>CM055120.1:235930854-236428184 GCA_029206835.1 Rana muscosa
GCCAAAGAGCTATCTCTTGTGTTTAGCCGGGTGGGTATTTGTAAAGAACTGCTTACGGACCAAGGTACACCCTTTATGTCCCGGGTTATGAAGGAGCTGTGTAAATTGTTCAAAGTGACGCAATTACGTACATCTGTGTATCACCCCCAAACCGATGGGCTGGTTGAAAGATTCAACAAAACCCTAAAACAAATGTTGAAGAAAGTGGTGGATAGAGATGGAAAAGATTGGGACTGTCTACTTCCTTATTTGATGTTTGCTATTAGGGAGGTGCCCCAATCCTCTACGGGATTCTCCCCCTTTGAGTTACTGTATGGGAGACACCCAAGAGGGCTGTTGGATATTGCCAAGGAAACTTGGGAAAGTGAGAGTTCTCCCCACAGGAGTGTGATTGAGCATGTCGCCCTGATGCAAGACCGAATTGCACAGGTAATGCCCATCGTGAAGGAACATTTGGCCCAAGCGCAGTTAGCACAGCAGAGAGTGTACAACCGTGGATCCAAGACCCGTACCTTTTCCCCGGGGGATAGGATACTGGTACTTGTCCCTACGGTTGAAAGTAAATTCCTTGCCAAATGGCAAGGCCCCTATGAGATAATGGAAAAAGTGAGCGAAGTGAATTACAAGGTCAGACAACCAGGAAGGCGAAAGCCCGAACAGATCTATCACGTTAATCTGTTGAAAGCCTGGAGGGATAGAGAGTCCCTAGTCGCAGACACTTGGTCACCAGCTCAAACTGGTTGCGTGATTCCTGAGGTTGGAATAGCAGCCACCTTGTCACAACCCCAACAACAGGAGGTTAAGGAGTTTGTGCTTCGCAACAAGGAGGTATTCTCTGAGCTGCCGGGACAAACATCTGGGGTAGAGCATGACATCATTACCCCGCCCGGTGAAAGGGTGAAGTTAAAACCCTATCGGATCCCAGAGGCCCGACGGGAGGCAATACGGGAGGAAGTACAGAAAATGCTGAACTTAGGGGTGATAGAGGAGTCCCAAAGTGATTGGTCTAGTCCCATTGTGTTGGTGCCTAAACCGGATGGGAGCTGGCGATTTTGTAACGATTTTCGTCAGTTGAACAAAGTTACAAAATTTGACACCTACCCCATGCCACGTATAGATGAGTTGATCGACCGGCTGGGAACAGCCCGATACATGACGACTCTTGACCTCACAAAAGGGTATTGGCAAATCCCCCTGGCCAAGTCGGCCAAAGAGAAAACCGCATTTGTAACCCCAGACGGGGCGTTCCAATATAAAAGAATGCCGTTCGGGTTACAGAATGCGCCGGCCACATTCCAGCGGAAAATGGACCAGATGCTGAGGCCCCATCGGAAGTATGCTGCGGCTTACCTGGATGACGTAATTGTCCATAGCACAGATTGGGCCTCACATCTGCCAAAAGTGCAAGCAGTCCTGGACTCTGTTCGGGAAGCGGGGTTTACGGCTAACCCCAAGAAGTGTACCATTGGGCAGGAGGAGGCCAAATATCTTGGGTACACCATTGGGAGGGGAGTAATAAAACCCCAACTCAACAAAGTCGAGGCCATCCAGAGTTGGCCACGTCCCAACAGCAAGAAGCAGGTACGAGCCTTTCTGGGAATCGCTGGGTATTATCGGCGATTCATTCCCCACTTTGCTTCTAAGGCTGTACCCCTAACCAACCTGACGAAGGGGAAAGGGTCGGTCATGATTAAATGGACCCCCGAGGCTGAGGCAGCATTCCAATTCTTGAAACAAGCCTTATGTAGCCAGCCAGTGTTGTACTCACCCGACTTCTCTAAAGACTTTGTCGTACAAAGTGATGCGTCAGATGTGGGGTTAGGAGCAGTATTGTCCCAGGTCTGGAACGGGGAAGAGCACCCAGTCATTTACCTCAGCAGGAAGTTGAAGTCCCATGAGGTAAATTACGCCACCGTTGAAAAGGAGTGTTTAGCGGTGAAGTGGGCTCTAGATTCCCTTCGGTACTACCTGCTAGGTAGGCACTTTGACATGGTTACGGATCACGCTCCGTTAAAGTGGATGGCTCAAAACAAGGAAACAAATAGAAGAGTGAATAGGTGGTTCCTGGCCCTCCAGGAATTCAACTTCACAGTAAAGCATCGCCCTGGCGTTCAAATGGGGAATGTGGATGCTTTGTCTCGAGTACATGAATGCCTGATTGCTGGTGTTCCAACCCCGAGGTTAAAACAAGAGGGGGGGGGGTATGTGACAGCAGGAAGGTAAAGTCACCTGGTTGCATCCAGGGGGGTAGATATATTTCGCCCAGATTCAGGCTTTACGCCGACTTATACAACTAGGTGGAGAGTTGTATAAGCCCAGCTGAGGCTAGTAGGCTCATGGATGACTCATACCTCTAGGGAGAGTGCTGGGCGTCGTGCAGACAGGGAGTTGATGAGACCAGCTGAAGCTTGTCAGCTCATTTAGGCCTCTATAAGAACTCCCAGCTTCATTAGATGTTAGCTCATGCCTGGAACCAGACCTGTGTGGACTGTCTAGGGAGAGTGAACCCCTGTGCGGTGAGACAAAGCCTGTGTGGCTATTTGCTTGGACATTTAAAACCAGGGACTTAGGGACTAGGACAGCACTAGGCTGATCCCAGTTGTTAGTTAGGAAACCTGTATGTTTAGTCAGAGGTCAAGTTGACCAGGATTTATTTTATTTATGTTTCTTTTGCTTTGCTGTGTTTTGTCACTGTAAATAGAAAATAAACCGCACCTTTTTGATTTTGAAAACCACAACCTCCGTTTGCTGGGCCTGTTTTTGTGTGGGGAGCCCATCCCGGGGGTCACACACACCCGCTGCCGAGCTAACCCCCTCACAGTATGTATGTATGTATGTGTGTATGTATGTATGTGTGTATGTATGTATGTGTGTATGTGTGTATGTGTATGTGTGTATGTGTGTGTGTATGTGTGTATGTGTGTGTGTATGTGTGTGTGTATGTGTGTATGTATGTATACGAGGGTGTAATATGTATGTTTGTTTTTTATAGGTATTTTTATTTTATTATATTTTGTGTATGGTGTTTCTATGTAATATTGTATTAGACTTTCTTTCTTTTTTTTTTCAGATTTCTGCTAACTTCTGATAATTTGGGCACACTGTGTCCCTGACCTCCAACACTAGGCACCACACTGAAATTCAGCACTTTTGGGGTGCATACCCAGTTAAAAGGGGTAAACAGGAGATTGATATTCACCGATCTTCCCATGTTCTATCATACATACTGTATATAAAGACCAGCAATAAAACTGACAGGAGAATGGGTGAGAGCAGTGCAGTTGGTAAAACAATGACAAGGGGAAGCCCATTCTAATGAAGCACAAGTAATTGTGTGATTTTGCAGATACTCAATTTCTTTAAGGATAAGGTCAAAATATTGTAATTAAAACAAATAGCAGTTTTGAGCCTGTTTTAGGCCTTTGGTTGACCAGGGCTTTTTTTCCAGGGGGAACGCAGTTTCGGCACCTCCAGCACTGGATGTATGTAATAGCAAGGGGTATGGGGTGTAGCATTGATACTGGCTGCTGCGGGATATATTGTCACTGGTGGGGATCTGTTTTTTGTGTGAGGGTCTACAGTTGCTGGTGGAGGATATATTGTTGCTTGGGGTCTTATATTGCTGGTAGGGATCTACTGTTGTGGGAGAGGTCTATTGTTGCTGGCTGCTGAAGGGACTATTAACGCTGACTGCTGGGAGATCTGTTGTTGCTGCTGGGGGGGCCTAATGTTGCGGGGGTGGATCTTTTGTTGCTGGGTGTGGTATTTGGTTGTGGGTGGTCAATTGTTGCTGTGGGGGGGTGTCTGTTGTTGCGTGGGGTCTATTGTTGCTTGGGCAGGAACTATTGTTGCTGGGATGGAGTCCATTGTTGCTGGGGGAGTCCATTGTTGCTGGGGGAGTCCATTGTTGCTGGGGGGGTCTATCGTTGCTGGGGGGGTCTATCGTTGCTGGGGGGTGGTCTATCATTGCTGGGGGGTGGTCTATCATTGCTGGCTGCAGGAGATTTTACTGCTTTTTTTTGTTATCATTAACAAATTCCATATGAATTACTTAGCACCACAAAATGATACTTGGCTCTGTATGCTCTAAAAGGGGCAGTACTGGGAGGTGGGTAGGCGGTGGAACCAAGGGATGGTGCTCAGAGGTGGGTAGGGAGGGGAGACAGGGGGGTGACTCAGAATGGGGGAGTTCCTGCACCTATTTTCTGAGAAAAAAAAGCCCTGGACATGACACACTACATGCATCTCTGGCCATATAGGAGGAGAAACAGCTATGATGAATGAAATATGTCCTGGAAAGTCCAAGTTAAAGCAGATATAAACTCTAACTGAATAAAATGCAGTTTGCTAAAGCACTGTGTATCATAAACATTTGCCTTTATTTAATATAAAATATTTTTTACCTTTGTTATCATCCTTTTTGAAACTCAGTTCTGCTGATCTCCTGTAGCCTCTTTTCAGCCCTTTCTCTTCTACATGCATGTACCTCAGAAAAATGAGAGAATGACAGAGTGACAGAATGTTGTCACTCTATAGCAGAAACATGTTTGAACAAAAACCGTTATGGTATGATCACCAAGGATTATTTTAAAGAAGAAATCCAGGAAATAAATCTGCTGAGTTACAAATAGGTAAATCTCCGGAGGTGTAAGCCGTCCCCTGGATCAGTGCCTGTTATTTTGATTTTAGAACTTTCGCCATATTTTCAGCACTCCAGCAGCAGACTTGTGACTCTCCTACACAGCAGCCTCTTCCTGTCTGCCCCTCCTCTCCATCCACAGAACGCTGCGTTTTTTTTTTAGAATGGGTTCCTTTGGGCTTCACCCAAAGCTTTGGGTTCAAGGAGCCAGACCAAAACATATTAAGAACTGAGAATACAAAAATCAAGTGACCGATATAAGCTGCCAGCTTGTGCCTTACAATTGCTGCCAACACATTTCTGTATTATAGGGACATCTTTTGTTGGGTATCTGAAAAGACTGCAAATTTAAAGTGGCAATAAACCCAAAAATGTAATATATTGTAGCTTACCAATCATTAGATGCGGTGGCTGCAGTCATTTTCTTTTTTAGTTTTTTTTCCCCCTGGGTTTTAGCTGGTAATTGGTTCAATAACACACCTCCTGTATTAGAGTGACTACACTCTGGATGAAGAGGCAACAGAGACACCTTTGGACAGCAACATTGTCAGTTTGGGGGGAGAGTAATGTTAGATGGACTAGCAGATTACAGCAACAGTTTTGTTCCATTTGAGATAAAGGTTTTACACAAATAAATAGAAGCTGATCCCTGTAAGCATCCCTGTCTGTATTTGTCTCAACCACCCAACTGCTACATCTGCACAACAGCTCGTTCTGTTGAAAAACAACATACTTACCAGCTAGATCATCAGGTGAAAATAAAAGAAAGCCTAAAAAACAAAACTAATGCAGCCACTGCAGTATAATAAATGTTTGCTTTTGGGTTTATTACCGCTTTAAGTAGATGTAAACTCAATTACTAAAGTCTTATACCAGCTTTAACATTTTCTTGTGTGCATAAACCTGAACAATTAGCTCCTCTAAGAGGTGAATGTACCAGATTTTATTGGGCCAATCTGGAGAGATGAAAACCACCAGAATGCCCTCTGCATCAATCCTTTAAGGCAAGAGAGGTAACCACTACAGACAGGGGCATTGCTAGGTGACAAAAAGACCAGGGGCTTCAGCCCGAAGTCCAAGGCTGGCAACAGCTGACTGGCTTACCAGTGCCCATCAATGCTGACCACTAAACTCACCTGCCTGACACACTGACCATTACACTGACCTACCTTACATACATACACTGACCTACCTGACATACACTGCCCTACCTGACATACATACACTGACCTACCTACACTGACCTAGCTGACATACACTGATCTACCTGACATACCCGATATACACGCACTGACCTACCTGACATACACTGATCTACCTGGCCTACATACACTGACCTACCCGACATACACGCACTGACCTACCTGACATACACTGATCTACCTGACCTACATACACTGACCTACCTTACATACATACACTGACCTACCTGACATACATACACTGATCTACCTGACCTACATACACTGACCTACCTGACATACACTGACCTACCTGACATACACTGATCTACCTGACCTACATACACTGACCTACCTTACATACATACACTGACCTACCTGACATACATACACTGATCTACCTGACCTACATACACTGGCCTACCTGACATACACTGATCTACCTGACCTACATACACTGACCTACATACACTGACCTACCTGACATACACACACTGACCTACCTGACATACACTGACCTACATACACTGACCTACCTGACCTACATACACTGACCTACCTGACATACACACACTGACCTACCTGACATACACTGACCTACATACACTGATCTACCTGACCTACATACATACACTGATCTACCTGACCTACATACACTGACCTACCTGACATACACACACTGACCTACCTGACATACACACACTGACCTACATACACTGATCTACCTGACCTACATACATACACTGACATACCTGACATACACACACTGACCTACCTGACATACACTGACCTACATACACTGACCTACATACACTGACCTACCTGACATACACACACTGACCTACCTGACATACACTGACCTACATACACTGACCTACCTGACATACACACACTGACCTACCTGACATACACTGACCTAAATACATTGATCTACATACATACATACACTGATCTACCTGACCTACATACACTGACCTACCTGACATAAATACACTGAACTACATACACTTACCTACATACACTGATCTACCTGACATACATACACTGACCTACCTGACATACATACACAAACCTACCTGACATACATACACTGACCTACCTGACATACATACACTGACCTACCTGACATACATACACTGACCTACCTGACATACATACATACTGTGAGGGGGTTAGCTCGGCAGCGGGTGTGTGTGACCCCCGAGATGGGCTCCCCACACAAAAACAGGCCCAGCAAACGGAGGTTGTGGTTTTCAAAATCAAAAAGGTGCGGTTTATTTTCTATTTACAGTGACAAAACACAGCAAAGCAAAAGAAACATAAACAAAATAAATCCTGGTCAACTTGACCTCTGACTAAACATACAGGTTTCCTAACTAACAACTGGCATCAGCCTAGTGCTGTCCTAGTCCCTAAGTCCCTGGTTTTAAATGTCCAAGCAAATAGCCACACAGGCTTTGTCTCACCGCACAGGGGTTCACTCTCCCTAGACAGTCCACACAGGTCTGGTTCCAGGCATGAGCTAACATCTAATGAAGCTGGGAGTTCTTATAGAGGCCTAAATGAGCTGACAAGGTTCAGCTGGTCTCCTCATCTCTGTCTGCACGACGCCCCACACTCTCCCTAGAGGTATGAGTCATCCATGAGCCCACTAGCCTTATACAACTCTCCACCTAGTTGTATAAGTCGGCGTAAAGCCTGAATCTGGGCGAAATATATCTACCCCCCTGGATGCAACCAGGTGACTTTACCTTCCTGCTGTCACATACCCCCCCCCCCTCTTGTTTTAACCTCGGGGTTGGAACACCAGCAATCAGGCATTCATGTACTCGAGACAAAGCATCCACATTCCCCATTTGAACGCCAGGGCGATGCTTTACTGTGAAGTTGAATTCCTGGAGGGCCAGGAACCACCTATTCACTCTTCTATTTGTTTCCTTGTTTTGAGCCATCCACTTTAACGGAGCGTGATCCGTAACCATGTCAAAGTGCCTACCTAGCAGGTAGTACCGAAGGGAATCTAGAGCCCACTTCACCGCTAAACACTCCTTTTCAACGGTGGCGTAATTTACCTCATGGGACTTCAACTTCCTGCTGAGGTAAATGACTGGGTGCTCTTCCCCGTTCCAGACCTGGGACAATACTGCTCCTAACCCCACATCTGACGCATCACTTTGTACGACAAAGTCTTTAGAGAAGTCGGGTGAGTACAACACTGGCTGGCTACATAAGGCTTGTTTCAAGAATTGGAATGCTGCCTCAGCCTCGGGGGTCCATTTAATCATGACCGACCCTTTCCCCTTCGTCAGGTTGGTTAGGGGCACAGCCTTAGAAGCAAAGTGGGGAATGAATCGCCGATAATACCCAGCGATTCCCAGAAAGGCTCGTACCTGCTTCTTGCTGTTGGGACGTGGCCAACTCTGGATGGCCTCGACTTTGTTGAGTTGGGGTTTTATTACTCCCCTCCCAATGGTGTACCCAAGATATTTGGCCTCCTCCTGCCCAATGGTACACTTCTTGGGGTTAGCCGTAAACCCCGCTTCCCGAACAGAGTCCAGGACTGCTTGAACTTTTGGCAGATGTGAGGCCCAATCTGTGCTATGGACAATTATGTCATCCAGGTAAGCCGCAGCATACTTCCGATGGGGCCTCAGCATCTGGTCCATTTTCCGCTGGAATGTGGCCGGCGCATTCTGTAACCCGAACGGCATTCTTTTATATTGGAACGCCCCGTCTGGGGTTACAAATGCGGTTTTCTCTTTGGCCGACTTGGCCAGGGGGATTTGCCAATACCCTTTTGTGAGGTCAAGAGTCGTCATGTATCGGGCTGTTCCCAGCCGGTCGATCAACTCATCTATACGTGGCATGGGGTAGGTGTCAAATTTTGTAACTTTGTTCAACTGACGAAAATCGTTACAAAATCGCCAGCTCCCATCCGGTTTAGGCACCAACACAATGGGACTAGACCAATCACTTTGGGACTCCTCTATCACCCCTAAGTTCAGCATTTTCTGTACTTCCTCCCGTATTGCCTCCCGTCGGGCCTCTGGGATCCGATAGGGTTTTAACTTCACCCTTTCACCGGGCGGGGTAATGATGTCATGCTCTACCCCAGATGTTTGTCCCGGCAGCTCAGAGAATACCTCCTTGTTGCGAAGCACAAACTCCTTAACCTCCTGTTGTTGGGGTTGTGACAAGGTGGCTGCTATTCCAACCTCAGGAATCACGCAACCAGTTTGAGCTGGTGACCAAGTGTCTGCGACTAGGGACTCTCTATCCCTCCAGGCTTTCAACAGATTAACGTGATAGATCTGTTCGGGCTTTTGCCTTCCTGGTTGTCTGACCTTGTAATTCACTTCGCTCACTTTTTCCATTATCTCGTAGGGGCCTTGCCATTTGGCAAGGAATTTACTTTCAACCGTAGGGACAAGTACCAGTATCCTATCCCCCGGGGAAAAGGTACGGGTCTTGGCTCCACGGTTGTACACTCTCTGCTGTGCTAACTGCGCTTGGGCCAAATGTTCCTTCACGATGGGCATTACCTGTGCAATTCGGTCTTGCATCAGGGCGACATGCTCAATCACACTCCTGTGGGGAGAACTCTCACTTTCCCAAGTTTCCTTGGCAATATCCAACAGCCCTCTTGGGTGTCTCCCATACAGTAACTCAAAGGGGGAGAATCCCGTAGAGGATTGGGGCACCTCCCTAATAGCAAACATCAGATAAGGAAGTAGACAGTCCCAATCCTTTCCATCTCTATCCACCACTTTCTTCAACATTTGTTTTAGGGTTTTGTTGAACCTTTCAACCAGCCCATCGGTTTGGGGGTGATACACAGATGTACGTAATTGCGTCACTTTGAACAATTTACACAGCTCCTTCATAACCCGGGACATAAAGGGTGTACCTTGGTCCGTAAGCAGTTCTTTACAAATACCCACCCGGCTAAACACAAGAGATAGCTCTTTGGCTATGGTTTTGGCCGAGGTATTTCGGAGAGGGATCGCTTCTGGATAACGGGTGGCATAGTCCATTATAACTAATATGTACTGGTGCCCCCTAGCGGACTTGATTATAGGACCTACCAAATCCATGGCGATCCTCTCAAACGGGACCTCAATGATGGGTAGAGGGACCAGCGGGCTACGGAAATGTGGCATCGGGGCCGACCTCTGACACACAGGGCAGGAGGAACAATAATTTTCTATGTCCTTCATCACCCCCGGCCAATAGAATCTCTGTAATACCCTCTCTCGGGTTTTCTCTGTCCCCAGATGACCTCCAAGAATGTGCCCATGGGCCAACTCCAACACCAACTTCCTGTAAGGTTTGGGCACCACAAGCTGCTCAACGGTTTCTTCTGCCCTTTTTGCCACCCGATACAGTAGGTCCTTCTCTACGCTGAAGTATGGGTAAGTGCAGGTATTATCTGGGTTCACTAACTCGCCATCTATTTTCACTACGTTTTCCCGTGCCTTTATTAGGGCGGGGTCTTTCAACTGTTCTGTGGCAAAGTTTTCCCTGTGAACCTCAAGATCAGAAAACTCCACAGACGGTAGGTTTTCGTCTGAGGAGGTGGGCTCCTCTCCAGTTTCTTGAGTCTCCCCTGCCAATACTGATAAGGGAAATTCCGGAGAGTCCTCACCACTCTCAGGGGAGTTCTGGCTATCACATTCCTGGTACATAGGGGCACCAGTGGGGGGCTCAGGATCATCCCACAGTTCCCAGAACTTCGGAAAATCCCTTCCCACAATGGCGTCAGGCGGTAACTGAGATACTAAGCCCACTGGATGAGAGAGGGTACCTTTGGGGGTCTCGAAACACACTGTAGTCACTGGATACTCTCGGGTGTCCCCATGCACACAAATAACAGCTACCTTGCTATTCCCAGAGACCTCTGTTTTAACTAACTCAGCCTTTATCAGGGTCACAAGGCTACCTGAATCCAACAATACCACAACATTTCTACCATTAACACACATTTTGCATAAATGTTTCTCAGTTCCTCGAATGGCAGTGCATGCGACTGTCGCACACAGCGACTGACGTCTGCCCGTCAGAAAGTCACACTGCATGGGTTCCTCCACAACCGGGCAATTGGCTGCAATATGTCCCGCTTGCCGACAGCGGTAGCAAACGATCCTTCTTGCGGCCTCTTGAGCCGCTGATTTCCCAGGCTGTTCTCGCCAAACTTGGGGTAGAGCTCCCACCCTCTCACTCTCTCCACCCTCACCCCTTGGAATCCTCTTATCCGCCCCTGGGGATGGTCTGGTCTTAGGGTGGAAAGTCCGAGTGTCTCTGGAAGAGGCCGTCAGGTTCTCTGTAGCCAAGTATTTCTCCACACGATCCACAAAACCATCGGCCGTCTCTGGGTCTCCATGGCTTACCCACTTTTGGATGGCAGTAGGAAGAGCTCTCAAAAACCGATCCATTACAACACGTTCCACAATCTTTGGTGCGGACAAAGTCTCTGGCTGTAGCCACTTTCTGCTCAGGTGAATGAGATCATACATTTGAGACCTGGGGGGTTTTCCAAGCTGGAAAGTCCAGTTATGCACACGCTGAGCCCGGACAGCCTGGGTGACACCCAGCCTTGCCAATATTTCAGCTTTTAGCATCACATAGTCTTTTGCTTGGTTAGGCTCTAGGTCATAGTAAGCTTTCTGCGATTCACCAGTTAACAGAGGAGCCACCAGTCCAGCCCACTGCTCCTCAGGCCACTTTTCTCTTTCAGCGGTCCTTTCAAATGTGGTCAAAAATACCTCTGGATCATCCTCTCCAGTAATTTTTGTCAATAAACGACTCACCCCAAAGGACGCGGTATTAGTGGGACGGCTTTCCTCACTGGTCTGCGGACGTTTCTGCATTACTGCTTCCATCTGTTGTTGTAGTCTCTGCTCTTGCTTCTGCAACAGGTCTATGAAGCGGGCCTCAGATTGCTGCTGGGCTTGTTGCTGAGCCTCCAGACTCTGTTGCAAAGTTGCGTTTGTCTGCTGCTGGGCTGCAAGGCTCTGTTGATGAGCTTGCTGCTGGGCTGCGAAGTTCTTTTGCAAACCTGCATTTGTCTGCTGTTGATTGGCATTTGCTAGAGCCAGCTGCTTCAGTATCTCCTCCATGCTGGCTTAAAAAAAAAAACTGCCCGCATTCTCCACCAACTGTGAGGGGGTTAGCTCGGCAGCGGGTGTGTGTGACCCCCGAGATGGGCTCCCCACACAAAAACAGGCCCAGCAAACGGAGGTTGTGGTTTTCAAAATCAAAAAGGTGCGGTTTATTTTCTATTTACAGTGACAAAACACAGCAAAGCAAAAGAAACATAAACAAAATAAATCCTGGTCAACTTGACCTCTGACTAAACATACAGGTTTCCTAACTAACAACTGGGATCAGCCTAGTGCTGTCCTAGTCCCTAAGTCCCTGGTTTTAAATGTCCAAGCAAATAGCCACACAGGCTTTGTCTCACCGCACAGGGGTTCACTCTCCCTAGACAGTCCACACAGGTCTGGTTCCAGGCATGAGCTAACATCTAATGAAGCTGGGAGTTCTTATAGAGGCCTAAATGAGCTGACAAGGTTCAGCTGGTCTCCTCATCTCTGTCTGCACGACGCCCCACACTCTCCCTAGAGGTATGAGTCATCCATGAGCCCACTAGCCTTATACAACTCTCCACCTAGTTGTATAAGTCGGCGTAAAGCCTGAATCTGGGCGAAATATATCTACCCCCCTGGATGCAACCAGGTGACTTTACCTTCCTGCTGTCACAATACATATACTGATCTACCTGACCTACCTGACCTATGTCTTCACATGTCCTGCAGCAGCTCAGCCCATCATCACAGCAGGCAGGCAGCAAGGAGGAGGACCGAGCGGGGATGTGGTGCGGCGGTCGCATTGTAATTCCCGCCTTCTGGAGCCTGCAGCGCCTATGATGGACGTCACACGTCCCGGCATTGGGCCAGTGGGACGTCCATCATAGGCGCTGCAGGCTCCAGAAGGCGAGACCTGCTATGTTACTCGGCCACACTCGGGATCAGATCGGTCCACGCGCTCGGTGCTAAATAGCCTTTTGCATCTCTTCTGTCCCCCGCTTAGAAACTCGGGGCTATTGAGCCCACATTCGGGGCTCCAGCCTCAATAGCCCCCTATTAACGATGCCTATGACAACAGATGAAGATAGATCAGAATGTACTGATCTTACAAACCTACCAGGGCATCCACTGAAAGGGTTTTATTATAGCAGTTCGAAATATTGTGGGTGGATAACATCCTGTGCTCTCTACCTCTGCTGACTGTTATCAGATAGCATTGTTCTCTGCACTCTCTAAACTACAGAACACCAACCCCATAGGTTTTGGAGAGGTGTTCCCTAGTCCTAACATGCTTCCTGTCTTAGCGTACCAATGCTACTTCTGTAATGATACAGTATAGTGAGTGACCATTGTCACGGCAGGTCACAAAACTGCATTAGTGGCATAATCATTGTGCCAAAAAAAAGGATAAAAAGCCTAGAAGAAAAGAAAATGGCAGCTACCACATTAAAAGGACTCGCAAGCTGCAAAATAGTATTTTTTTTTTCTTGGGTTTGGCTACGCTTTAGTATTTTTTCAACTGTTGTTTTCAGTCTTTTTAAATCTGAAGTTTTTAATATAATACCTGGGATCATTTCATAAAGGTCCTTGTTCCGGCCTTTACTTTTATAGGGTGACAACTGTCTTCTGACTGTTCCCCTGTGTTGTCACCATTCCAATGCAGGCTACATGCAGACGTGGCGAAACAAATTGCAAATACCTGGTCCACCGTTGTCACTATTAGGAAGATGGTTCAGAGAAATTATGTGCAGCTCTCGTTGGAGTGAATGCATGTAGACATTAAGTTGATGAAGAGGCTGCAGAAGATCAGCAGTACTAATGTGAAAAAAGGACAATAAAAGGAGAAAACTTGATTTTCTGAAAAAGTTAAAAACACATGGCAATGGTTTATGATACAGTGTCATTCAGTCATGGGTTCTCAACCGGTGGTCCTCCAGCTGTTATGAAACTACAAGTCCCATCATGCCTCTGCTTTTGGGAGTCATGCTTTTAACTGTCAGCCTTGCAATTAATTATGGGGACTTGTTGTTCCGCAACAGCTGGAGGGTCACAGGTTAAGCATCCATCAAGTAGATCTAAAGCCATTTAGAAAAGTTAAAGCTGAACTTCAGAAAACCTAAGACACCGCAAGAATTAACCACTCGTTTATGATCAGATGATCAGGGACCTTGGTACACTTACTACCCAATCCTCCACTCCTGCAGCCTCCTCTGTGCTGCTAGCCAGCCTCTTCTCCCTTATTCTTTGGCAGTCTAGGGTCCTCTGACATCATCAAGACCGGTGCTGTGACCATAGCCCTACATTGAACATGAGCACCACTATCTAAATATGAATACAAAATAAAAAAATAAGTTTTGGTTTCAGTGACACTAAATTCTGGTTTAAAAAAAACAAAAATAAATCTTTTTTCATTAATGAATGCCTGAGTAGCCCTACTTCACCAGCCAAATCCTGGCCCTTGCTCCCATCAACAGAATAGAACTACATACCTTTTTCTGGCAGCCAAGCAATCGATAGCCCGGGCCTGGAAAAAATCCTTGGTCCCCTTTCAAGTTCTTAAAAGAGAAATTTAGGTTTCAGAAAAAATAAAAATTATACTCGCCTAGGTGGATGCAGCATTGATCTGATGCTGCATCTGTCCCCGACCAGTCACCGGCTCTCTGCTCTACCCCTCTAGTGCTCACTGGAGTGCTGAGCTGTGCAGGGGGCAGGAGCGCCTTGCTCAATCTCTCAGCAGCTCGCTGAAAGGCTTATCCAGCTGCCTGTCCTGGCATGTGGGTGGGTCCCGACTGTAAAGTCGTGATCTTTCCCAAGCCTGGACTGGCTGAGTGACGTCAGCCGACAGCAGACTTTAGCCCGCTGTCGGCTGAAAACAAGTCACAGGAGTGCAGAATGATCTGCATGCCTGTGACTTACATGAGAAGTACAGCCAAAATAGCTTCTCCTCTGAAGTTGAATTTAGTCACTGAGAAAATGTCAAGCGTTTTCATTTAATTGCAACCCATATTTTGTAAAGTATGGGAACCATGGCTTAACTATGCGCTGCCTTCTATAAATGCTTCCAGTTCTTGTCCTTTTATAACTAACCTAACCTGAGTCTATGGGGGACATGTCCTCACTCCCTTCTCCTCCCAACCCTCTCTCTTTTTTCCTTTATATCTTTCAGTAGTTCTTCCCTTTCATGCAAGTCTCAGGGTTCACCACCCTATCGGTATGCACTCGGGCACTACTAGTACGCATTTTTGGGTGGTCCCCTGGACTGGCATTTGAAAAAGTGGATATCTCTGTTCTATCCTAAGGCCTGTGCAATCTGCCTTATTGACTATATTTTGAAGACTGTGTATATTATATCTTCTGCCTTAAAGCGGAGCTCCACCCAGAAGGGGAAACTCTGCTTGTAGCAAACAAGCAGAGTGGATACCTGTCAAAACCATGTAACCGCTCCCACTTCCGGGTAAGATCATCGTGCAACGATCATGGTGACCAATGCAATTTCAGGCCCCTCCTCCTTCGCCCCACTGCCTTCTGGGAGACACACAGGTCCCAGAAGACAGCGGGACCATTCAGAAAAGTGCAGCACGACTCGCGAATGTGCAGCAGGAAACAGGCTGTGAAGCCGCAAGGCTTAAAGGGGTTGTAAAAGTACAAGTTTTTTCACCTTAATGCATTCTATGCATTAAGGTGAAAAAAAAATCAGAGTATTTGCGCCCCCCCCGAGCCCCCGTTTACTTACCTGACCCCTCGAAAGTCCCGCGCCATGAATGCGCTGGCTTCTCGGGTCATTCATTGGTTGATTGAAAGCAGCACAGCCATTGGGCTTGCGCTGCTGTCAATCACATCCAATGATGCGGCGCACCGGGGGGTGGGGGCCGGCGATACAGTGAGCGGCTATAGACACCGGCTGTATCACGGGAGCGCGCCTGCAAGAACTTTCCACCATGCGAGAGAGCTCGCATGAAGGAGGAAAGTTCTTGCGGGGAGGAGCTGAGACAGCCGCCGAGGGACCCCAGAAGACCAGGTTCGGGGCCACTCTGTGCAAAACGAGCTGCACAGTGGAGGTAAGTATGACATGTTTGTTATTTAAAAAAAAAAAGTGCCTTTAGTGTTCCTTTAATTTCCGGTTTCCCTTAGTGAAGATGCCGGCGTCTGCACCCACAGCCGATGGTCGAATCAGCTTGGGGTGCCGACATTGCGGGATACCTGGACAGATAAGTATCCTTATACTAAAAGTCAGCAGCTAGAGTATTTGTAGCTGCTGACTTTTACTTTTTTTTTTTAACAGGCTGCGACTCTGCTTTAAAGAGGAAGTAAACCCTGATGGGTTTTACTTCCTCTTTATTTCCCTGCAAAGGTAAAACATAATGGGCTACTATGCATCGCGCGGGAGCCGCCAGTCACGGAATGATCCCATCTAGAAACGGCACAGTGTGCCATTTCTAAAGTGCGCATGCGCCGAATACATCGGAACATGCACAGAAGAAATCTTCATACAGGGAATTGTAAATATCTCCTAAACCGTGTAGGTTTAGGAGATATTTCCAGCACCTACAGGTAAGCCTTAAAGCGGAGCTCCACTCTAAAGTGGAACTTCCGCTCATCGGATTCCTCCCCCCCTCCGGTGCCACAATTGGCACCTTTCGGGGGGAGGGGGGACAGGATACCTGTCAAAGACAGGTATCCTGTCCCACTTCCGGGAGTCCGGCTGTGGCTCCCTCCTTCTCCTCCCCCGGCCGCCGGGCTAATAGGAGAGAGGAGCAGGGCCTAGCGCATGCGCAGTAGGGTTCCCGGCGTGAAGCTGAAAGGCTACACTGCCAGGTTCCCATACCCACAATGGAGGCGGCAGCACCCGACAGCTGATGGAAACATCAGCTGCAGTGCCGACATCGAGGGACTTGCAGGACAGGTAAGTGTCCATTTATTAAAAGCCAGCAGCTGCAGTATGTGTAGCTGCTGGCTTTTATTTTTCTTTTTTTCCCCGGACAACCACTTTAATGTAGGCTTACCTGTAGATGAAAGTGGTTGTACAGGGTGTACAACCACTTTAGGCCTTTGCATGGGCGTTTTATTTGGCATACTTCCTTGAAATTGACGAAACATATTGAAACAAAAATAATAATAATCTATACAATATGTATTCTTCACCCTCCTGTTAGAGGGTGGCTACGTTTGTTCTCCATGGTCCCGCTCATAGGTGTGCGCAGCCTATTGCATTAGGGTGTGCACCCTTAAGCTCAAAAACACATGCGTGTGTATGTTTCTACATATATATGACCCCGCCACATTGTACTCCCTGCGGCACAGTGAAAGAGAAGACCATAAACACTTCTCTTATGGCAGAGTCAGTAAGAGGGAGATCTTTCCCATGTTCTTGCTGCTACACAGAGTGATAACACTAACGTGCATGGGGTGATTAGGGTGTGCCTTGGCACATCCGGCACACCCTGTGCGCACGCCTATGGTCCCGCTGTATGTAGGAACATGACCGCAACCGACATGTATTGCTAGTTCCAAATAAATGAAAGTGAGGGGGAAATGGAGAGGACTGGGATCTCACAGAAAATGTTACAAAGAGGCAGATAAACCGTTTTATAGAAAATAGATTACAGGGCCATTAAGTAGTGTATAGATTCTTTTTGGAGAATACAGATATTTCGTGTCATGTGCCTTGAAAGCCTGCGTTTTCTCTATTTTCAGGTAACAATGAAATGGTATCACTTGAAGTGCAAACAATGCTCCGATACTTCTACAGACGGCTGACCTAAGTCAGAAGTGTTAGACTAAAGCCTCTTACACACGGCCGAGAATCTCGTCAAGAACAAACACATCGTTTTTCTTGACGAGATTCTTGGACAAGAAACTTGTCCCGGCCGAGTGTACACACGCTCCTTTCAAAGAACCCGCGGTTCTTTGAATAGAGCGAACGCGGTGACGTAATCGACTACGACGAGCGTGCGCTCGTCACATTCGATGTCGTCGCCGCCATCTTGCTACACCCTACCTATGCCTAGGAAGTCATTTCGAGCATGCGCGGGCTTCCCGGAGGACAGGTAAGTGTACACACACACGCTTTTCTCGTCAAGAAACACGCTGACAAGAATCTCGACGAGAAAATAGAGAGCAGGTTCTCTATTTTTCTCGTCGAGATTCTTGACAGTTTTCTTGACGAGAAACATGATAGCCGCGTACACACGACCGATTTACTCAGCAAGAAAGCTCTGCCAGCAAGTTTCTTGCTGGTTCTTGCCGAGAAACTCGGTCGTGTGTACGAGGCTTGAGTTGGCATTTAAAGTTGATGCATGATGCTTTAACCTTGAATGTAAATCCGTATAGAAAACTAATTTAGGATGAGGAAAAAATAAAAGGTTCAATGGAATGTTAAGCAGAGATTCCACATACCTGTCTTGCAGGGGTTAACGTTCCATCCACATCAAAGAGGCACAATGTGTCCCTGTGCTTTGGGAAGTGTGTCTCTGCCATTGCTTCTCCATCTGCAGAGGCTGCTGTGTGTGTAATGAATGGAAGAAGGGAGTGTAGGAGGCTGGTTCAGGGGGGAGGGAGATGTGTTGGCCTCACTGGCCAATTCTAGCACTCCCTGGTAGTCAGCTGGTTGTGACAAACAAAGGTGCTGGTCACGTATCATGGTTCTCTTCCTCCAGCATGTCACAATAACACGCAAGCCAATTAGGTTAAAGTTCACTCTGTGGTAAAAGACTGTGACCTCACACCTAATGTCTGATGTGATACTGACAAATACACAGGCCAGGCACCAGTTTATTGAAGATTCTGATACAAAATACAAGTACAAAACTAAGCATTAAAGATCAGATCAACTAATTCAAGCATTTAATGCTACATTAATTTTTTTTTATTTTTTTATTATTTTTTTTTACAATTTTCTGCAAGAATGCTTGTTCAGTATAAATAAAATGTAGCTGTTGGTGTGTTAGTTAAATGAAAATTAAAATTTTATGAAGTAAGCTGTAAGAACTAACACACTATTAAACTAAGAAGCAATATACTGTGTGTGTGTGTATGTATATGTAAAACCTTGGTTTGAGAGTAACTTGGTTTGAGAGCGTTTTTCAAGACAAGCAAACATTTTTAATCAATTTTGACTTGATATACAAGCGATGTCTTGATATACAAGTAGCGTCATGTCTCAACTGAGTATAAAAGAGAAGAGAGGCGCCTCTAAGTGTAGCTCACTGTCAGCCACAGCAGGGAGCCAGGCCAGCCACCTGCAGCAGGGTGCACTGTGCCAGCCAGCCACCCACCCACTGACCCACAGCAGGGAGCCAGGCCAGCCACCCACCCCCAGCAGGGTGCACCGTGCAAGCCAGCCACTGACCCACCCACTGACCCACAGCAGGGAGCCAGGCCAGCCACCTGCAGCAGGGTGCACTGTGCATACCTCCCAACCTGCACGGATTCTGCGGGACTTTCCTGCACTGCCACTTACTTCCTGCATTCCCGCGATAGAGCTCATATTCCTGCACAGGAAGAGAGGAAGAGGAGGCAGCCTGGCAGGACAGGAGAAGAAAGAGGTAGGAAGATTTCACTCCGCGGCCCCTGTTATAAGAGCACTGTCGCGGGCGATCGGCGGCAGACCGCGACCCCCCTGCTAATCTTTCACTAATGCAACCGCTTGAACCATTCCTCCCCCCCCCCCCGCTTAACAACTTTTCTGTTTCGGTCCACGGTCCACCACCCCCCAACAACTCTGTGGTCAGAAACCTTTTACTGTCCTACCTGCGGCAGCACAGCATCCTACCCCCCCCCCCCCCCCGCTCAACAACTTTGCTTTTCTAAAAGTTAGGAGGTATGACCGTGCCAGGCAGCCACCCACCCACTGACCCACAGCAGAGAGCCAGGCCAGCCACCCACCCAAAGCAGGGTGAACCGTGCAAGCTACCCACTGACCCACAGCAGGGAGCCAGGCCAACCACCAACAGCAGGGTGCACTGTGCCAGCAAGCCACCCCCCCCCACTGACCCACAGCAGGGAGCCAGGCCAGCCACCCACAGCAGTGTGCACCGTGCAAGCCAGCCACTGACCCACGGCAGAGAGCCAGGCCAGCCACCAACAGCAGGGTGCCAGGCAGCCACCCACAGAAGCCAGCCACCCATGGTGACCCACACACAGCAGGGCCAGGGTGCCAGCCAACCACCCACGATGACCCAACCACACCAGAAAACCAGCCAGCCACAACAGGGTGCCAGCCAACCACACACAGGAGCCAGCCACGGTGACCCACCCACAGCAGGGAGCAAGCCAGCCAGCCACCCACAGGAGCCAACCAGCCACGGTAACTATCCACAGCAGGCAGGATGCCAGCCAGCCACCCACGGTGACCCACCTACATCAGGGATCCAGCCAGCCACAGCAGGGTGCCAGCCAGCCACCAACAGGTGTCAGCTAGCCACCCACAGGAACCAGCCACAGAGGACACAGGAACCAGTCAGCCACCCACAGGAGCCAGCCACAGAGGACGCGGGAGCCAGCCAGCCACAGAAGATGCGGAAGCCAGCCACAGCTACAACACCCATAGTTAAGGTAAGAGTAGCGCTACACAGTGCCAATTTTATTTCTACTTTGTGAGAGGTTGGGGCAGGTGTGAGAGTCATGGCACAAAGAGGGGGTCCCATTCGACTCTGTTGTAGTCTCTAATGGGGCCTGGAGGGGACACTTTCTAACAGACTGTCCATAGGACACTGTTGGAAAAAGACAAAGGATTTATTTGCCTTTTTTGCCAACAAATTGCACCTGCCGATACCTCATACTCCGGAAGTTGGACTTTTGGGGGTGCTGAATGACCATGTTCCTCGTACTCATGCCAGGACTCTGCTACGTATATTGTTATTTTATGCACGTAAAACCATTTAACTACATTGGAAGGACGTGGGCCCCCTTTCAGCCCACGCCTTTTTCTGCATTGTTCATGGTCTCCTCCCTAAATTTAAATTGATATACAAGAGTAGGGCATGCCCTAAGAAGTTCACCAAAGTATGGCAACCATAACTAGATGTTTCAAAGAACTTCTGGGGTGAGGTCCTCTCCTCACAGCTCTCTCAGTGATTTTTGGGGTGCTGTGACTCAGTATCCCGTGAACACGTCTTTGATGACGAAACGCATAGGAAGGAGCCACGTTCTGACATCATCGCGCCCACGCTACCCGGAGACATACGGGCCGTTTACACCTAAGAGCCGGCCGGCTTATTTTCGCTCGTTTTTATCTGCATATATGTAAGTGTGCATTCGTCTTTTTCCTTTAATAAACGTGTAAAAAGGTTTTACACTATAGTATATTCCTTCTCTTTATTTACGGGGACCATGGTTTCAACTGCTGAGAGTTGCTGACCTCCCGGTCAAGAGACGCTACTTGCCCCATACCCTTGGCTGGGGAATAGCCACATGTTTTCTTTGATCCCCTGTGATAAGGGATCCATCTCCTTCGGTAAGAGGCTGTCCTATCTAACACTAGCTCTGGGTGCAACATGATTGGATCATAACCAGCATGGTGGAGGAGCATCATATATACATGTGCATTTGAACTTTATTGTTTGGACTTTATGTGGGATATTTTCTCGTTTATAGACATCTTTATGGTTTATGGATCACTCAGATTTAGTAATTCCTCATCACGTGTTTGTATTACTTATATTCATTAATTTGTGTTACTCATTTACTGTGTGAGCCATTGTGCTCATTTATTCTATATTATATTTATCAGTCGCTGTACTGGTGATACTTTTACATTTTCTAATTATATGCCACTCAGGTGTCACGTTCAATTTAGCGCAATCTTTTCTCTTTATTATTTGCTCGGTGTTGTATAACACTTATTGTTGCAGCTTTACTTTTTATTCACTAGCGCAGTTTTTTTCTTTCCATTTCTGTGACTCAGTACTTCCTACTTGGTTACTGTCGCTCTATCCGGGCAGAAATTGCTTTATATGAAACAAAAGTTTTATTGCCTGCAGGCCTCTAGAGTTATTCTGTTGATCAGGGATGAGCTTCGGCATGTTCGCACACTCCATGTGCAGAGCCCGCTAGGAAGTCGGCACAGCGCTGCGCTAATCACAGGCAGGGAGACATGTCCCGATCTCTGCAGATCTGAAGGGGCGGGGCCAGGGGTGGGTCATGGTAGGGCCAGGGATGGGTCATGGGCAGGGCCTGACAGGGGCCCTTGCTTTATTTGGTTTGGGGGCCCTGGGTGTTGTCAGTCCACCCCTGAGCAGCAAGGTGCGCCAGGGAGTTGGGACCCATGTGACTGGCTTGGGCTGCAATTTTACAGGAGCATCACTTCACACCCCCAGGATCGGAGGAGGCCATGCAAGGACCTGCTGAGCTGGCACTGGCAAGGGCAGCTGCCATCACTGAGGTGAGAGACCCTGACACCCGCAGCTGAACCCCACATCCCATCTACCCCTCCATACACCCTATTTACCCTGCACCAGGCCAGTGTCCACCCAGTAACCTAACAATAGCCCTCAACACTGTGGGTCCTGCTGGGAGCTGGCCATGGCCAGCGGCCAGCAGGACCCACAGGTCCGTAGCCAGCAGGACCCCCAGGTGCACGGGCAGCTCCCAGCAGGACACACAGTGTGTGGCTCCTGCTAGGAGCTGGCCACGGACCTGTGGGTCCTGCTGGCCACTGACCTGTGGGTCCTGCTGGTCACTAGCCTAAGGTGACCAGATGTCCCCGGTTTCCAAGGACAGTGCCCGGACTGAGGACACTGTCCCTGGACCAAGTCTGTCCCCAAAGCAGGGCCAATTGGGAGCGGGTGCACCGCGAGATGGGGCAGTGGGAGGGCGCCCAGGGTCTGTGCCCATTGTACTGCCTTGGAGGGGGAGCGCCACCAGACTTCACAGAGCGGGGATGTCCCGCCTACCTGGCGGCCACTGTCATATGAAATCCCGCCTCCTGGACTGGCTCCTATGATAGACAGCACACTGATGACGTCCATCCGGCTGCTCTCCTCTCTAATCCCCATGCACTGAACAGACTGCATTGATGGGCACTGGTGAGGCTTCATTGATGGGCACTGGTGAGGCTGCATTGATGGGCACTGGGGAGGCTGCATTGAGGGGCACTGGTGAGGTTGCACTGATGGGCACTGGGGATAGTGAGCTTATTCAGTGGTTCAAAGGGCCACTTGACTGGACTTGCCTCCCAGGCCTAAGGCTGCCAGCCCTCCCCTGCATCTACGTATGCAGGCATCCGGGGTAAAGCTGTCCACATAGACCGTCCTCTTCACCGTCATCCCTTCCACGCTGCGCTCCACGAGCGCTTCAAGCCTTGCTTTCAGATTGCTCTACTGCAGGGTAGTCTTCCCGGTCACGATGGCAGACTGACAGCAGTGAGAGCCAGTGGTGCGGGGGATGGTCTACGTGGACAGCTTTACCCCGGATGCCTGCATACTTAGATGTGCCTCTTTTATTCATCAACTATGTGAGTAGCTAAATGTTGAACGTCATTAACCACTTGCTTACTAGGCACTTAAACCCCCCTCCTGCCCAGACCAATTTTCAGCTTTCAGCGCTGATGCACTTTGAATGACAATTGCACAGTCATGTAACACTGTACCCAAATGAAATTCTTATAATTTTTTTCCCACAAATTAGCTTTCTTTTGGTGGTAATTGATTACCTCTGCGGTTTTTATTTTATTTTTTTAAATTTTAAAAAGACCGAATTTAAAAAAAATATATATATATTTTTTTGATTTTGCTATAAAATTTAGCAAACGGGTAATTTTTATCCTTCGTTGATGTACGCTGAGGAGGCTGCACTGATGGGCACCGATAAGGTGGCACTGGTGGGCACTGATAGGCGGCACTAGCGTGCACTGAGAGGTTACATTGAGAGGTGGCACTGATGAGTGGCACTGGTGGGTACTGAGTAGTGGCACTGATAGGTGGCAGTGATGGGCACTAATGGGTGGCAGTGATGGGCACTGATGGGTGGCAATAATGGGCACTGATTGGCACTGGCAGGTTACACTGATAGGCAGCACTACTAGGTGGCACTGATTGGCACCACTGGTGGGCATTAATAGGTGGCACTCGTGGACATTGATAGGTGGCACTGGTGGACACTGTGGGCACTGGCAGGGGGTACTGATTGGCACAGATGAGGCAGAATTGCCTCTTCCTCTTCGGGACCAATGTCCCTTGCACATAAGCCGGTGATCAGCTTTTTTTTCTCCTCACGCTGTCAACGTGAGGAGGAAAAAAAAAACGACTACCAAGCTTTTGTTTACATCACGTGATCAGCTGTCATTGGCTGACAGCTGATCACGTGGTAAGGGGCCCGGGATTGGCACCTTACTCGGATCTGTGATCACCCGAGTCTCAGTTACTCGGTGATCAGGACGCGCGGGGAGCGTGCGAAGGGGAGGACGTCTATTGGTGGCCTCCCGGCAATTTTCATCTCCGCGCTGTGGCCGTCATTCGGCTGTAGCGCGGATCTCAAGTGGTTAAATGTAACCATATTGCCACACTTAGAGGCGCCTCTCTTCTCTTTTATACTCTGTAGCTCCTGCTGGATTTTGCTTCTAATCCCCTTGGGGAGGCTTCCATTTGTGGATGAACATTTTATGGTTACACAACCTATCACATTGCTATAATTTTTTTATATGGACTATAAACTGAAGGACTTATGAATAAATGATTGTGGAACGAATCATTTTAGTTTCTATTATTTCTTATGGGGAAATTCGCTTTGGTATACAAGTGCTTTGGATTACAAGCATGTTTCCGGAACGAATTATGCTCGCAATCCAAGGTTTTACCGTATAAATAAATAAACACACATATACACACACACATACCATTTTTTCCACACAAACCTTGGAAACTAATTTGCATCCTAAAAAATATAAATCCTGACATGTCAAGACATGGAAAATATACTGTTATTGGTATCCGTAATTTTTCATATCTTGACATGTAAGGATTTACACTTTTATACGATTTTTTTCTGCTGCAAACAGGAGAAAATGTGTTATAAATCAGGTTTCATCTATTTGATAAACCTATTTCTCAACTGTATCTTTTAAATTAAAAAAAAGTTCAGCAATGTCAAAAAACAGCGACAATCTTACATTGCATCTGTTGAACCTTTGATAGATTACTCTGCACATATACTGAGGTACAGGGATTTTAGAACAGCCAAAGAAACCTCTAAACAACACTGAAGAGTAACCTGTGAGAGCTGTAAGTGGGATTCCATTGCTGATTTCCTATTAGTTCTGTCACTAACGTGCTGACCGTCAGATACCTGATGGAGATTGAGCTAAAGAGGGAGCTTCTCCTACACCTCTTGTCCAACACCCCTGATAGTGGTGCCAGGAGTTGGGAGAACGAGTAGCATGAAGGACGATGTAGCAGGCAGTGCCAGCTGTTGGTGGCAGGATCTGGATGTCTGCGAATCACCAGACAGGAACCAGACACCAGTACATGGTGACGCTTGATCAGCAGATAGGAGCGAAGCCAGGACACAAGCCAAAAAGGTCATCAACAGCCGGGCAGCAAAGCACAGGAACATCGGGCAGAGGCAGAGGCAGGATACAAGCCAGGGTTGGTTCACAGCCAGGCAGAGAGGACAGGAACATAATGCAGAAATGGAGTCAAGGTACAAGCCAAGGTCACAACAGGTAGGCAGGAATCCGAAGACAGGTCAGAGGCAAGCTGGGAATGGGCAAGGAAAGGCAAACATAGCAGGTCAAGGCACAGGAACTAGCTTAAGACCACTCAGCAATCTGTACATGTCACAATCCAGCTTAAAGTGGAGTTCCACCCAAAAGTGGAAGCTTCACTTATCTGCCTCCTCCCCCCCTCTGGTCACCCACTTCCAGTAGACTGTGCCGCGGAGACCACGGCCCCCCTCGTCCTTCCTCTGCCGCTGGGCCAGTTAGAAAGCGCAGCGCACTTATAGCAGTAGGGAACCGGCTGTGAAACAGAAAGGCTTCACTGTCGGTTTCCCTTACCACGAAAGGCGGAGGCGGCAGCACCCGAGAGCCAATCGGAAAATTGTCTGGGGTGCCGACATTGTGGGATCAATGGACAGGTAAGTGTCCCAATATTAAACATCAGCAGCTACAGCATTTGTAGCTGCTGACTTAATTTTTTGATGGGGGGGGGGGCCGAACTCCTCTTTAAAATAGGACATTTGGTTCAAATGCCAGGCTTGGGCTCTAATACATTTGCACGTGCTATTACCTCTCTTGCAGTGAGACTTTGCTTGGCATTAAGAGTACTAGCCTACTTGTTCCGATATGTACTGGCCTTTTCCATACCCCCCAACCGTCACAGATTGGGCGGGACTTTCCCGCATTGACACCTTTGTCCCGCTATCCCGCCATAGAGGAAATTTTCCCGCATAATGCTATTGACTACAAGCTAAGTTCTTTCTCAGTAGGACCTGCAGCAGTGTGCACATCCAGTACAGCCAGGTATTGGCTAGCAGGTCAGCTGGATGCGCACTGTGAAGCCTCAATGAGAGACTTCACCTGTCAAAACAGGAGTGTGATGTCGGGTATGGGTGGGACTGCTACCCAGTCCCGCCCCACTGTCAAACCAGTGCATAGGAAAGAGTCGGCATTCATATATTGCTGGCCAGGACAGAGTTGCAGAGGGTCAGGATCAGCTGTCTATTCCTCTCCCCCAGGGTTTTTTCAGCCTCCATTAGCCCTGCACTGACAGGCAGCTCCCCACTTTCACTTAAACACAGAAGCCTGGCTTCTGCAGTTGAAAGTGAAAGTAACAGGTCGGCTCCTTCAACAGCCTCTCTGCTCTGCACTGAAAGTCGAGACAAGTGAAAGGCTGACTGCAGTGTGTTCGAGGAGGGAGGAGGTGGGTGAGCTGCCCCCTAATATTTACCTCTTTCCTGCTCCAGGAGCCAAAAATACCCAGTGCACTGAAAGGAGAAGGAAGCTGTGGCTGCACTGGATAGAAGACATCTACAGAAAGCTTCTACTTTTACATAAGTGTGTGTGTATGTACTGTATGTATGTATGTATATGTATGTGTGTGTGTTATGTATGTGTGTGTGTGTGTGTGTTGTGTGTGTGTTATGGGTGTGTATATATGTGTGTGTGTGTGTGGGTGTATGTATGTGTGTGGTGTGTGTGTGTGTGGTGTGTATATGTGTGTGTATATGCATGTATGTGGTATGTATGTGTGATGTGTGTGTGTTATGTATGTATGTGTGTGTGTGTGTGTGTGTTATGTATATGTGTGGTGTGTATATGCATGTGTGTGGTATGTGTGTGTGTGTGTTATGTATGTGTGTGTGGTGTGTGTGTGGTATGTATGTGTGATGTGTGTGTGTGGTGTGTATATGTGTGTGTGGTGTGTGTATATGCGTGTGTGTGGTGTGTATATGTATGTGTGTGGTGTGTATATGTATGTGTGTGGTGTGTATATGTATGTGTGTGGTATGGATGTGTGATGTGTGTATGTGTGTGTAGGGAGGGGGCGTGCAGAGGTTATAGTTGATGAGAAGGGCAATAATGGGATCTGGATGGATGACTGCACTCTGTACCTAGCGCACTTGAACCCTTGCACTCTGTACGTAACGCACTCCAGAACCATGCACTGTGCCTAACACTCTCCTGCACTCTGTACATAACACACGCCAAAACACTGCACTCTATATGTAACTGCAGAACCCTGCACCCTGTGCATAACACACTCCAGAACCCTGCACTCTGTATCTAGCCCTCTCCTGAACCCTGCACTCTGAGCGTAACACACTCCAAAACATATGAAAAAGTTACCTAGTGCTCTCCTGAGCCCTGCACTCTGTACATTGCGCACTCCTGAACAATGCACTCTATACATAACACATTCCTGAATCCTTCCACACTTTGTGTAACGCACACTTCCATAGTTTATGCAAAATCATTTGTAATGGAAGCTTTTTATTCTTATTTTTTTAAATGACTGTGCTGGGGTTTGTATGCATCAGTGAGACTGTTTCTTTTTGCCGCAGTGCATGTAGCACGCCGTTGGTCGCTTCCTCCCAAGTGTCCCTCATTCTGAAGTTCAAAAGTTGGGAGGTATGCTTTTCTTACACTGAACCTCTGGCTTTAGTACTTTTACAATTCATTGGCATTAAACCAAGCACATCTAGGGTTCTAACTTCACTCAGATTTTACAGCATACAGGTTCTAGGTCAGTAACTGAAAAAGTATTGAGGCTAGCAACAACCAGGCATCTGTCTAGAAAACCTATAAGGGCTGCTGAAGGGCTGCTAACCTGTGACACAGGAAGCCATGCAGCAGGGGGGGGGGGTTTGAGAGCAGAACTCTAGTTCATAGCCCTTGGTTACAAACTTCCCTTACCAAGACATCTGAGATACTGTCTTTCCAGATGTCATGTGTAGGAACGCCACGCTAAATAATAAAGAAATTTAACAAACAAGGGCTACACAAGACTAAAGCAAGCCATACACGGATCAAATTTCTTTCCTGCAACCACAGGTTGCACTCAAGAATATCGCTTGATTCAGTCAGAACAGTAAAGCCCTGTACACATGACCGGTTTTCCCAGCAGGAAAAAAAACTACGGTTTTCCCGACAGTTTTCCTCTCAAGCCTGCCTTACATACACACGGTCACACAAAAGTCTGGCAAACTTTTGACTGCCAAGAACGTGGTGATGTAAAAGACTACGACAAGCTGAGAAAATTACGTTTTATGCTTCCGAGCATGCGTCGAATTGTTTCTGAGCATGCACGTTTTTTTTCCCCTCGGAAAAGCATACACACGACCGGTTTTCACGACGGGAAAGAGTCCGCTGGGAATCCCGACGGGAAAAAAAAAGAGGTAGTTTTTTTTTTTTCCCGGCAGTTTTCCTGTCGGGAAAACTGCGATGGAGCATACACACAGCCGGGATTCCCGGCCAAAAGCTCTCATGGCAGTTTTCCTGCCGGGAAAACCGGTCGTGTGTACAGGGCTTCAGTGTTGATAGGGGAATCCCTCCCACTGAGCCACTGTATTGTAAGACAGTGATTATTGCTAGCACCTATACCAGCCGCTAGCGATAATCGCATTTAAAATCGGGCAGGCTGGTTGTATCGAAGTTGATCAATCGATCAATAAACTTGGTACATCCTTCATGCCTAAAAGAATTGTCTGTAAGTTTGGGGTGCTTAGAAGTTCATTGTTTGTGGTTAAACTGGGCTTTTGGCTTGGGTATGGCCTTAGACATGCAAGGCTGGAAATAACGAAAGGTGGGGGAGGAGTCTTCTCAGCTAGAGGCCTAGCCTACTTTTGCTGGAGTAGATGGGTACTCCTACCACCAGTGACATCCTTGATCAGTGTGTCCAATGCAGCCATGAAATAACATTGACCCTTGAACTGCATGTACATTATATGCCTACTCCACACACCAACATTTCAACCAAAAATGTGTCCTCATTGTCACTGTCAACAAACATTCACTCACCCATCTGCACAGTAGTGTAGGGTAGTTGGCATTTGCTCTAAGCATTCTACAAATAGGCGATTAGCATGAACGGAAACTGGATCCCTTGTTTAAGAGTTTAATCTCTTCCCCAATGTTTGACCGACTAACTATACAGCCATGGCAGGTTGCAATGCAGGGTCTGAGATTCTCCTGTATGTAATCTGTCAGCGCTCGTCCCCCGCCCCTCCGCGGCTTGCAGATGGGCATCGATCAGGCTGCACTGATGGCAATGGTGAGGCTGCATTCATTTAATGGTAAGGCTGCATTCATAGCAATGGTGAGGCTGCATTCATGGCAATGGTGAGGCTGCATTCATGGCAATGGTGAGGGTGCATTCATGGCAATGGTGAGGGTGCATTCATGGCACTCGTGAGGCTGCATTCATGGCAATGGTGTGGCTGCAGATGGGCACTGACCCTTATTTTGCTTCACAGTTCTTTATTTTTAAAAAATGTAGTGAAGGTGCGTGTTATACGCCTGTGTGTGTGTGTGTCATACACAGATAAATATGGTATATTCAAATAACATGCCCAAGCGCATCCTTCGTCCTGAGCTGCGCTCAGGGATTTGTTGGGAGCCACAAAAGATATATACAATGGGTACGGAAAGTATTCAGACCCCCTTAAATTTTTCACTCTTTTTTATATTGCAGCCATTTGCTAAAATCGTTTAAGTTATTTTTTTTTCGGCATTAATGTACACACAGCACCCCATATTGACAGAAAAACACAGAATTGTTGACGTTTTTGCAGATTTATTAAAAAAGAAAAACTGAAATATCACATGGTCCTAAGTATTCAGACCCTTTGCTCAGTATTTAGTAGAAGCACCCTTTTGATCAGGTGAACGGTGTAGGAATTACAACATTTTGTATATGTGCCTCCCACTTTTTAAGGGACCAAAAGTAATGGGACAATTGGCTGCTCAGCTGTTCCATGGCCAGGTGTGTGTTATTCCCTCATTATCCCATTTACAAGGAGCATATAAAAGGATCAGAGTTAATTTCAAGTGTGGTATTTGCATTTGGAATCTGTTGCTGTCAACTCTTAACCACTTGCCGGCCGCCCTATAGCGGATTGACGTCGGCAAAGTGGTTGCAGAATCCTGACTGGACGTCATATGACGTCCTCAGGATTTTGAGCCGCTGCGCGCCCCCGGGGGCGCGCATCGCGGCGATCGTTGCTGCGGGGTGTCAGTCTGACACCCCGCAACACCGATCTAGGTAAAGAGTCTCCGACGGAGACTTTTTACCACGTGATCAGCCGTGTCCAATCACGGCTGATCACAGTGTAAACAGGAAAAGCCGGTCATCGGCTTTTCCTCACTCGCGTCTGTCAGACGCGAGTAGAGGAGAGCCGATCGGCTGCTCCTCTGACAGGGGGGGTTTGTGCTGATCGATTATCAGCACAGCCCCCCCGAGGATGCCCACTGGACCACCAGGGATGCCACTAGACCACCAGGGATGCCACTAGACCACCAGGGAAGCCCACAATAAGGTATGCCACCCTAGACCACCAGGGATAATGGATGCCAATCAGTGCCACAATAGATGCCAATCAGTGCCCACAATGGGCACCACTGATTGGCAGGCATTATTGTTTGGCACTGATTGGCATCCATTAGTACAGTACAGTGCCACCTATCAGTGCCCACCCATGCCACCTATCAGTGCCCACCCATGCCACCTATCAGTGCCCACCTATCAGTGCCCACCCATGCCGCCTATCAGTGCCCACCCATGCCACCTATCAGTGCCCACCCATGCCACCTATCAGTGCCCATCCATGCCGCCTATCCGTGCCTATCTGTGCCCACCCATGCCGCCTATCTGTGCCCACCCGTGCCGCCTATCTGTGCCCACCTGTGCCGACGATCGTTGCCCATCCGTGCCGACGATCGTTGCCCATCCGTGCCGACAATCATTGCCCATCCGTGCCGACAATCGTTGCCCATCCGTGCCACCTCATTGGTGCCCATCCGTGCCGCCTTATCCGTGCCCGTCAGTGCAGCCCCATCAGTGCCCATCAGTGAAGGAGAAAACTAACTTATTTACAAAGTTTTGTAACTGAAACCAAAAAAAAACTTTTTTTTTTTCAAAATTTTCGGTCTTTTTTTTATTTTTTTGCAGAAAATAAAAATCGCAGAGGTGATCAAATACCACCAAAAGAAAGCTCTATTTGTGGGAACAAAATGATAAAAATTTAGTTTGGGTACAGTGTAGCATGACCGCGCAATTGTCATTCAAAGTGCAACAGCGCAGAAAGCTGAAAATTGGTCTGGGCAGGAAGGTGTTTAAGTGCCCAGTATGGAAGTGATTAATATGAGATCCAAACAGTGTTGTTCATCTTACGTTAAAAAAGTAATTAGTTACAGTTACAAATTACTTCTTCCAAAAAGTAATTGAGTTAGTAACTCAGTTACTACATTGAAAAAGTAATTAGTTACTCAGCAAAGTAACTATATTGGTTATATTATATATACGCAAGGGCGGGGCGGCAGAAGGATGATATATATGTATATTTTCAGTGTATAAAAGTAATAGGAGGGATAACAATAAATAATACTGGTTATGTGCCCATGCCTCACTGTGCCCATGCCTCACTGAGCCTCACTGTGTCCATGCCTCACTGTACCCATGCCTCACTGTGCCTCAATGTGCCCATGCCTCACTGTGTCCATGCCTCACTGTGCCCATGCCAGCCTCACTGTGTCCATGCTTCACTGTGCCCATGCCAGCCTCACTGTGTCCATGCTTCACTGTGCCCATGCCTCACTGTGCCCATGCCTCACTGTGCTCATGCTTTAGTGTGCCAATGCCTCACTATGCCCAATGCCATGCCTCACTGTGCCCGTGCCTCACTGTGCCCATGCCTCACTGTGCCCGTGCTTCACTGTGCCCATGCTTCACTGTGCCCGTACCTGATCTGCGGCGTCCCGGCAGCCATTCCAGTATTCAAAAGCCGCGCCTCCTCCTCGTCTGTGATAGGCGGAACACTCAATTTCCCAGCATTCAGTGTTCCGCTTATCACGGACATCCGCTCATCCTCATAACACGGACGAGGATAAGAGGATGTCTGTGATAGGCTGAACACTGCCTGCTGTAAAATTGAGTTGAGTTGAGAGGTATCTTAATAAAGCGCGGTCTTACCCCGAAGGGTCCCGACACGCATATGCCGCATATGCCTCGTGTTCCGCCTATCACAGACAAGGAGGCACGGCTTTTGAAAACTGGAATGGCCGCCATCTGTCTGCATGACACGCTGATCAGGTAGGCAGATGGCAGGTGTAATTTCAATAACATCTACTCACGGCGGCTGCGGCGTGGAGATGTAATTGGGGTAACGGCACCCAAGTAATGGGAACAGCGTTGCCATGAGGGGAAGAGTAATCCGTTAGATTACTCGTTACCCTCAAAAGTAGCTGCGTTAAGTAACGCCGTTTATTTAAACTCAGTTCCATACAACACTGGATCCAAAGAGCTGTCACTATCAGTGAAGCAAGCCATCATTAGGCTGAGAAAACAAAACAAACCCATCAGAGAGATAGCAAAAACATTATGTGTGGCCAAATCAACTGTTTTGAACATCCTTAAAAAGAAAGAACACACCGGTGAACTCAGCAACACCAAAAGACCCGGAAGACCACGGAAAACAACTGTGGTGGATGACCGAATAATTCTTTCCCTGGTGAAGAAAACACCCTTCACAACAGTTGGCCAGATCAAGAACACTCTCCAGGAAGTAGGTGTACGTGTGTCAAAGTCAACAATCAAGAGAAGACTTCACCAGAGTGAATACAGAGGGTTCACCACAAGATGTAAACCATTGGTGAGCCTCAAACAGGAAGGCCAGATTAGAGTTTGCCAAACAACATCTAAAAAAGCCTTCACAGTTCTGGAACAACATCCTCCTAACAGATGAGACCAAGATCAACTTGTACCAGAGTGATGGGAAGAGAAGAGTATGGAGAAGGAAAGGAACTGCTCATGATCCAAAGCATACCACCTCATCAGTGAAGCATGGTGGTGGTAGTGTCATGGCGTGGGCATGTATGGCTGCTGCCAATGGAACTGGTTCTCTTGTATTTATTGATGATGTGACTGCTGACAAAAGCAGCAGGATGAATTCTGAAGTGTTTCGGGCAATATTATCTGCTCATATTCAGCCAAATGCTTCAGAACTCATTGGACAGCGCTTCACAGTGCAGATGGACAATGACCCGAAGCATACTGCGAAAGTAACCAAAGAGTTTAAGGCAAAGAAGTGGAATGTTATGCAATAACCATAATTTGCAAATAAATTATTTCCAAATCAGACAATGTGATTGTCTGGATTTGTTTCCACATTTTGTCTCTCATAGTTGAGGTATACCTATGATGACAATTACAGGCCTCTCTCATCTTTTTAAGTGGGAGAACTTGCACAATTGGTGGCTGACTAAATACTTTTTTGCCCCACTGTATATCCACTGCATTCCAGTCTAGCCAAGCCTATATCTGACTGCAGGCCATTCCTGGTGTACATTTTCAAATATACTTTCAGGCAGGTGATTCAGTGAGCTGCAGTGCATAAAATATATATATATATATATATATATATATATATATATATATATATATAGTCTCCTACATATATATCCACTGCATTCTAGTCTAGCCAAGCCTATATCTGACTGCAGGCCATTCCTGGTGTACATTTTCAAAAACACTTTCAGGCAGGCAGGCAGGTGATTCAGTGATCTGGAGTGCATTAAAAAAATAAATAAATATATATATATATATATATATATATATATATATATATACACACACACACACACACACACAGTCTCCTACATATATATATATCCACTGCATTCTAGTCTAGCCAAGCCTAAATCTGACTGCAGGCCATTCCTGGTGTACTTTTTCTAGTAAACTTCAGGCGAGGTTTTGCTAATCAAATTTTACAGCATGTCTGGAAGGCCACCAAGGAGAGGCAGACGCTCACAGGCCACTAAAAGAGGGCAAGCAGGCTCTATGTCTACAGCTAACAGTGCTGGACGTGGACACGGTGCATCCTCAGCACGTGGCCGTGGGGCACGATTGTCCTTTTTTTCGGCAGCTGGCCGTGTTGAGCAACAACATGCAGAAGAGTTGGTAGAGCGAATAACAAAGCCATCCTCATCCTCCTCATCCTCTGTCACCCAGGCTCAGAGTAGTTTGCCTGCCAATGCAGCTGCCAAAGCGGCCTATTCCATCGGGCAATGTCATCAGTCACTCCTTCCCTAGCCCCACCATCATGCACGGACGAGTCCCCCGAACTGTTTGACCATGATGGTACACAGGTTGAGGAAGGCAGTAACGTGAGCCCAGAGAGAGGGGGTGCCCAAGAAGGACAAGAAACTGTCAGTCATGTTCCCCCAGCTGCAGCATACTGCCAGGTTTGCTTCAGTGACGAGGAGGGAGGGGATGATGAGGTCACTGACTCTACGTGGGTGCCTGATAAAAGAGAGAAGGAGGAGGAGGAACATCTCCAACGAGGCAGGATGCCCTCCAGGGGCCAGCTTAAGGGCAGCCACTCGACTGCATCACACCGCAGAGCTCCGCATGTGCAGGGCGCTGCTGACTCCCCGCGTATTTTGAAAAGTTCTTTGGTGTGGGCCTTTTTTGATACGTGTTTGCAACATATGTCTGAAGCTTATCAAGCATGACCAAAACAGCAGCCGCTTGGGCACCACATGCTTGACCAGACATATGTCGACCTCCCATGCAGTCCGTTGGCAACAGTACTTAAAAGACCCACACCAAAGAACAAGGCGGAGCTCTCCTTGCTCCTCATCAGCTGGGATCTCCAACCCCACTATACCTTCAGTCCTCTCAGAAACCTGCACTGAGAGGAATAAAGGTGTAGAATTAGGTGTGCCAAGTACTTGCAGGCAATCTACTATCACTACACCAACATCCGATTGTAGCAGGCAAATTTCCCTACCCCAGTTGCTAACGTCAAAAGAAATTCGGTCCCAGCCATCCACATGCTCAGCGGATGAATGCTAGCTTGGCTAATTTGCTAGCACTTCAACTGCTGCCTTTTCAGCTGGTAGACTCTGCCCCCTTTCGTGAATTTGTGGAATGAGCGGTACCTCAGTGGCAGGTTCCCAAACGCCATTTCTTTTCACGGAAGGCCATTCCGGCTCTCTACCGTCATGTGGAAGGCAATGTCTTGGCCACGTTGGACAGGGCGGTCAGTGGTAAGGTGCATATTACCGCTGACTCATGGTCCAGCAGGCATGGACAGGGACGTTACCTTTCTTTCATGGCGCACTGGGTAACTCTGCTGGCAGCTGAGAAGGATGCAGGACAGGGTGCAGTATTGTTGGAGCTTGTTCCGCCACCATGCCTCCAAAATGCTAGTAGTGGTGATTCTGCCACACCCCTCTCCTCCACCCCCTCCTCTTCTTCTTCCTCTATGGCCTCTTACTCTGCATATTTGTCCTCAGACCCAGCGGTGCTCCCTAGGCGTTCAAGGCGCTACGCAAGCACTCAGGCAAAAAGATGGCATGCAGTGCTTGAGTTGGTCTGCTTAGGGGACAGGACCCACACTGGGGTAGAGATTCTGTCAGTTCTGAAGGGGCAGACTCAGAGGTGGTTGACGCCATGCCAGCCTCAGCCAGGAATGGTTGTATGCGACAGTGGCACCAACCTCCTCTCCGCCCTCCGACAGGGACACTTGACCCATATTCCCTGTTTGGCTCACGTCCTCAATTTGGTGGTGCAGCAGTTTTTGTACAGGTACCCGGGCTTACAGGATCTCCTGAGGCAGGCCAGGAAAGTCTGTGGGCATTTCCGCAAATCATATAATGCCAGTGCTCGGCTGGCTGACCTTCAAAAGGAATGCAACCTGCCCAAGAACCGCCTCATTTGTGACATGCCCACCAGGTGGAACTCAACGTTGGCCATGCTGCAGCTGCTGCACACGCAGCAGAGGGCCATCAATGAGTACCTGTGTGAGTATAGCAACAGGACAGGGCCAGGGGAGCTTGGCTTTTATGCGCCACGCCAGTGGCTACTGATCAAGGATGCATGCACTGTCCTATCACCATTTGAGGAGGCCACGAGGATGGTGAGCAGTGACAGTGCATGCATTAGTGATACTGCTCCTCTTGTCTTCCTTTTGGAGCACACGCTTTGTGGAATAATGGACAGGGCACTTGAGGCAGAACAGAGGCAGGAAGAGGAGGACTTCCTTACCTCTCAAGGCCCCCTTCATCCAGATAGTATTCCTGCGGGCCCGCCGATCACACAGGAAGAGAAGGAGGAGGAGGATTGTTTCAGCCTGGAGGTGGAGCCTAGCACTCAGCATCAGCAGCAGTCTTCAAGGGATCATTTTCAGTCCCCAGAAACCCATGGACTTGTACGTGGCTGGGAGGAGGTGGCTGCGGATCATGTCATTCTTAGTGACCCAGAGGACTCCAGATCGAATGCCTCAGCAAGCCTGCGAAAGGAACCTCGGATTTGTGGTATCAAGGAGAAGGATCATTACTGGCTGGCATCCCTTCTTGATCCACGTTACAAGGGTAAGGATGCGGAACTCGGACCTTCCCCCGTTCTAGAGGGGGCGTGACCGGATGTTGAGGTGAGAGGCCGTAGCAGCCTGGCCCTCACACCCACACCCGCTCCCATGGTGCACGCTGTCTGAGGAATGAGGAATGGTATGGTTGAAGGAAGCAGGGAGGAGAGAGGAGATGGGCCGACCAGCTGACCTCCACGGCCTGACTTACGTGACCTCTTGTGTCGGCACACAGCCCGCAGCATAGCCCGCTGAACCTCACCATTTGTGGAGTCGCCCGGATACACCGCGCCACCCCGATGCCACGGCCTGATCCGGATGACTTCCGTCCCGGCACATAACCTGTTGCCCCCGGCCACACGCGGGACTGATCAGCTGATCCTCTTGGTCTGAGGCACATGATCCCCGTGTGGGTGCACAGCCCGCTGAACTTTAATGCTGAGTCTTGTCGTCTGCGGAGCCACCTGGGTGCATCGCGCTGTCCCGCTGGTGCCGAGGCCTGGCCTGTATGACCCCCGCCCCCCGGTATACACGAGCGTAGTATACATATACTACACTGCATGCAAGTGGAGGGAGACTGAGGAAGGACGTTGCTTGGCCATGCAGAGAGCCACATCACTGGAGTTTTTGGTGAGTGGACTAACTGGGCTGTTTATTTGTTTGTTGGAGGAGGCTGGGGAGAAACAGACTTTGTCAAACTTGCTGGGGACTGATCTTTGGAGGGCTGCGGCAGTAGTCGCTGGAGGGGAGAATACATAATACCGACCCTCCACCTATTTGGGCAAGTTGGGAAGCCCGGGGAACCCAAGTACATTAGTGTGGGAGAGACCCTGATAGCGGTCCTGGTCGGAGGGGGGTGGACAGACTGCACACCCATCGAAAATTCTGGGTACTCTGTCGGTGATGACAAGGAAGCGAGAGGAGGAAAATGCCTCCAAGGAGAAGATCAGTATGGGCAATGGAACATCGATACAGCCCCAGCCAGTACAGGGGACAAAGGCAAGCCAGGCTGTGGTGGCGGCTAAATTAGAAAAATACGCACACATCCCGGCACATACAGCAGCCCACACACCTACAAAAGGACAAGGGGTGCAACAGTTGAACCCCCAGCGGAAGAGCCAGGGCCCGGCGTCGGTAACTGCGACACCAGCAAACGTGGCAAGCGATCAGGGGTCCAAGAAAAAGACACCGAAAGAAGTGACGGAGACAACTACAGGACCAGTGGAGGAGGGTGAGCCTTCTATGAAAGAGATTTTTTTTTGCAATTAATAACTGTAAATCCTCATTATTTGAAATATTTGATCCATTGAAGGGGATAAAAGAGGACATGTCAGTGCTTAAACATGAAGTACAAGGGATTGGTATGCGGACTTCTGTTTTAGAGGGGAGACTTATTCAGGTCGAAGACGATGTTAACCCAATGATAGATGAGATGAAAGTAATGAGAGAATAATTGAATATGTGTATCAATAAAATTGACGATATGGAAAATAGATTACGCAGGAAAAAAACTTAAGGGTACTAGGTCTCCCTGAGAAAAGTGAAGGTAACCACCCCACTAAATACATGGAAGATTGGTTTAAAGGACTGTTTGGTAAGGACTGTCTATCAAAGTTTTTTTGCAATTGAGCGTGCCCATAGAGTCCCTTTTAGGGCTCCAGCCTCTGGAGGCCAACCAAGACCTGTCCTCGTTAAACTCCTATATTTTAAAGATAAAATTACTATTCTTCAAAAGGCAAGATAGATGAAAGAAATACAATATAATGGCGCAAGAATTTCAATTTATCCAGACTTTTCCCCCGAATTACAGAGACAAAAGGGCAAAATTCACTGAGTGTAAATGCAGACTGCAGCAAAACAGAATTAAATATGCAATGTTCTATCGGGCACATTTACGGATAACAGTAAAGGGGGAAAACATGTTTTTTAATACACCTGCTGAACTGACATCATGGATGAACATAAATGAAGGGATAATGCAGCAGGGAGAAGACGAAAAACAAAAAACATCTCTCGGACATGGGAGCAGGGGGGGGGGGGGGGAGGGTTGAAGTGGCACAAGGGGCGAAATAAGAATGTATATCAAAATGTATGGAAGTATTGTATAATAGAGAGAGATACACTAAATATGTTAAAGCACAAATCAACAGGAGTGAAGGGGGTAACTCTCACATTAAAGGGTAGATATGGTCACTTTAGAAGCCCTCAACATGGGCCCCAAGCAGGGCAAGGGATGGGAGGGGGGGTTGAGGAGGGATGGGAGGAGGACGAAGTGGAGAGGGGGGGAAGGGGGGGGAAACATGTCTAGATAGGGCACTAGATTGGGTGCAGTGGCGGAATTTTCATGGTCGCAGCAGTCGCAGTTGCGACTGGGCCCTGTAGTTCTGCCAAGTCCCGAGGGCCCGCCACGGCGTTGCTGGCAGGGGAGGACTGACCATTCAGTCAGATTATAGCTGCCCCACCTCTTCACTGCCCCCTCAGCCAATAGGAACATGCTGTACACGCCCCCTTCCACAGCGCGGCTTTTTTGACCCAAGAGCAGGAGATGAGGAGAGGAGAGGGAGGCGGGGACACAGCCTGCAGTGTGGGACGGACTGCTGCCTGATAAGGTAAGCTGTCTGAGCTTTACTTAATGGATTCTTGTCGATGGATTAGCCTGGTGAGCAGTGAGGGAGAGGATGTGTTATCTCCAGCATGGCTCCTCCTGTCTCTGAGGCTGTTAGATTGATTTTGTGTGTGAGAAGAGCACTGCTGCTGAAGGAAGAACATGAATGTCTCCCCAATCTCTACTAACTACATCTCCTACTCATTAGCTGCCCACCACTAAACAAGCACAGTCCCCTCCTCTCCTGTATTACCAACTAATGTGTCTGTGAGCTGCTGGGGCACTACAAGTCTCAGCATGCCAGGAGATGGGGGCAGCAGTGTGTTCAATCAGGCTGATTTTTGGGTAAAAAATACTGGTGTGTGACTGTGTCTATGTGTATATAATGTGTGTATGTATAGTGTGTGTGTATAAACTGTATGTATAGTGTGTGTATATACTGTATGTATAGTGTGTGTGTGTATATATATATATATATATATATATATATAGTGTGTGTGTGTGTGTATGTATGTATAGTGTGTGTGTGTATATAGTGTGTGTGTGTATATACTGTATGTATAGGGGTCTGTACTAAGGGGGTGTGTATATACTGCGGGGGTCTGCACCAAGTGGGGTGTCTATACTGCAGGGTTCTGTACTAAGGGGGGCTGTGTAATACATTGTGGGTCTGCACTAAGGGGGTGTCAATACTGCGGGGGTCTGCACTAAGAGGGTGTCTATACTGCGGGGGTCTGCACTAAGAGGGTGTCTATACTGCGGGGGTCTGCACTAAGAGGGTGTCTATACTGCGGGGGTCTGCACTAAGGGGGGTGTCTATACTGCGGGGGTCTGCACTAAGGGGGGTGTCTATACTGCGGGGGTCTGCACTAAGGGGGGTGTCTATACTGCGGGGGTCTGCACTAAGGGGGGTGTCTATACTGCGGGGGTCTGCACTAAGGGGGGTGTCTATACTGCGAGGGTCTGCACTAAGGGGGTGTCTATACTGCGAGGGTCTGCACTAAGGGGGGTGTCTATACTGCGGGGGTCTGCACTAAGAGGGTGTCTACCCGCAGTAAAGTATAGACAAAGATAAAGTATCAAAATCATGCTTTCGGGGGGGGGGGGCCCTTCATGATTTCTTGCACCGGGGCCCTGAAGTTTCTAGTTACGCCTCTGATTGGGTGTATCCACCTAAACACGATTTCTTGAAGGGAAATAAAAAAAGACGGAAAAAAAAAGGAAAGCACCAGTAAGGTACATAATTACAAAATGGGAGGTACACTGATAAAGAAGAAATTATAAAAAGAGGAAAATGACGGATAATAGAGACGACAAAAGGAGGGCCCCAAACCAGGCTGGGAGTATAAGGGTGTGCTCATGGAATGTGCGAGGGGTAAAAGATTCAGCCAAAAGACAGGCGATTTTCTCAATGGCAGAAATGGGTAATATAAAGATGCTGTGTCTGCAGGAGACGCACTTGGAAAAAGATACTACTAATGTATTAAAACACAGGAAATTCCAAATACAATATCATTCCACACACACTTCGTATTCCAGGGGTGTGAGCATACTGGTTGACTCTGGAATAGTGTTCTCCTGCAGACAGAGTAAGCTGGATCCCAAAGGGCGTTATGTGTTTTTGTATTGCCGGATAGAGACAAAAGAATATGTGGTGGCTTATATATATATATCCCCCCCCCCCCGTTTAGTACAGAAATCCTATGGGACTTAATGGAGTTTGTTATGGACAAGTCAGGGGTGCCAGTCATAGTAGCAGGAGACTTTAATAGGACTATGAACAAAAAGTTGGATAGCTTTCCAGCGGGTGTCGCCACTGACCAAGCGGTTGGCAGCCCCCTTCTCCAATTTTGTGGGGAGGTAGGGCTGGTGGACGTGTGGAGGGGGAGACACCCGGAGGAAAAACAATTCTCCTATCACTCGAGGACGCACGCGACATTGTCCAGGATAGACCTGATACTTTGTAATGAAGAGGCCCTGGGTGAGGTTGGGGTGGTGGAATATGAACCAAGAAGCATCTCAGACCACTCAGCAGTGAATTTTGAAATTATGATAAGTAGAGGTCACAGTAAGGGGGATTGGAAGATAAACCCATTATGCCTGGAAGTAATTGAGGACCCGGGGGGAATACAGGCTAGTCTGGAAGAATTCATAACAGTAAACACCGGATCAGCCTCAAGGGGGGGGTGATATGGGACACTTTAAAGGCGTTTCTGCAGGGAATTTTGATCCAAAAAATATCATCAACTAAAAAGCAAACACGTGCCAAAGAGATTGCAGCGAGAGAAGAGGTGAAAAAGTCAGAGATAAGCTATGTGGAAAATCCAACTATAGAGAAATATAAAGAATGGCTAGCGAAACAGGATGAGTATAAAAAACTAGTAATAAAAAAGGCAGAAAATAAAAAGCTATTTCAAAAACAGATTTTTTTTGGGGAGAGCGAGATAGTGGGGAGAATTCTGGCCCTAATAGCTAGGGCTAGGGCCAGCGCTCCCCTATCTGTCATCCCAGCGGTATGTGATGAGGAAGGGGAAATGAAGGAGTAGCACCCCGGAAATAACAGAGGTTTTCAAAAAGTATTACCAGAACCTGTATAGCAGCATACCACATAGCAATATAGAATGGGAGATGGGTACCTTTTTTGAAGGGCTGCAGATTCCTGGGCTGGCAGAGGAAGACAAAGAGGCATTGGAGGCACCACTCACGCTGGAAGAGTTACAGTTGGCAGTTGCGGATATGGCAACCAAAAGGCCCCAGGGCCGGATGGGTTGCCAATAGAAATATATAAAACTTACAGTGAGGTGCTGCTTCCAAAACTCTAATGCCCCATACACACGATCGTTTTTCATGCCATTTTTAAAACTTGTTTCCTCTCAAGCCTGTCTTGCGTACACACCATCATTTAAAAAAATGTTCAAGCAAAGCGCAGTGACGTACAACACGTACGACGGCACTATAAAGGGGAAGTTCCATTCTAATGACGCCACCCTTCATGTTAGTAAAGTTTGTTGAGCGACGATTCGCGCTTTTCAGCCTCGTGCTTTTCAGTCCGTTACAGCGTGACGAATGTGCTATCTCCATTACGAACGCTAGTTTTACCAGAACGAGCGCTCCCGTCTCATACTTGATTCTGAGCATGCGCGTTTTTTTTCACGTCGTTAAAGCCTACACACTATCGTTTTTCACGTCGTTAAAAAAAACGACATGAAAAACGACGTGAAAAAAGAGAGCATGTTCGAAATTTTTAATGGCCGTTTTTCACGTCGTTAAAAATGCTCTGGAGCATACACACGATCAGTTTTAATGGCCATTTTTAAAAATGGCATTTTTAATGGCATGAAAAACGATCGTGTGTATGGGGCATTAGAGGTATTTAATTGGGCAGCAGAGGAAGGGAAGCTACCTGTGTCCATGACAGATGCAACAATCATCGTATTGTTAAAAGAGGGGAAGAACCAGCTTGAGGCAGCCTCCTACAGGCCGATATCTCTTTTATGTGTAGATGTAAAGATCTTGGCCAAAATATTGGCAATGAGGCTAAATAAAATAGTTTCGAAATTGGTACATCCGGACCAAACTGGATTTATTCCAGGTAGGTTCACCAGAATTAATAAATTAATATAAGAAGAACATATTTAAATATTCAGCTGCCAATAGAAGAAGGGGAGTCAAGAGCTATTTTATCCTTGGACGCAACTAAGGCATTTGACAGCCTTGAGTGGCATTATTTATGGAGAGTACTGGCGGAATTCCGGTTTGGTCCTAATTTTATCCAATGGATTAAAATATTGTATGAAAGTCCCAGAGCGAAAGTAAGGATAAATGGTGAGTGCTCGGATTGCTTCCAGTTGGCGAGGGGGACAAGGCAGGGGTGTCCCTTATCGCCCCTGCTTTTCGCCCTCGCAATGGAGCCCCTAGCTATTGCCATAAGGGCATCCCTGGAAGTACAGGGATTTAAGAGGAGGTTGGGGAAATAGAAGGTCGCAATGTATGCGGATGATGTATTACTTTTTTTATGGGACACGCAGTCCTCACTGGAGACAGCAATGGGTATAATAGGGGAATTTGGCAAATTTTCGGGGTTGACAATTAATTGGGACAAGTTGGCACTTTTGCCGATAGACCCATTGTCACGGCAGATAGATCAAGTGAAAGTGGTGAGCCAAAATGAGATACTTTGGAATAAACATAACAAGGGATCCTAGTACCACTATTGACAAAGTTGAGACAAAAGTGCGAAGTTTGGAATCGGCTTCCACTTTCAGTAGCTGGCCGGTGTAACCTAGTTAAAATGGTCTGGATGCTGCAGATTTTGTACGTTCTCCACAATTCCCCAGTATGGATTCCAGGACAGTGGTTTCAAAAACTGGACAGTGTGTTCAGGGAATTGATCTGGAGGAATGGAGCGGCAAGGATCCGCCTCCGCACCCTACAGCAACCAAAAGAGAAGGGGGGTTTAGCACTTCCGAATCCAAGATATTATTTTCTAGCAACTCAAATGCAGCATATGTGGGGTAGCAACCTATCAGTAGGAAGAGAACATGTGAAGGGGTTAATTTTGAATGATTCTAGTCATGATACAGTAGTGGAGGCGGATTCTTTTTGCTCCAGGTGTCCCACAGTTCAATTGATTGTAAAATGTGGGGTAAATGTAAAAAAAAATCTTGGGATATAGTGGATTTTCTGAATTTTCTCCTATATGGGACAATAATAATTTGAAGGAACTCGTAGTTATGGGGAAAATTGAGGAATGGGACAGATTGGGTACACATCTCCTGGCACAACTTTTTAAAACAGGGAGTATAAAATCATTCCAAGAGATAAGGGAGGAGTTTGCGGTCCCAAATAGATCCTTTTATAGATACCTGCAAATTAGGCATGCGTTGAATGCAGTTTGGACAGGGACCACCAGAATGGAACGATATGCCCCTTCTGCGTAAATTAGTAAATGCAGAGGCCTCTGGAAGGTGGACATCAGTTATGTATGGAAATTTAGAAGAGGCGGATCAGGGAGAAGAATCAGTTATTAAAAATAAGAAAAAAATGGGAGAGAGATGTGGGCCCAATATCACAGGAACAGTGGGAACGTATATTAGCAACAGGACCTAGAGTGTCATTATCCCCCTCCCAAATGGTGTCCCACCTTTACCGGATACATACAGTGTACAATACACCTCAAAAGATGTTCCAGTTTGGAAGAAGGCCGGATGCGAAATGTCAGAGATGCGGGGATGACAGGGGAGACCTAATACACATGGTCTGGAGGTGCCCCAAGCTATACCAGTACTGGAAGCAGATTGTAGAAAAGATAAATGCTGTATTTGAGACATCCTTGCAACCAGAGGTCAGGCTGTGTGTATTGGGTCTCCTGGATGAAAGAGGAATGTCAGGGGATATACAAACGGCAATAATGAGGTGTCTGTTTCAAGGAAGTAAGCTTATCGCGCAGAAGTGGCAAGCAAAAAACCCCCCTCCAGTGACAAAATGGAGGAAGGTGATAGATGAAACCATTACAAAAGAGGAATTTATATACACTAAGAGGGGAAATAAAAAGAAATTTAAAAACATGTGGAAACAATGGATAGAAGTGGAAACACGTTCAAGGGTGGGTGAAGGATAAGCAAGGATGGGGCATGGACGTGGGAGAGGGAAGTATGGAAGTGTTGAGTGATAAGGGGATAAAGGGAAGGGGAGGGTAGCGGAATGTGGGTTTCCTTCTTTTTTTTTTGTTGGTTGATACATGTACTATTGTATATAAAAGGAAAATGGCTGTATGGTTTTTAATCATGTGGAAAAAAAAAAGAAAATAAAGAATATTTGATTAAAAAAAAAAAAAAAAAGAAGAAGGATGCAGAACTTATCCAGCCTTCGCAGAGGATGAAACATCTTCGGGAGGCCTTGCAAAAAGGTTTGTGCAATGCGCTTCCAGAGCCTGGGAGGTTACAATTTCCTGGTCCTCCTGGACAACGTGTTGCGGAGGCTTCGGTCAGTCACAGAAGGAGCGGTGGAGAAAGTGACCGTCTGACCGATGCGTTCAGACAATTCTTTAGTCCGCAGCCCCAAGGTCTGATCGGTTCCAGCAACCATCGCCAGCGTCCGATTTACATGGTGCAGGAATACCTAGGGGCAAGATCAGACTTGGAGACCTTTCCAACCGAAAATCCACTGGGTTACTGGGCCTTGAGGATGGATCACTGGCCAGAGCTTGCACAATATGCAATTGAGCTACTGGCCTATCCTGCATCCAGCGTTCTTTCTGAACGCACATTCAGTGCTGCTGGAGGCTTTGTAACCGATCACAGATTTCGCCTGTCCACAGACTCAGTTGATCGGCTCACCTTCATAAAAATTAATCAGTCTTGGATCACCAGCTACCAAGCACCTGATGCTGATGTAACCGAATAATTTTTCTATGAATGTGAGATCCCTTGAAGACTGCCTATGCTGAGTGACTACCCTATTCCTCCTCAATTTTCATGTTGATAGCTTCTAAGAAAATTTTTGGTTCAGGGCACCACCACCACTGCCTAAGGCCCAATTGTTCTGCCCCTGTTTAACAGGGGCGTGTAATTACAATTTTTGCTGTAATATTTTGCAGCAGGGCTCGTTCTTGCACTCAACTAGAGTATCTGTGAGGCTTTACAGTGTTGTGTCACCACCACCACTGCCTAAGACACAATTTTTCTGCCGCTGTTTAACAGGGGCGTGTAATTACAATTTTCAACCTAATATTTTACAGCGGAGCCCGGTCCTGCCCCCACCAAGAGTAACTGTGAGGGCTTACAGTGTTGTGGCTCCACCACCACACCACCAAAGGCCCAATTTTTCTGCCCCTGTTCAACAGTGTTCTGGTACCACCAACACCTAAGGCCCAATTTTCTGCAGAGTATATAGGGCAGGCCGTATAGTATATACAGGCAGTCCCCTACTTTCAAACATCCGACATACAAATGACCCCTACTTACAAATGGAGGGAGACAACAGGAAGTGAGAGGAAATCTACCCCATGGAAGGGAAATTCTCTCCTGTAATGCGGCGTACACACGATCGTTTTTCATGCCGTTAAAAATGCCATTTTTTAAAATGGCCATTAAAACCGATCGTGTGTATGCTCCAGAGCATTTTTAACGGCGTGAAAAACGGCCATTAAAAATTTCGTACATGCTCTTTTTTTTCACGTCATTTTTCATGTCTTTTTTTTAACGACGTGAAAAACGATAGTGTGTATGCTTTTACGAGGGAAAAAAAAACGCGCATGATCAGAATCAAGTATGAGACGGGAGCGCTCGTTCTGGTAAAACTAGCGTTCGTAATGGAGATAGCACATTCGTCACGCTGTAACAGACTGAAAAGCACGAGGCTGAAAAGCGCGAATCGTCGCTCAACAAAGTTTACTAACATGAAGGGTGGCGCCATTCGAATGGAACTTTCCCTTTATAGTGCCGTCGTACGTGTTGTACGTCACTGCGCTTTGCTCAAGCGTTTTTTTTAATGATCGTGTGGATGCAAGACAGGCTTGAGAGGAAACATGAAAAAAAATGACGAGAAAAACATTGGTTAAAAAAATGGCATGAAAAATGATCGTGTGTACGCCGCATAAGAGTTAATATGGGAAAAAGGTGTCTCCACTGATGGATACTTTATCACCAATCCTTGTTTCCCTAATAACCCCAAATTTTCAAAATTCGATTGTCATTGGGACAGAAAGTGAGCTGAAATCTTCTGAACAGGGGCACAGACAGCAAAACAAATGTTACAGGGGTGACATAGAAGAACTAAATTTTGGGACTTTAAATTGAAGCGTGCAGCCAGGAAAATAACATTGCATGATACCCTAATGCTGTCTGGTGGTGGAGCCATCTATAGTGCCATATAGTAAATGCATAGACATGTAGTAACCATCATAGTAAAGTAAAAAACTTTTATTCAATGACATGATACATAGTAATAAATTAACAGAATAGCATAATGACACACTGATAGCATATTGGCCCAGAGCCACAGTAATGACATAATGATGACACACCAGACTAGTTGCAACGTATTCCCACAGTAAGTAATATATTAGGTATATTCCAGTGAACCGTAATCATGGTATCTTGAATAAAAAGAATTGTAATAAAGACTATAGAAAAATAGAAAATTGGTTACTATTTCTATTTTTCTATAGTCTTTATTACATTTTTACATGACCACTCATCATATCTACTTTTAAACATCCTTAGACAATATCTCTGCATCTGCTCCTGAAGAGTAGTGCTACAGCTACGAAACGCGTCAAGCTAATAGATGCCTTCCCTGCTGTTCTTTTTATTCAAGATACCATGATTACGGTTCACTGGAATATACCTATATATTACTTACTGTGGGAATACGTTGCAACTAGTCTGGTGGCAGTTTTTAGAACTTTTTTTTGCATTGATACATGTCCCCTGGGACAGGACCCGGGTCCCTAAACACTTTTTATGACAATAACTTGCATATTAGCCTTTAAAATTTGCACTTTTGATTTTTCACGTTCGGGTCCCATAGACTTTAACGGTGTTCGAATGTTCGCACAAACGTTCAGTCCGTTCGCATGTTCTGCCACGAACCGAACTGGGGCGGGTGTTCGGCTCATCCCTAATAAACACACACTCGCCTGCCCCACGGTCCAGCAATGTTTTCACCCGAAGCCTCGCTTCTCTCCCTCTCCTCTCCGCGGCACGGGCATTGCAAGTGTGGGCACCTGCCTGTGACAGCTTGCGGCTTCACAGCCAGGTGCGCGCACTGCACATGCACGAGTCGCGCGTCATGAATGGCTGGGAAATCTTCTGGGACCTGTGATGTGTCCCAGAAGATTGCAGGGAGGGGAAGAGGAGAACTTCCGCTCATGGCACTCCGAATGGAAGTGGGAGCTGGGTATCTGTCAAAACTAGGTACCCGCTCTCCCCCTCAAAAAATTACATGCTAAAATGTGGCATGTCAGGGGGTCAAGAGTCCTTAAAACCGAAGTTCCACTTTTGGGTGGAACTGCACTTTAAAGGAGGGAGCTACAGGGTAGCTGATCATGGAAGGTTTTCTACCTCATTGCAGAACCACTTTAACTCAACTGCAACCTTTCATATAAACACATGAAAAAGTAAGTTGACCTGTGTATTAGTATATGTGTAAAAAAAAAAAAAAGGGGATGATAAAAACAGTTGGTGTACAATCTGCATTTATTCATGTGCATCAACATGAACCAGCCCTAAATGGGTTGTTCTGTGCACATTCCTTACATCCTCTGAGCTTGGAGGACAAAAGTTTACTAAACCAAGTGGCTCTGTACAGCACAAGCTGCAGGTTTAGTTGCTCTCACTGTGAAAACCCCCTCTTCTATGTGAATTCCACCAAGGAGTTAACTTTCCAAAGGGCAAAGAAAGCAGATTAGCATATCTAGGTCAATATGTTTAGTCATGACAGGATTAAAAACAAGTATATAACCCTATTGTGACCAGCAGTCATTGGTGCCCAGGCCAAATTTAGTAGTGTTTCTATGCATCAGTCAACTTGCCTAAAGCTGCCTAATATAACTAATATAGTATTTTTATATGGTTCACTGTTGTATAAAAATCCTGTTCAGAATTTTAAGCTGACAAAACAGACAAAAATGTAATAATCAAGGAAATATTCTTTCGAGTCAGTCACCCCTGCCAATTCCAAGACCTTCTACACCGCAGATAAGCACTACAGCATGGCCCAGAGGAGCATTGGCTCTCCTACAGGGGGTTATTGTGCTATTGCTGTGAGCTCCTAGTCAATGTGCACACTGCCCCTGAACCCCTGATCTCTACACCCCTAATATCTTGTATAGCTACAGTTTTACAGTGATGCAGTTGAGGGCATATCACCGATTACCATTTTTTCAGCAGCACAAAGCTCTTGTGTAGCCAACTGTTCTTTCTAGGGGCAACACATTTATTGGCCTATAGTGCACTTTTGGTAGGTGCACAGAAAAAGGGGTCAACAGCTTTTGGGGAGTGTGTATATTGACACTACGTGGTGTAGGTTCAGCATGATCTGCAGTGTTTTGCATGGTGTAGAGAAACACTAGCAACGAGCAGCTACTTTTCACGTTGGGCACATATTTACATTAATGGACGGAATGAAAATACTTCTCACATTTTGGATGATTAATGGGATTTGCTGTTATGAATATGCCACTTTATATGTAAAACAATAGTGTTTAGCAGTGTGTGTGTGTGTTTATTGTGAGCAGTGAAAGAAAAAGTCCCAACACTATCTTTTTATAATAATACCCCCCTAATGGCCAGAGCATTTTTTGCGATACGGTACTGTGTCGCTTTAACTGAAAATTGCGTGGTCGTGTGACGCTGTACCCAAATAAAATTTTCCCCACACATAGAGGTTTCTTTTGTTAGAATTTGATCACCTCTGCGGTTTTTATTTTTTGCGCTATAAACAAATAAAGAGCGACAATTTTGAAAAACATTTTTTTTGTTTACTTTCTACTATAATACATATCCCAAAAAAAATATATAAAAAAAAAGCATAAAATTTATTTGTCAGTTTAGGCCAATATATATTCTACATATTTTTGGTAAACAAAAAAAATGCAATATGCGTATATTGATTAGTTTGTGCAAAAGTTATCACGTCTACAAAACTACGGGATCGATTTAGGGACTTTTATTTATTTTTTTATTGTTTTTACTGGTAATGGCGGCGATCTGCGATTTTTAGCGGGACTGCGACATTGTGGCCGACAAATCTGACCCCAGATTACACTTTTTGGGGATCCGTGACATTATTACATTGATCAGTGCTATAAAAATGCACTGATCAATATAAAAATGACACTGGTAGGGAAGGGGTTAAGTGTGTTCCCTTAGCGTGTTCTAACTGTAGGGGGTGGGGTGCTTACTGAAACATGACAGAGGTCACTGCTCCCAATTACTGGGGGCAGTAGATCCCTGCCATGTCACTAGGCAGAACTGGGAAATGCCTTGTTTACATGGTTCCCCATTCTGCCTCTTCTCGCCACGATCGTGGGCCGCTGGTGGACATAGAGTCCGTGCGCCAGCTATCCTGCTTTTGCGGACCGACACACAGGAGTGCCATTCTGACAATGTATATATCGCGTGAGCTGGTCGACAAGTGGTCAAAGCGGACAATAGAAATGACAGGTTACTGCACGGTATGTGATTTTACTACTTATTGTAGGCAGACTGCTCCCTCCTTGCAAAGTTAAACGGATTTGTCAACCTATCCCTTTTGGTAGGTTGGTTGGCTATCCCTAGTCAATATGACTGTTTGCATACCCGGGAGACACCCCAGTTAACTTTATCTTGCAGTTAATATCCCCTGTTTCTCCCTCGTACACAGACAATTTGCAATTGCATGGGGCTAACCATACATAGGTGCCATTGCTGCAGAGGTCGGAGGCCGTACAAAGTGTGGCTCATTAGCCCCCCACCCACTGCATGGGCGAACAAGCCCTTACTGCAGAGCTCATGTTTTTCACACCTGTGTAAACGAAGCCTGAATTGAAAAAGTTATACATACCTGTTTAAAGTGAGACCTTTCATAAGTAATTGTAATTAGAGCCTAAGCATATTGAGATATTACAACATATTTTATTACACATTCAAATTTCATTTTAATGGAAAAATTACACAGAAAGATTTTAATACAGATGTACAATAGAAAAAAGAGGTTATACTGTATGTAAAAAACAAAAACAACTATACCATTAACAGTGTATTCAAAATTTGGGTATATGATTATATTCTAAGCACTTAAAGAAAATCTTTCACCATAAGAAAATAGAGCTTTTTAAACCCCAATGGAACCCTGTGCACATAGCACCTGTTCCCATCTAAATACATGCAGAGGTTTCTGAGCTGTGGTGTTGGATAGTTAGCCCTGCCCACCCACCTAGCTATTTGACCACACAAATGGACAGAGACAAAGTCTTAATTGATAGCCCAGGAGGAGAATGACATGATAGGCAGCACACAAAGAATCCGCACCCACTACTTCGAAGGCCGGGTTCACATATGTGCGAATTGGATGTGTGGAAAACCGCATCCAATTTGCATTAAATGTGAGTGTGACCAGCTCTCAATGGAGGCGGTTTACACAGGTCCAGGGCAGCAGCGGTCCGCATTCCAAAAGGTTCCTGTGCATCCTCGGGCCTGGTTCAGGTGCGAATTCAGGCAAAAAATCAGACCTGATTCGCAGCTAGAACCGGGGAACAGGGACGCACCGGACCACATACTGAAAACCACGGCCGCACATATATGAACCCGGCTGAGATGCCAGACAGAACATTGCTGTGCCATCTCCACATCTCATTTTTATTTTACAGTGTCTAGACCTGCAGCCAGTTATTCAGGTCATGAAATAAAAACTGTCAGCTTGTGTTGTGAATGAAGCTGCAAAGCAGCTTCTATTCACAAATATACAAGCTGACAACAGCACAAACCAGGTACCACACAATTTTTTTTAAAAAAAATAGGTTTGTTGTTTGTTTGTTGTTTGCAGGTACTACATTAGGCTGTCTCAGATAAGTGTAGTAAGGCGGTGTGTGCTGTTGTCCACTTGCATTTTTGTGAATGAAAGCACTCTTCAAGCTAGAATCATTAACCACACAAGCCACACAGGGGGTGGAACTACAGACAGCAATGACAGAAACAAAAGATTTAACTTTATTGAACATCCACTGCTCAGATTTTTTTTTTTTCAAGTAACAATTTTATTGTGGTTTTCTACAAAGAAGATACAAGGGCTTGTAAGTCATCAAACTATAGAAATCATTATGTATCCAGATCGTCAAAGAAATACAGTAAGGTTTTGTCAATTCATCCTTAAACAGTAGCATGCACCTAACCAAAGTTGGAAGTGATGCCGCAAGGTGTCATAGAAAAACATCCAGCAAACTACGTGGGACAAAGAGAGTCCAAAGAATCACTGCTCAGATTTTAATGGGGAAAAGTTCTGTGTGCACAGGATCCCCTAGGGGATTTAATAAGCTTTTTTGGCATTAGACCTCCTTTAGTGAACTGGATTACATTTTGATTTACAATACAGTACAAATAAGACAATAAATATTAAATATACACAAATTACTGGAAAACATTGTCAATAAAATTTACCTTTTGGTTAATGTAGGTAATAGTAATTATAGTGGGTATTTATTGGCAAGCTACCAAAATCATTACGCACTCATAGATCATATATTTAATTGAACAGTTTTATTCAATGTAGCAAACAGGATGCTATGGAATCCTATAATAAATTAATGTGAGGTACCTAGTTATACTTTAAAGCCCTACTCCAACCAAAATGTTTTATTCATTTTGGATACAGTGGGAAAAGATTATATGGGACATGGTTTTCCAAGGGGACACACACCAAAACACCTTTTTAGGGAAGTAAGGAAACATTTAACTACACCCCCCAATATATTATATTGGTATTTTAAGGACAAGAAGTGAGGAAAATCTTCCTAATGCTATCACATGCAGCAGTAAAAACCTGACATATTTAACTCCTCCCAACCCCATTACTGAAAAACAAAAATGTGGTTGGTGTTAAACCTTAAAAGGGTTAAAGGGTTAGTTAACCCTAAATTAATATTTCATTCAAGGGAAGTCCTGTGGGCTGAGTCAAACACTGTCTTATAGTTTTAGGAATTTTAGTAGCAATATCCTATGGGTTTCTGACTCAGTTTCCAATGACTTTAGAATTTTGGGTGCCCTTGCCCATGTTTGGAGTGTTTCTACTTAACACGTTATTTGCACTCAGTGTTGTTAATGTATTTTATACCCTATATGGAGAGTCAGAGACCCTTGTCATTGCCTTAGCAGGTCAAAAGATAACCACTGATGTCCCATGAAGATACTGCAGGTAAAAAGCCTACATCATCTACAAAAAACTGAAATATCAGTTTTGGATGAACTGACCCTTTATCAAAAGAGGACGTCTGGTGGTCACAATCAAACAGTATGCTGCTTATAAAAAAAAAATAAAGTTTAGGGCATTAAAGTGCATTTATTTGCCGTTTGATACATTTACATTTCCTGAGTATAAAATCACAAACTCTGTAAAAACGATAAATCTCATTTCAATCTATCCAAGAAATTTCACAAGTTATATAGCTTCTGCCTCTCAACATTTCGGGACAACTTTCAAAATGCGCTAAAGTCTGACAATAAAATATATATAAAATCATATGGAGCACAGTCAGCAAAACTTCAACAATTTGAAAAACCAAACTGAGATATATTTCGTTGTCACCCTGAAACAACGCAGTATTGTGACAACTTATTTCAGACTGCAAAAGGGTGTCACATTTGGTAAAAGTTTCAGTACAGAAAAAAATAAATTAAGACCATCCAGTTTGTTTAAAAAAGGGAAAGAGCACCTTGTCAAGGGCAGTAATCTGTAAAGGTTATGGTATTTCATTGTTCTGAGGACTTGAAAACTGCATTTTAAATAAATAGTGCCAAATGTGTCCTGTTTTTGCTCTTGCGCATCAGACCCCAAGAACTGTACAGAATAAATCTATAATATATTGACATGCACAGCAATACAGCATTTAAATAAAAAACAAAAACAAAAAAATCTAACCTAAAAAGCCAATAAACAAAAACAATTTGCCTCACTTACAGTAAATGGTTGGTTTACCAAAGAAGGAGAGTTACTATTTATTTCCAGAATTCAATTGTGTGCAAAGCCAGCTTTTTTTTTTTTCCAACTCGCCTACACATAATTTGGCATTCAAACTTAACACAGCTTCACTTTCCTAAGTGAGCATTCTGTATACCTCAAAGAAAACCTGTGTTGTGAGAACATGGAGGCTGCCATTTCTGACCTCTTATGAAATTACAAAAAGAGACTTGCGGTTGTAATGCCTTCAATACTTCCCAAGTCGGGGACCTTGAACACAATGCATAATAAATTTATTCTGACTTCTTTCTGACATCCCTGGTCGGCATGCATGTTTCAGGTTCATGAGTCAGATAGTAAATTAATTACCATAATGAGTCTACCAATTCTCCAATATTTGAGTGGAAATATCCAGATAATTTCAGGGCTGAATTTTTACTTCTCGTCCTTCCCCCTCAAACGCCATTTGATGACCTGTCCTTGGCATCACGCTAACCAGATCCGAGGTCATATCCATCGAAGGCATGCAGAGTCTGTGGGGGAAGACTGAAAGAGATAGAACTGAACTGCTGATGCAAGGTGGGCAGTCTAGGTATACAGACCCCAAGCAGATCAACTGTCAGTACACTATATGTACACTTTTCCACAAACAAATTGCCAAATGCAGTGGTACAGCATTAATGAGAACCTAGCCATGTTACATGTTACCATATATTATTAAAAGGATTGCGTTACTGACAGTTTGCAGAATGAAGGGTGGGTGTGTGGTCAACCACTGGTAGCCTTGAGTAGAAAAGCCTGTGTCCTGCCAGCGTGCTGCAGATTGGGACAGTTGCTCTCTGTTGCGAAGCAGCAATCTCTTTGCACAGCTCTGGCTTCCCCCTACGGAGTCAGATTTCCCACCAGCAGGAAGCATAAACTTTGCCAATTGCAGGGCGTGTGTTGGACTTCTGCAATTAGAATGCTGCTTCCCTAGAGATCGAGAAAGCATCCCCATCTGCGGTTGGCAGGGAACAGGCTTTTTTGCCAAGGCTGCTTTCAAAAGAAAAATAACTTTAAACTGGTTTAAAGGTTGTTGTTTTTGTTTTTTTTACCTAAATGCATAGAATGCATTTAGGTAAAAAAAAAAAAAAACAACAACCATCTCATATTCATTCCACTCCCCCCCCCAAAAAAAATATTTACCTGGCTCCTCTTTCGATCCAGCACTGTGCCCAAGAACAGTATTGCTGCCCTCTCTTTCTCTCACAGGCATTTTGGCTCCTGCTGCTGTCAATCAAGTCCGGTGAGGAGGAAGCAGGGGGCAGATGGACGCACAGAGCCCGGCTCAGGAACAAGCCTGCACATCTGCCTAGTTCTTCCTATGGGGTAGACACAGAAGAGTAGGAGCCAAGAGTGCCAGTAGGGGACCCCCAGAAGAGGAGGTTAGGGGCCGCTCTGAGCAATATGATTACACAAAGCAGGTGGGTATAAAAAGATAAATTTAATAAAAAAATAAAATAAATGTAGCTTTACCTGTAAGACAACATCTTTATCTAAATACATTCCAGGTGCATTAAAACAAAGCTAGGCTGAAAGTTCAATTGGGATTCAAGTGTAGCTGTGATGCTTTAACCCCCGCAAAATAGCCCTCGTCAGGAAAATACTGACATTTTTTAGATAAAAGTTGAAAGATTGAAATAGAAATATTTTCAAGTAATATAATGTGCTGTAATGTGCAGTGACTCATTTAAACTGGTACACTGCCTTGGGGAGGAGCTACAAATCCAAGCCAACTTTACGTTTTATTAATAAGAACAGTTCAACATTTACAGGTATTAGAGAAAAGCCAGCAACCCCAATGAACTACACATTCCAACATGTCCATCCACTATAGTAAAAATATTTTCCCTGCAGAGACACAAAATCCTTATGGGGTGAACTACTTCTTGCCAGAAACCGCAACTTTTCAATCTTGGCATCATTGAAGAATTTCATTGTAGCTTCAGCTATAAACATAGTTATGAGAGGTTTAATAATGATAGCGGTTGAAAAATGCACCTGGGTAGTTTTCCCCGTCAGACCCTCCCTACAGCATGACCAACCATCTCATAAGTGCAATTCTAGAATATGTACAACTGACTTACTGAAACAAACTGGAACTAAAAGAAGTCCAGCAGCTCATACTTCTTCCCTTCTGCTTTATCAAGACTGACTACATACAACACATCATGTCGCTTCTGCAAAAAACTGCATATAAAAGCTCCCATGAAATATGGAATAGCAAGCAAGTAAAAAGTAGACATCAGAAGTTACTCTCACATGAGCTTTAAACTAATAACAAAGACAAAATGTCAATGTATGTTCATTAAATACACATGTTAAGGTCAAACACCTTTTAGCAAAATATGATCAGCTCATACACAATAAACTAAAAACGGACTGTGCACGTACAACTGAGGCGCATGTTTTTTATGGTGTGGCTCCAAGTGTATGTGTGTTTTTTTATAGCGACTGTAATATTGGGGTTCCCCGTCTGTTACCATTATACCGACACCCAAAAAATGCTTCCTTAAAAAATCTCATCAAATGAACCGCATGTTAGTCTGGGGACTTCAAAAATGTAACAGGCCCTATGAGCCACTGACTATCCAATGATCCCACTGAAATGCCTTAATGAGGAGAGGGTCATGGAAGGGGGTTTGGCTTAGGCCAACATCCGACAAGGCTGGAGCAGTAGTGAGGGATCTCCTCCTCTCCAATTTCACCAACAACAGTAGGCACAACATGCATACATTTTTTTTAGCCCACTTCACCCAAATCTGGCATTATTCTGGGTGAAGTTATACTACATCCTACCTCAATTCTGCTGGGCTAACACTTTTGTTAATTGTGAGATTCATGATACAGTTTTCCTCTAGAATAATTTGTACATAGAGTGAAGCATGAGTATCGGATTCTTTATGTAGGAATCTGGTATCCAGACACAAAGTAAATATTTTTGGGGCCATTTTGTAAATAAATTACATATTTAGTTTATTATATAGTTAACGTTTCTCACTATAGATTTAGAGCCAAAATGCACCTTCTATTCCTTTTGAGATATACAATTTTTCTCGAAGCAAAAAAGTGTGACTTGATACTGCAATCTGATGTAAAATGCAATCTAATATTAAAGCATCCCCAAGTCATCATCAGACTGTAAATGGTTCATAAGGAACTACACAGCTATGGGCACACCGCCGTGTCACAAATGCTCAGATGAGGCGTCTCATAACAGCTTCTGCAGACAGCGACCTATCGGTCATAATTTTTTGCTCATTGTTAAGTGCCACATGTACCCATCATCTTTGACACAAGTGAGAAAAATTCAAACTAGAAGGGGCAAGATGTGTTTCACGGTCTTGGGCTGACAGTGCTCACAGTATATTCACATAAAACCAATATTCAATGATTTGACAATATACATTTGTGTGTTCGGGTCTTTCAAAGTAAATTCTAAGCTGCCAAATGCCTAGACATATGGAAATCTATATTATAGTTGCAGAAGGTCAGAAAGGGTAGTTACTGGAATTGAATCGGCTAATAATGATTAGGCAGTGTTTGAAAACACAGAGAGGGTAACACCAATCTTGCTGGAAAACCAGTCGTTTGTTGCTGCAACCTATAGTTTGTTTATTCTCCTGTACACAAAAATGTGAAAATACCTTTTTGCTGGGCACATATTAAATAATATGTTGCACAAGCAGGTAGCAAATACTGTGGCATTAAAGTCATGTAGATTTTGGGGAAGAGCGGAATTTGTATTTAGCCGTTTAGATCGGTCTACGTATGGACAGCCAAAGAAAGGCAATATCAATCTATGGTAAAGCTTATGGCCAATGAAACAGAGCCAGTGAACAAGATAATAGGATAAAGGTTAACCTGCAGAAAAACAACCTTGGTACAGACCTAAAAACAGCCTAAAGAGCTGTTTTGAAGTAGTTCAAATTACTCAATAAAGGAGGTGCAAAGTTCAAATACTATGCTTTCAAGAACACCACCGCCCATGGCAACCTTTATACTGCATGTGGTATACTGTCACTACATTAAGTGTAAACATGTAATATTTACAGCTGTACTGCTTATTTGGACTAGGTCAGATAACCGATATAAACCAGTTACTCGTGTCATGTTTCTAACCATTACAAGATCAAGAAAATTTGTCGTTTGCTCTAAAATTTTACAATCAAGTGAAGGCATATAGACGATTGTAACACTATAGAAGAGGTAACAAACAGGACATACTATTCAGAACACATATTATTCTTGAAGTTAGTCTGGCCAGTTCTATATGAAAAAAAAACAAATGACTCTAGATTTGTAGGGAATCGACACAATGTGAAAGGGGTTATCCACTTTAACTGCGTCAGGCACCTCCCTCACCCCTTAGTTTTGAAGGCATACAATCCTAGAGATCATACAAAAAGGTAAAAACTGGTATAGCAGCTTGTCCATTCAGATACAATGGCTCATGGACATGCCCAATAGCAGCATTGTCAAGGTCTTGCTAGTGACTTAAAGTAGGTGTGAATACCTCTGAGTTACCCAACCAAAGGGTCTTGAGAAGGGGACATTTTTATTCAGTTAAAGTGGAAAACGCTTTTAATGATATGATAGAAAAATCACAAGCCTTCTCAGTACCGTTTCAGGTCCTTGCATAAAAAATGTAAATGGAATGAAACAAAGAACATGTATGGGTCTAAAACAGGTGATAAAAATATTTTAAGTTAAAAAGTGGGGCACTGCCCACGTTGAAGCCAATTCTGTTCTGTTAACTTGGACCACTTTGCCTGTTAAAATTGTTACCCCCAGGTGGCTGAATTTGAATGGAATCCAAAAAAGGGCGGAGTGCTTGTCCGAAGGGCCTAGAAAAAAAGAAAAGAAAAAGGGAGTTTAGAAACAAAAGCAGACACAGATTATGTGCATTTAGAAGACAGAAATCTAAGGACAGCAGATCTGCAATATCAATAACATGGTTCAATAAAAAGCAGGGGGAGTTCCTTGGTGGCATTTACCCATAAGGAGAATGTACACAATATTCTATATATCTATATTTCCATTAAGGCAGGGTTTTCTTTTTTATATAGGGATTTATGATTACAACTTGTTGCTCCCCCTTAATCATAAGGGTTTTTTTAAACACCCACTGACTCCTTTCCCCATCAGAATCTGACGCAGAGATACTTCATATTTTGTATGTTGTCTGGATTCCTCCAGAGGATTGTCTTTCGAGATGTCGTCCTTTCCTTCATAGGGGGAGGACACTCCACCAGTTGAATTTTAGTTAGCTGTTGTCTCACCTAAACACAGATTCCTTTTTAAACTGAGATGAACGTTCAATTTTAACTTTAGAGGATTTCACATTCCTCCCTCAAACATGGTGTCTGGGCTGGGTACTCATAGAACAAAGATGTTCCTTCTTCAACCCTTGCTTGACGCCGCAAAAAAAAAATCCCAACTTTGGTAGTTTAGGCAAAGTCCTCAAGTAGGGACTAGGACAGGGCTTGACAAATTTGCTTTGAATCTGGAAGCCAGCTAAAAAAATAAAAAATAAATATGAGCCATTTTTTTAAACTAACAAAGCTTTCATTTTCAATGCCAGAGAGCGGGGTGGGGGGGGGGTGGTATATAAAGGGATCGATCTCTCAATTTTCCTCCTGTGGCCTCTGAAAGCCTGCTCTCCTCCTCCACTCCCTTTCTCTCCAGTCCAGCCCCTGGTGTCTGCAGCAGCGACACCTGTTGCGACATCAGGTGATGGGGTCTCCTCCAGCTCCCCCCCTTACGGTTTTTGAAGAACCAAAAGTACACAAGAGGTCAGAATGGAGGACTAACACATAATTCCTTATATAAAAGGTCTTGACAAGCACACATGTAGCAAAAGGTTTGATTAGAATAGACAAGGCAGAAGCCTGTATGTACCTTTAGGCCTTATGTACACTGCTGCTGGTAAACAGACGTTTAGGAGCAGTTAGGCATTTTTTTCAACTGCTCCTGAACTCTTCTCTGTTTTATCTTGTACATTTACACAGGTTCGCTTATAGTTGTTTCTAGGCAGTTGAGTTTAGAGGCTTTTTCTAGAACCCAAAAAAAATGCATTCAGAAGCTGTGTTTAGAGGCATTTCAAGCGCCAAACGTGGCTAAACGCGGCAACTCATGTTTCGCAGCAATTTGTTTACAGACGTTTTTCATTTGAACAAAAAAAAAATATTATTTTCCAAACGCTTTTAGATGCAAACGTGGCTAAACATCCGTTTTTAGACGCTGGTTTCTAGCAGTCAGGTTAATTCGTTCAGGAGAGGTTGAACAACATCCCGTGTACATGAAGCCTTATGCCGCATACACATGATTGGAATTTCCGTCGGAAAAACCTTGGATTGTTTTTCCGACGGAATTCCGCTCAAGCTTGGCTTGCATACACACGGTCACACAAAAGTTCTCTGAACTTTCGACCGTCAAGAACGCGGTGACGTACAACCCTACGAAGAGCCGAGAAAATAAAGTTCAATGCTTCCAAGCATGCGTCGAATTGTTTCCGAGCATGCGTAGGAATTTTGCGTGTCGGAATTGCTACACAGACGATCGGAATTTCCGATTGGAATTTTTTTAGTTGGGAAAATTTGAGAACCAGCTCTCAAATTTTTCTTCTCGGAAATTCCGACAGAAGTCCAATGGAGCCTACACACGGTCGGAATTTCCGACGAAAAGCTCACATCGAACTTTCGAAAATTCCGACCGTGTGTTCGCAAGAACCAAATGTTGGTCTGATCCAGACTGGGGGAAGGTCAGGATGTGAGGAATAGAATATTCCCATATTCCTGGGGATTGAAGTGCCTACTTTCACACCGCTGTATAAATAATTTTTCAAAAGCCTAGCTCAAATTTATTTTTTCTACTTTCACACCAGTCAAAGTAGGCTTAAAGTAGAGGTGATTTTCTCACCTTAAAGTGGAACTTTTGTCAGATAAAGAAGTCCTGCTAGATCACTTCAGGCTGGCCCCTTTTGGAGGTAATAGTTATGCAAAACATTAAAAATAAGTGCCTATACTGTTTAAAAAGTCTCCCCCTGCACTGCAAATGCTCAGTTGCTCTCCATTTTTTTTTTTTTAGGTACTGCCAAATTTGTAGAGGCCGATTTACTGACAGCCTGTCAGTGATGTGCTCTCAGCCCTTCCTTCTCATCATTCAGGTTGCTCAGCTGTCGGTTAATTGCCAGCACTCATCATTCCACTGTGGCTCACGTGGTGATCATTTCCTGCTCGTCACTCCAGCCTACAGCCAGCCACCAACTTCAGTGGTGTCAGAAATAATACTCAGGACTAGAACTTAAAAGTTGCTTTTTATTAGAGTATTTTTTGGAATAGGGTGTGGTTACTAATGTGATTAAATTGTTTTACTACCAACTTACACCTGGGATGTCCCCCTATTAGAACAGATGCCACAAATGCTAATATAGCATTCTGGAAATGAGTGCACACAAGTAGTATCACTGCTAGCTGGTATTGTGGTAGCTTTGATAGTGTTGGTAGAAAAAGTAGGGACTTAGGTTAACAAAGAGAAAATATTAGTATCCAAGAAGGTTAGGGAACTTTCTTCAATATGCTCAGAGAAAACTATTTTATGTACATTATTTGAAACTTTGAAGTTACAGTATAATAGTTGATTTTATGCATGCAAATAGAATTGTTAAGCAGTTGCAATAAGCCTCTGGAGGCTGTCAAGACACTTATCTGGGGAAACGGAATGAGTAAACTGGGCAGCTGAAAGAGTCAGTAAGAGTATTTTCTGTGTGTTGTGGTTTTAGAGGAACGAATCGAGAGTATGGTTTTGGTTTCATAGTTCTTATTTCAGTGACATCTCGGGTCCATACCATGCTTGGCACATCTCACAGACATACATAAACCGCTCACATAACTTGCATTTGCTTCTAGGATGGGCAAATCTCACAGTAAGGGGATTAAGCTGCCCTCACCTTCTCCACTGCTTATGCGCAAAGTATTGAAAATTAATAAAAAGGGAAAGTAGGCTGTTTACTATATTGCTTAAATCAGCTTTGCTCTCTAGATCACCAAAGGTCACCACTTACATATGAAACATGTAAGGATTTTGTTGTCATGGTGTGCCTTAAAAGTATAAATATAGGCAAAACATTTTTTTCATGTTGGATAAGGTAATGGAGGGATTTAACCCCTGTCAGATTTTTTTTTCTCCATCTCGGTTTCATTGCAGAGATTTCCCTTCACTTCCTGTCCCATAGCCAAACAGGAAGTGAGAGAAAATCCCTGCAAATTAAGGGAATTCCTTCCTTGGGGACCCCCAGGTCATCATAACTAGTGTCCCATTGGAAGATTTACCCTCTATTACTTTTCTGGGGACAACCCAAAATTTGTGATTTTCTTTTACTTTCACTTTCAATTATAATGATAAACAGGACAAATAGAGAGGATGAATATCCCCCTCCACTCTATCCAAAACAAAAAAAAAGTTTTGACTTTAGTTATACTTTAATGATTACTATTACATTAATCGTTGGGTGGACTTACTCGCAGGATGGAGTGAGACCCCAAGCCTTTTTCCCGTGATGGCTCAAATGAGGAGTTCCATATAAACATTGTTAGGGGTTTGTGTATGGGTGTATGGGTGACAAGGACAAATTCAGTCTTTTGGTCCCGATCTAGTTGGGACATGGCTAGTCCAGATCAACTTCAGTCACCTGACTCATCTCAGATTGACTTACAGGTTGAGCTTGACTCTTCTGAACTTACCGTGATGACAGCACTTCCCCTTGTCTTCTGGTACAGTCAGGAGGCGCTACAATTCCAGCTCTTACTCTGCGCATGTCATGGATATGCAGTAATGTTTGTCTGTCAGCTTACCTCTCCTCCATGTGTTCACCTTAGAGGCCAGCCACTCTCACCTGGCTGCCTAAGTAATCTCTTCTCCGAAGATTGGCTCCACCCCCAGCCCCTATCAGAGAACTCTATATTAACCTGTGCACTGCAAGCCAGCTCTGCTGATCAACATTGTATGTTAGCTTTCGTGTGCGACTTCCTGTGTCTTCTACGTCCAATTCCAGTTACCGATCTTGGCTTGTTCTCGACTATCCCTGCCTGCTTGTGACCCTGACCTTTGGCGTGTTCTATGTTTATCCTTGTCTGCTAGTCGCCCCGACCTTTGGCTTATCCCCTTACTATACTCCTGTAGCCTACTGTGAGCTGTGAGACTCTGGGGGCCGCGACCTGGAGCCAGTTGCAGCCCAGTCCATCCTCACCACTAGAGGCTCTGGTGAACACCTGCTGGCTCTTAGACTCCGCGCCCTGGGGAATCTTATGCTCTAGCTCCCTGTGGGATCCGTGTTGGTTCTCCAGCGGACCTGCATTCCTTAACCACCAGAGTTGCATCCACAGCAGACAGCCGTAGGGTCCACTACCGTAGCGGTGCACTCCTGACCTCAATGGTGTGCATCTGTCATCTGGACTCAGGTGACCTGACAGCGCACTATGGATTCCCCAATGTCGCAGAGATTACTTGATATGGTTAAACAGGTGAGAGAAGAAAGGAGACAGGATTTGGCCAGTATAAAGAACAGTTACATTCCGAGGCGTGTTATAACTCCTACTAAAAAAGGTACAAGTTCAGGTCATGACTACCAATGCTGAAGCAGCAGCTGTATTAGAATAATCTGATGCGTCCACAAGCGGAGCAGAGGATTTATTTGAAGCCCCGCAGCAGAAAACGCAGACTCACAAAATTAGAAACAGTGTAAAAAAGGGAAAAATATAACTCAGACTGACAGGGATCTTAGGGCAGAGAAAAGAGATCCGACTAGAAATGGGGAGTAAGCAAGACAGACATGCACGGCTGATCACGCCATTGCTTGCTAATGGTCCACAAGGTTCTTTCCCATACATTGTTATGGGTAATGAAATTGTACTTAAATCAATGGATAGTCAGGTACTACCGTAAATTGCATAATTAAAAAGACAGTCCAAGTCCTCAATGTAACCCTTCAGCTGCCACCAGTTATCTCCAAAGAATGACAAAGAGTAAACAATGTTCTGCTGAGGATTATAGATTGATGATTTATGGGATATTAGGTTATGACCTCGATGTTGGGTGGAATTGGAAGAACATTAAAATTTTGGATCAACCTTGGGACCCAGCAGATAAAGCTAGTTATTATCCCTTAAGAGACCCTGCGATTTTAAAAGACAATGTGGGAGGACTTAGAGAAGGAGATGAAAAAGCTGTGGAAGGATAAAAATTCTTTATCTGCAGCTATTTCATGCAAACAGGGAAGTAAGGAAGATTGCTCTACTTTTATCAAATGGTTGAGGAAGGTTTGGAAAGGAGGGGCTGGACTCGCCACACACACACACACACACGAGCAGTACGATATATACTCAAATTATCATGCATAGTTTTAGACCCAAAATTGCTCATTATTAGGCAACTGATTGATGCTTGGGTTGACAAAACAGCTGATGAATTTTGATAAGCAAAAAGTTTCTGCAGCACAAGTCCAGGCTTTACAACTCTCAGATGCCATGTATGGAGGACAATGGAGAAACATTGGGAGAGGCAGTTTTCAAAAAGAGATATATGTAGTAGGGCTAAAGGTGGGAAACAGATTTTGGAAGCAGGCAAGGTAATTTTGCTCCCAGAGATGACCGCTGTTTTAGCTGTGGTCGGAATGGTCATTGGAGTCGCCAGTGCCCCAATGTACAGCAAGGTAGAAGCTGGAATCAGATATGTCCCTGTTGTGGCATCTGATACCAGCTTCTATTTTGCTGTACCACACAGTTGCTTAGGATGCCACAAAACATGGGTCAGATACAACACCAGGACAACTCACACAACGCTCTGGACCAACCACATGAGTACCAGGTTAGGTACCCACTAAAGTGGGATCACACTAAACCACAATGAAGCTATCCAGAAGGTATAACACTCATTCTACTGCAAATGTCTACTTGGTTCCAAGACCCCACTATTCTCTCGTTAACTATTGAATACAGAATAGTACAACTACTCACCGATACGGGGGCTACTAGAACCCCACGCAAATGACTAAATAATATAAAAAAGTATGTGTGAAAAATGTATAAGCTGCTCCCCTCAAAGTGCAGTAAGATGACTTTGTGACATGTGGGTTGTATATAGAATAAGAGGGCGCTAAACAAACATATAATACGTACTATGGTTAGCTGATCATAGTGCGTATTATATTTTTGTTTAGCGCCCTCTTATTCTATATACAACCCACATCTAACTGATGATTGTTGGCTGTAAATTTACAAAGGAATAAATGGGTATATTTTTGATGCGGAGCTTGATCCTTCTGGGGGTGTAGAAGGGGTAATGTTGCCCTATAAAAAAGGGGCTTTGCACCCTTGTGAACCATCTGTGGGTATAAATGAAACACCTGTACAAACATTTGAAACACCACCTTTACGCATTTTTAAGGATGGTAAAATAGGATTTTTATAACAGCTTACCTGTAAAATCCTTTTCTTGGAGTACATCACGGGACACAGAGCGGCATAGTCATTACTATGTGGGTTGAATAGTTTACCTTCAGGTGCTGGCACTGGCAACTTCCAAACCGGAAGTACCCTCCCCTATATAAGCCCCTCCCATCCGGGAGCACCTCAGTTTTGTAGCAAAGCAATAAGTGTCCCCAAAAGAGGGGTGGGAGCTCTGTGTCCCGTGATGTACTCCAAGAAAAGGATTTTACAGGTAAGCTGTTATAAAAATCCTATTTTCTTTCTCGTACATCACGGGACACAGAGCGGCATAGTCATTACTATGTGGGACGTCCCAAAGCAATGCCCAATGAGGGGGGGGATACACCATACATAAGCTGGGTGCTATCTTAGACATGAGGATCTTTTGCGGCCTGCAACACACTGCGCCCAAAGGCGACATCCTCCTGACTTCTAACGTCCACCTGGTAGAACCTAGTAAACGTGTGTACTGAAGCCCATGTTGCCGCCTTACAGATTTGAGCCAGGGAGGCCTGGTGATGCACTGCCCATGAAGTTCCAACTGCTCTCGTGGAGTGCGCCCTAACTTTGAACGGAGGCGGTCTCCTTCTCAAGCCATAGGCTTGCATTATGACCTGTCGAATGCACTTGGCTAAAGTAGATTTTGACGCTGCCTGACCCTTTCTGGGGCCTTCCGGCAGAATAAACAAAGTATCCGTTCTACGAATCTGAGCAGTGGCTTTTAGATAAGCTTTAACTGCTCTTACTACATCCAAAGAATGTAATAACTTTTCCTCTACCGAACTAGGTTTGGGGAAAAAGGAAGGAAGAACCACATCTTGGTTCAAAATGAAACCTCGATACCACCTTAGGAAGAAAGGCTGGATGAGGACGTAATACTACTCTGTCCTTATGGATAACCAGATATGGCTCTTTACAGGACATAGCGGCCAATTCCGACACTCTTTTAGCCGAACAAATGGCTACTAGAAAAATCAATTTCCTGGTGAGAAGAACCAAGGAAATGTGCTGTAATGGTTCAAATGGTTGTTTCTGTAGAACCGACAGAACCAGGTTTAAGTCCCATGGACATATGGGAATATTAACCGGAGGGCTAATACGCATCACTCCTTGTATAAAGGCTTTGACTAGTGAATGCGAAGCCAAGGGCCTTTGAAAAAATATTGACAAGGCCGAAATCTGACCCTTGATAGTACTCAAGGCAAGCTTCCCATCTACAGCCCACTGTAGGAAGTCCAGAATCCTACCTATTACGTACTTACGTGGATGCCATTTCTTGGCCTCACACCAAGCGATGTACGCCTTCCAGATTCTATAGTAGATCTGCCTGGATACCGGCTTCCTGGCATTGATCATGGTAGATACCACAGGATTAGAGAGACCTCTCTTTTTTTAGAATGTGGGCTTCAATAGCCAGGCCGTCAAACCTAGGGCTGGTAAGGAAGGGTGGTATATCGGTCCTTGTGAAAGCAGGTCCGGACGATGTGGGAGGGTCCAAGGACTCCCCACTGACATTTTTACAATCTCCGCGTACCATGCTCTTCGGGGCCACGCTGGAGCCACCAGAATCACTGGTTTCTTTTCTACCCTGATTCTGCGGAGTAATCGAGGTAACACTTGTGGCGGTGGGAATGCATATATCAGCTTGAACTGATCCCAAGGGAACACTAGGGCATCCGAGCCGCAAGCTAGGGGATCCCTTGTCCGAGAGACAAATCTGTCCACCTTTGCATTGAATCTGGATGCTAGCAGATCTACATCCGGTGTTCCCCACCGCTGACATATTGTCCGGAAAACCTCGGGGTGAAGGGACCATTCCCCTGGGCATAACTGTTGGCGACTTAGAAAGTCCGCCTTCCAATTCTCCACTCCTGGAATGAATACCGCGGATATGGCTGGGACATATCTTTCTGCCCATTTCAGGATGCAATTTACTTCCCTCTGGGCTGCACGACTCCTGGTGCCACCCTGATGATTGATATATGCCACTGCCGTGGCATTGTCTGATTGAATTCTGACAGGGGACCCTTGGAGTTTGGATGTCCATGCTACTAGGGCATACCGGGCTGCTCGTATCTCTAAGAGATTGATGGGCAGGGCCTTTTCTGCATCCGACCATCTGCCCTGGAGAGACCATTGCTCCAGTACTGCTCCCCAGCCTATAAGGCTGGCATCTGTAGTGACCACCTTCCAAGAAATCGGACTGAAAGTTTTCCTTTTTTCCAGATTCTGGGGAACCAACCAACGGAGGCTCTTGCGAACGGAAGGGGACAAGGACATTGGTAAGTCTAGGGCCTGAACTTTTTTGTTCCAGGCTGACAGTATGGCCCTTTGCAAATTCCTTGAATGGAATTGACCGTAGGGTACTGCTTCGAATGATGCCACCATTTTTCCCAGCAGCCTCATGCACAGGCGTATGGACGGCTGTCTTTTTGTACCCACTAGGTGGATCAAATCTCTCAAAGACGACACCTTTTCTTGAGGCAAGAAAATTTTTCTCTGGTCTGAATCCAGCCTTAGCCCCAAGTATTCCAGACTTTTGACTGGTTTTAGGGCTGACTTGTCTCGGTTGATAATCCAACCGTGAGATTCCAGATACTTGATTGTCTCGTGAACAACCACTTCTAGTTTTTCCACTGAGTGGTCTATCAGCAACAAGTCGTCTAGATATGCCATTATCGTTACACCTTGTGTTCTTAGATTGGCCAATAATGGGGCCAGAATTTTTGTGAACACTCGTGGTGCTGTGGCCAGACCGAAGGGTAAGGCTCTGAACTGAAAATGGCGCCCTTCTACTGCAAAGCGTAGAAATTTTTGGTGAACTGGAAAGATGGGAATGTGCAAATAAGCATCTTTGATGTCGATCGAGGCTAGCCATTCCTCCCCTTGTAGGGCAGTGGTCACCGATCGGATCGACTCCATCCTGAAAGTTCTGATATGTAGGAATTTGTTTAGCCCTTTTAGATTTAATATGGGCCTCACGTCCCCATTTGGTTTCGGGACTGTAAAGAGGTTTGAGTAAAACCCGAACCCGCATTCTTCCAGGGGAACCTCCATAATTACTCCTTGGAGCAATAGTGGTTCTAGTGCCAACAGGAGGGATCCTCTCTTCCGGGGATCCCTTGGCACGCTCGACCTTATAAAATGGGAAGGAGGGGAGTCTTTTAACTCCAATTTGTATCCCAGACTTACTGCGGAGAGCACCCATCTGTCTCTGATCGTGTCCCGCCAGGTCTCTGCGAACAACTGAAGTCTTCCCCCCACCCGATTGAGTGGGGGCAACCCTTCATGCATTTGAGTTTGGGGGAGGTTTTGTACCTCTCCTGACCCAGGGTTTCTTGTTACCCTGCGATTGTCCCTGATTTTTACCCCCGGGATTTGACCGAGGAGGCCGTCGGAACTGTTTCACAGCCGATGTCCCAGGGACTGGAGAAGCAGGCCTCTTAAAAGAGGGACCTCTAACTCTATTTTTAACCGGCAAGAGTGTACTTTTACCGCTGGAAATTTTCTGGATATATTTGTCCAGGTCTTCCCCGAATAAGTGTTCACCATGAAATGGGAAGCTAACCAGCAATTTTTTACAGGGAGCTTCAGCAGACCAGTTTTTGAGCCATAGAAGCCTGCGCATATGTACTACAGACAGCGTAAGGCGGGAGGCCTGATGGATTGAATCCTTTATGGCGTCAACCGCAAAGCATAAGGCTCTAGGTAGATCAGCTAGGGCAAGGGCCTGCTGATCTGGCAGGTCCCTTAAGACCTGTTTCAACTGATCCTTCACTGCTTGGCAGACCCCAATAGCTGCCACTGCTGGTTGTGTCACCAAGCCTGCTGTAGAGAAAGCAGATTTTAATAAGGACTCCAATTTTTTATCTATTGGGTCCTTGAACATTTGGACATTATCTACTGGACATGTCAGTGATTTATTCACACAAGAGATGGCTGCGTCCACTGTAGGGACCCTCCATTTTTTGATGAACTTATCCTCCATGGGATAGACCACCGGAAATCTCTTGGGAGGAGTAAATATTTTATCAGGATGTTCCCAATCCTGGTAAATGAGCCCTTCCAGTAAAGGATGGATTGGAAAGGAACAAACAGTCTGGGGAGCTTTTAGCGACCCCAACGAGGAGACAGAAGTGGATGATGGCTCCGCAAGGGGCATTTTAAATGCTGATCGGACCATTTTAGTCAGGGACTGAACCCATAATCTTTCAGCATGTGATGCTGAGAATGGCTCTTCCACTGTTGATTCCTCTACAACAGAATCAACCTCATCCTGATCCCCTTCAGGTAGGTCGATCCCTGTATGGGACTGTTGCTCTGCTAACAGGTACTCTGAGGGAGGAGACGGAGATCGGGCGCGCTTTCCCTCTGACAGGGAAGCAGCGATCAATGTTGTCAATCTCTCTTCTAGTCCTCCCAGAGCCGAGGAAAAAACCTCCTCTGTTATATACACAGGAGCAGGTGAACTGAGGACAGCCACAGTACCAGGTACTCCTGAGGGTGCTCTACGGTCACTAACCTCTGATTTTTCAGGGGAGATTGGTGCAGCCAAAGCATGCCCAAGATCCTCAGAGCCCGATGGAGACCCCCTTTGCTTCCTGGGATTCTTAGTCCCGGAGACTTTAGACGGCATATTCCTAAGCCCAAAGCTGAGGTATTCCAGCCAAAATACACCACTTACTGACAATAGTCTAGCACAATTGCTGCTATATAAACAGTTGGTGTCTACTAATGTGCCTTTCTATGGGGATGCCTGCATCAACCGCCTGCTGTATGCCTTTCTAAATGTTGCCAGCTCTGTTTCTGCCTTCCATAACCAGCTGACAACACCTAATTGTGCTTTTTAACATGCTGGGACGCCCGCACATGCGCAGAAGCGCTGCGGCGCGCACAGAGCGTCATCCACCAAGCTCCGCCCCTTTTTCCAGCTCACCTCTATAAATAGAGGTGCGTGCACGCGCACGCGCGCGTGCGCCTTCGGCGCTCTTTTTGAAAAGGAACTAGGGACAGAAGCCAGGGCCCTGTTTGCCACAGGGCTAGGGGATGGACGAGCATTGCAACATGGCATAGGAAACAGTTTCCCATTCAGAGAACTCACCATCTGCCTGGATTTTGACTTGGAAAGAAAAAATCCACATGACAAGAAAACAACGTTCCACAGCGGCCTCTAGTGGTTTAACACAGGTACCGCGGTTTAACCATTTTTTTTTTCTTGACCACTCTTAAAATTATTAAATTTTTTAGTAGTTACAGGCATGCACAGATATTTAGCGGGAATACCGTTAGGTAACAGGCAGAAAGACATATTAGGCTTGGGGGTCCCCCAATAGAACCAAGTTCCTGAGGGGCCTCCACTTACCTTTTCCCCGCCGCAGGACTCTGTTTGGTCCACAGAAGCCCAAACTTCACCTCCCACGGCAGGCATTGTAATTAAACCTTCAGGGACCGGGTTCCCAAGGATTCCACTCCCCTGGACCTGTATAGCACCCTGCACAGAAAACATCTTGGTCGTGGGTATGACCAGAGCTCTGGATTCCAGGGTCCAGCCCTCCTAAGAGAAGCATTACAGGCAAAACCTTGCTCTTCTCTGCAAGGCCCGGGTACCGACCGTTTAGCTATGAAGCTTTTTTGGTCGGATCCGGAATAGCTTACTGAGGCCCAAAAGAACCTGTACGCAAGCTCAGTGAAAAACACATGTTACTTCTTGGCCAACACCTTAGACACTGGCAAAAAAACTGAGGTGCTCCCGGATGGGAGGGGCTTATATAGGGGAGGGTACTTCCGGTTTGGAAGTTGCCAGTGCCAGCACCTGAAGGTAAACTATATAACCCACATAGTAATGACTATGCCGCTCTGTGTCCCGTGATGTACGAGAAAGAAAGAACTTTTTAAAATGCCGGATTGTTCACTGAACTTATTAGGCAGGGATTTAATGGCCAAACTTCAACCTGTCATTACAGTTGATGAGGAGGGAGGAGTACGCGGAGTCATCTCTTTCTTTTTTTAGCAACAGACATGGATGAGTAAGCTTGCATAAACCCAAGGGTATGGGCAAAAGACAAAATGGATGTTGGTTTCATTCCATATAAATCGTACAAAGCCAAGCTCAAACCAAATGTTACACCAAATTTTCTGAAGCAGTATGCCCTGTCACAGGAAAAGATAGAAGGCATAACACCTTGGATTGAATCTTTTCTAACTCTGGGAATATTGACTCCAGTGATTTCTCCCTACAACACACCCATCAACCAGGTCAAGAAGCCGGACGGCTCTTACCAGTTTGTACAAGATCTCAGAGCAAAAAACATAAGCATCTGTAGTCCCAGATGTGCCATTATTGATAACCTCAATTCCTTGTAACACCCAATATTATACTGTTATTGATTTGTCAAATGCATATTTTTGGTACCAGTGGACCAGGAGACAAGTGCTACAGAGTTTTACCATTTTTGATGAAAAGAAACATATTTACCGTCAGTTAACCTGGCGGAGAATGCCTCAAAACCTCATAGACTCACTGGCAGTTTACTCATTGGCCCTCCTGAAGTCTCTGAAAGGGTGGCAACCACAGCTGGGTTCTGTTCTACTTATGTATGTTAATGACTTGTTGGTTGCAAGCCAGAGCAGAAGGTCCTGTAGAGTATATAGTCGGTCTCTGTTAGAATATCTGAGTTCAGAAGGACACAAGGTGGCAAAACACAAACTACAATATTGGCAGGAGTCTGTACAGTACCTTGGTTACACATTGACAAAAAGGCACACGCAAAGTGAGTCAGTCCAGGATCCATGCCATTCTGGGTTTGCCCTGCCCAGTGACCAAGAAGGATATTCTGTCCTTTCTTGGCATGATAAAATACTGTAGGCAATAGATACCTGACTGTTCTGACAATGACAACATACTTAGAACTGCGGTTCTAACAGTCAAGGCTGGTGACTGTATATTGTGGAGCCAAAAGCTGACAGACGCATACCAAACCTTGAAGTCCTCTTTAGTTTGAAGTCCTGCTCTGAGCTTGCCTTTCTATACTGCAGATTTCCATGCGTTTACCCGTCATAACTCCAAAATCCTGGCTGCTGTGGTCACCCAGACTCACGGAGGTTCTTTGAGGCCGGTGGCATATTTTTCCAGAGTAGTCACAGTTCCGGTACAGCGCATGCTGGCGTGTCTAAGCATGCCATCGGTGTAGAGGCAGCAATGGCGGCAACACTGGAACATAATACAGTGCTGCACACCACACACCATGCTTTGAAGAACTAAACTACACAACACATGACTGCTCAAAGAGCAAGTGGTTATGAGGTAATACTTACGAGTACCCAAAATTTTTGTATTAATTATTCTTCTCCTACATCAGATCCAGTGGCTATATTGAATGCCATGTTGGGTTTGAAGTCAGAAACAGACATTCCTCCATAAGAACAGGATTGTGTACAAATCATACATGAGGAAACTGCACCCAGAGCCAACATGAGAGATCCACAGCCAGGTTTGATTGACATTTTTGTTGATGGTCCCTGTTTCAGGCCAAATGATAATGCATACTTGTCAGGATATGCCATTGTTCAACTCCCTAACATGGTGATTGAGCCTAAGCCCCTCCCATTCGATTCAGCCCAGGCAGCCGAGTTGATTGCACTTACACGGGCATGTCAAATTTTTAAAGGACAGGATGTCAACATTTACACTGATTCAAGATACGCACATGGTGCGACATATGACTTTGACTTTGCCCGCATCTGACAGAGACAAGGCTTTGTTGCTGCAGATGGAAAAAGCATATCAAATGCATCGCTAATCACTGAACTTTTGAATGCTATACATGAACCAAGGTCTACTGAAGTTATTAAAGGCAAAGCACATACCACTTCTGATGACCCTATAGCTTTGGGAAATGCCATGGCAGACAGAGAAGCTAAGAAGGCTGCTCAATTGCCATTCGGACACCTAGCTTGTCTATCTATGGCCATGTTAGAACCTTCAATACCATAACATCAACTTTCACAGGAACTTCAAATCACTGCCACGCAGGCCGATGTTGAATATTGGAACAAGAAAGGTTTGTCTTTAGACCCACATGGCCTAATGACAAAAGGGGAGATAATAGGCATACCCCAACATAGTGCACCCATATTGATTGCACAGTTCCATAGTATATTACACCAGTTGACATTGCAGAAACTCAGGAAAAGATTTTGCATACAAAATCTCAAGGTTAGGGTTCAGGATCAGGTAGGCAGATGCATAATTTGCCTTAGAAACAATACCACTTTCCAACATTTTCGCCAATGCTCTCCTTGCAGTTTGGCCCTCTGGGTCTTACCTGTTCCCTCAATCCTTATTCTTTTTTTTTCTCTTATTTTTAATTTTTTTTTACCAATAAATAAAACAGCGTTGACCGTCAAAAAATTATGTGGGATACGGAGACTTCCTAGTCCTTGAGGCATAATTCCTATGTTTACCCAATGATGACACTGTGTTGACGGGGCATGTGGCTTTATGGGTGGAGATAATCCACTGTACAGAAAAACCTTGGTTTGAGAGTAACTTAGTTTGAGAGCGTTTTGCAAGACGAGCAACATTTTTAAATAAATTTTGACTTGATATACAAGCGATGTCTTGATATACAAGTAGCGTCACGTCACAACAGTGTATAAAAGAAAAGAGAGACAGCTCTAAGTGTAGCAATATGGTTACATTTAATGAAGGTACAACATTTAGAAACTCACATGGTTGATTAAAAGAGGCACATCTAAGTATGCAGGCATCCGGGGTAAAGATGTCCACATAGACCATTCTCCTCACCGCCATTGACGTCATCCCTTCCACGCTGCGCTTCATGAGCGGTTCAAGCTTTTCAGATCGCTCTACTGCAGGGTAGTCTTCCCGGTCACGATTGTAGACTTACAGAGGTGAGAGCCGATAGTGCGGGGACGGTCTATATGGACAGCTTTACCCCAGATGCCTGCATACTTCGATGTGCCTCTTTTAATCATCAACCATGTGAGTTGCTATATGTTGTACCTTCATTAAATGTAACCATATTGCTACACTTAGAGGTGCCTCTCTTCTCTTTTATACTCTGTAGCTCCTGATGGATTTTGCTTCTAATCACCTTGTGGAGGCTTCCATTTGTGGGTGGACATTTTATGGTTGCATAAATCACATTGCTATTATATTTTTATATGGTTTATAAACTGAAGGATTTATGAATAAATGGTTGTGGAATGAATCATTTGAGTTTTCATTATTTCTTGTGGGGAAAAGTGCTTTGGATTACAAGCATGCTTCCGGGAACGAATTATGCTCGCAATCCAAGGTTTTACTGTATGTTCAACATTGTTGATGTTCCTGTATAACCGTATGCCCTATTGAAATAAAGAATTGAAAAAAAAAAAAGAAACAATACCACTGGGAACAGATATGGCCAGCATGAGCATTTAACACCTCCACAGGGCCCATGCCAAGAGTTAAAGGTAGATTTCACTCACATGCCAAGAGGAAGGGCAGGAAAATTATTACTGGTCACCGTAGACTGTTTTTCGCACTGGCCCAAGGCAATAATAACGCAGAGGGAAGACAGAAAAAGTGGTAGCCAAAGTTTTGTGTAAGGAAATTATTCCTAGATGGGGCTGTCCTAGAAACAAAGATTCAGACAAAAAGGTCCAGCTTTCACCTCACGGGTAACAAAGGCAGTCTCAAAATGAATGGCAATTGAGTGGAAGATTCACATGCCTTATCATTCTCAGAGCTACCTCAGGGATGGTAGAAAGAATGAAGAGGACAATAAAAGAGAAATTGAGGAAAGCCACAGGTGGAATATTTGTGAAATGGGAGACATATTTACCTGCTGTCTTAGCAGAGATATGGATGACTCCCAATAAAAAACATCCCAAATTGTAGCCTTTTGATATTTTGATGGGAAGACCTTTTCCCACACCTTGGACCACTGGTCCCACTGTCATGATGCCTGGTGATTTAGGGTTGATTCAAGAGGAGTATGCAATGAACCTTATTAGGACATTGAATGCCATCTTCGGTGATGTGTCTCTCTTTTCCACTTCCATCCCAGGAACCAACACATCCATTCGTGCCAGGAGATCGAGTGGTGGTAAAAGGAGCTTCACAGGCATAAGACTACTAATCCACCATACAGGGAGCCGACAGTGGTGACAGCGGTGACCAGAACAGCAGTGCTGGCAGCTGATTTCAAGGCTTGGATCCATGCATCAAGGGTGAGGAACGTTCCAGAGGATCCCAGGACATAAGATAAAAGACAAAGACACAGATAAAGACAAAGAGGGAACCACAGGTGACCCAGAACAAAAAGGTAGGGAATGAAGCAGGTGGTACAGGTCTCCCAAACTACAGCCCAGGAAGAGAAAAAACGGACAGTGATTCTGACAGTGACCCAGACAGACTCGACTCAAGATGTCAATTTTCAGTTCCCAGAGATCTTGGAAGTTCTTCCTGCTGATGGGATTCAATTGTCTGATTGTGTTCTCCCGACATGGATAATAACTACTTGTTATCATCCAGAGCACCTTGCTTTCATACTGTATGTTCCCTGAAACAAAATTCACATCATACACCTGAAAAGAAAAGTTTTGCATCAGGAGAGACCAAGACTGAGAAAATGTATTTGTTACAACTGAGGTACAAATTTGCTCAAGCATCAGGTTATGATAAATGTTGGGGGTGTAGCTTGTTGCATCCTGGTGCTATTAGAATTCCCCTAATATCAGTTCCATTGAATATCACTCCAATGTTGAAGGGAATACCTTATGTAAGTTTCACCACTGTCAGAAAATGCCAAAACCAAGTCAGTACCTTTTCATGTCATTAACCAACTATACCGCCCTGATTGGCGTTTTAAAATAGGAGGAGGTTCAGATGAAAATCAACACATATGAAGTCAGACACCCTTTTCGCAATGGCTAATGGTAGTCATCCGCTCTACCATACTACTTTCTTGTTCATACATCACGGGACACAGAGCAGCATAGTCATTACTATGTGGGTTATATAGAATTACCTTCAGGTGCTGGCACTGGCAACTTCCAAAACAGGAAGTACCCTCCCCTATATAAGCCCCTCCCATCCGGGAGTACCTCAGTTTTTTGCCAGTGTCTAAGGTGTTGGCCAAGGTTAACATGTATTCATCTGGGCTTGTGTACAGGTTCTCTGGGCCTTAGCAAGCTATTCCGGATCCGACCAAAAAAGCTTCATAGCTAAACGGTCGGTACCCGGGCCTTGCAGAGAAGAGCAAGGTTTTGCCTGTAATGCCTCTCTTAGGAGGGCTGGACCCTGGGATCCAGAGCTCTGGTCATACCCAAAACCAAGAGGCTATCTGTGCAGGGTGCTATACAGGTCCAGGGGAGTGGAATCCTTGGGAACCCAGTCCCTGAAGGTCTAGTACAATGCCTGCCGTGAAAGGTGAAGTTTGGGCTTCTGTGGACCAAACAAAGTCCTGCGGCGGGGAAAAGGTAAGTGGGGGCCCCTCAGGAACTTGGTTCTATTGAGGGGACCCCCAAGCCTAATATGTCTTTCTGCCTGTTACCTAAAAGGTATTCCCGCTAATAGCTGTATATGCCTAAGAAATCCTAGAAATGTTTTTTCATAAAGGAAGTTTTAAAAACTGTAAACCTGGAAATGTTTTTCATAAAGGAGGTTTAAAAAAAAAAAAAAAAAGACAAAAGTGCGGTACCTGTGTTTGTCCACTAGAGGCCGCTGTGGAACGTCTTTTTTTCTTGGGACTATTCCTTCCATGGTGAAAGTCCAGGCAGATGAGTGAGCTCTCTATCAGGGAAGCTGCATTCCTCTGTCATGCTGCCAAGTAGTTTCCTTCCATCCCCGAGTCCTGGTGAAACAGGGACCCTGGCTCCTCTCCCTACAGGGCGCCAAGAGCGCACACACGCTTTCTTTTTATAAATTTAGCTTCAAAAAGTGGGCGGAGCCTGGCGGATGACGCGCTCTGTGCGCCCAGCGCTTCTGCGCATGTGCGGGCGTCCCAGCAAGATAAAAGGACTCAGTCCACGCTGCTTGCTATGGACACAGAGCATGAAAAGGAGCTGGTAGCATGGTATAGGGGCTTACAGCGGGCGGTTGATACAGGCATCCCCAGAAAGACGCATTAGTAGACACCCACTGATGTACATAGCAGCAGATTGCATTAGACTATTTCAGTAAGGGGTGTATTGCGGCTGGAATACCTCAGCTTTGAACTAAGGAATATGCCGCCTAAAAAACTCAGAGATATACCTCTCAGGAAGTGTAGGGGGTCTCCATCGGGCTCTGAGGATCTGGAGCAGTCATCTGCACCCTCCTCCCCTGAGAAATCAGAGGTTAATACCCATAAGGAACCCCCGGGAGTGCCAGGTACTGCGGCTGTCCTCAGTCCACCTGCTCCTGCATATATAACAGAGGAGGTTTTTTCCTCAACTCTGGAGGGATTGGAGCAGAGATTGGCAGCATTGATCGCTTCTTCTCTACAGGAAAGAAAGCGCGCCAGATCTCCATCACCTCCATTAGAGTGCCTGTTGGCAGAGCAACAGTCCCAGGAAGGGACCGACCTACCTGAAGGGGATCAGGAGGAGGTTAACTCTGTTTTTGAGGAATCGACAGTAGATGAACCATTTTCAGCATCACAGACTGAAAGATTGTGGGTCCAGACCCTAACTGACATGGTTCGATCTGCATTTAAAATGCCTCTTGTTGAACCATCAACTACTGCTGTCTCCTCATTGGGGTCGCTAAAAGCTCCCCAGGTTAATTGCTCCTTTCCAATACATCCATTATTGGAAGGACTTATATACCAGGACTGGGAAGATCCTGATAAACTATTTGTTCCGCCTAATAAATTTCCGGTGATCTATCCCATGGAGGAAAAGTTCACCCAGAGATGGAATGTTCCTACGGTGGATGCAGCCATCTCTTCTGTGAACAAATCACTGACATGTCCAGTAGATAATGTTCAAATGTTCAAAGATCCAGTAGATAAAAAATTGGAATCTTTATTAAAATCTGCTTTTTCCACAGCAGGGGCTGTTACACAGCCAGCAGTGGCAGCTATTGGGGTCTGCCAAGCTTTAAAGGATCAAATGAAAATGGTCCTGAGGGATTTGCCAGACCAGCAGGCCCAGGCTCTGGCTGATCTGCCTAGAGCATTATGCTTTGCGGTTGACGCCATCAAGGATTCTATCCATCAGGCCTCCCGCCTCACGCTGTCTTTGGTAAATATGCGTAGGCTTCTGTGGCTCAAAAACTGGTCTGCTGAAGCTCCCTGTAAAAAGCTCTTAGTTAGCTTCCCATTTCATGGGGAACGCCTTTTTGGCGAGGACCTGGATAAGTATATCCAGAAGATTTCCAGTGGTAAAAGTACTCTCTTACCGAGTAAGAAGAGGTCTAGGGGTCCATCTTTTAAGAGGACTACCTCTCCTATCCCTGCGACGTCTGCTACTAAGCAGTTCCGACAGCCTCCTCGGTCAAACTCAGGGGGTAAAAATCAGGGACAGTCACAGGGTAATAAGAAACCCTGGATCCGAAGGGGTACTAAACCAGCCTCCAAGTCAAGCCTATGAAGGGCTGCCCCCACTCAAACGGGTGGGGGGAAGACTTCAGTTGTTCACAGAGACCTGGCGGGAGACGATCAAAGACAGATGGGTGCTCTCCGCAGTAACTCTGGGATACAAGTTGGAGTTAAAAGAGTCTCCTCCTTCCCATTTTATGTGGTCAGGCATGCCAAGAGACCCTCTGAAAAGAGGGTCTCTCCTATTGGCGTTAGAACAACTATTGCTCCAAGGAGTAATTATGGAGGTTCCTATGGAAGAGTGGGGGTTGGGTTTCTACTCAAACCTTTTCACAGTCCCGAAGCCAAACGGGGACATAAGACCCATATTGGACCTAAAGAGTCTAAACAAATTTCTAAACGTCCGGTCTTTCCGGATGGAGTCGATCCGATCGGTCACCGCTGCCCTACAAGGGGAGGAATGGTTAGCCTCGATCGACATCAAAGATGCTTACTTGCATGTTCCCATCTTTCCAGGTCATCAAAAATTTCTACGCTTTGCAGTAGAAGGGCGCCATTTTCAGTTCAGAGCCTTACCATTCGGTCTGGCCACAGCACCACGAGTGTTCACAAAAATTCTGGCCCCACTGTTGGCCGATCTAAGAACATGAGGTGTAACGATAATGGCATACCTAGACGACCTGTTGTTGATGGACCACTCAGTTGCCAAGCTAGAAGTGGTAATTGTCGATACAATCAAGTATCTAGAATCTCACGGTTGGGTCATCAACCTGGACAAGTCAGCCCTACAGCCAGTGAAAAACCTGGTATATCTAGGGCTACGGCTGGATTCAGACCAGAGGAAGATTTTCTTACCTCTAGACAAGGTATCCTCTTTGAGGGGCTTGGTCCGTCTGCTTTGTGCAAAAAGACAGCCGTCCATACGCCTGTGCATGAGGCTGCTAGGAAAGATGGTAGCATCATTCGAAGCTGTGCCATACGCCCAATTCCACTCAAGGAATTTACAGAGGGCCATATTGTCAGCCTGGAACGGAAAAATTCAGGCTCTAGACTTCCCGATGGCTTTGTCCCCTTCCGTTCGGAAGAGTCTCTGCTGGTGGTTGATCCCCCAGAATCTCCAGAAGGGAAAACCCTTCAGTCCGATATCTTGGAAGGTGGTCACTACAGATGCCAGCCTTATAGGCTGGGGGGCAGTACTGGAGCAATGGTCTCTCCAGGGCAGATGGTCAAATGTAGTAAAAACCCTGCCCATCAATCTCTTAGAGATACGAGCAGCCCAGTATGCCCTAGTAGCCTGGACATCCAGACTCCAAGGGTCCCCTGTCAGAATTCAATCAGACAATGCCACAGCAGTGGCATATATCAATCATCAGGGAGGCACCAGGAGTCGTGCAGCCCAGAGGGAAGTAAGTCACATCCTGGAATGGGCAGAAAAGCATGTCCCATGTATATCAGCTGTCTTCATTCCAGGGGTGGAGAATTGGAAGGCGGACTTTCTGAGTCGCCAACAGTTATGCCCAGGGGAATGGTCCCTTCATCCCGAGCAATATGTCAGCGGTGGGGAACACCGGATGTAGATCTGCTAGCATCCAGATTCAACGCAAAGGTGGACAGATTTGTCTCCCGGACAAGGGATCCCCTCGCTTGCGGCTCGGATGCTCTGGTGTTCCCTTGGGATCAGTTCAGACTGATATATGCATTCCCTCCGCTACAATTGTTGCCTCGACTCCTTCGCAGAGTCAGGTTGGAGAAGAAGCCGGTGATCCTGGTGGCTCCAGCGTGGCCCCGAAGGGCCTAGTACGCGGAGATCATCAAAATGTCTGTGGGGAGTCCTTGGACCCTTCCACGTCGTCCGGACCTGCTTTCGCAAGGACCGATATACCACCCTTCCTAACTAACTCTAAGTTTAACGGCCTGGCTATTGAATCCCACATCCTAAAGAAGAGAGGTCTCTCTAACTCTGTGGTATCAACTATAATCAATGCCAGGAAGCCTGTATCCAGGCAGATCTACTATAGAGTTTGGAAGGCGTACATCACTTGGTGCGAGGCCAGAAAATGGCATCCACGTAAGTACGTTATAGGCAGAATTCTGGACTTCCTGCAGTGGGCTGTAGACAGGAAGTTTGCCTCAAGTACTATCAAGGGCCAGGTTTCGGCCTTATCAATACTATTTCAAAGGCCCCTGGCTATGCATTCACTTGTCAAATCCTTTATGCAAGGGGTGACTCGTATTATTCCACCGATTAAAGCTCCCATATGCCCATGGGATCTAAATTTGGTTCCGTCGGTTCTGCAGAAGCAGCCGTTTGAACCTTTGCGGCACATTTCCTTGGTTCTACTCACCAGAAAATTGATATTTTTAGTAGCCATATGCTCGGCTAGAAGAGTGTCGGAATTAGCCGCCATGTCCTGTAAAGAGCCATATCTGGTTATCCATAAGGACAGAGTAGTATTACGCCCTCACCCAGCCTTTCTTCCTAAGGTGGTATCGAGGTTTCACTTGAACCAGGATGTGGTTCTTCCTTCTTTTTTCCCCAAACCAAGCTCGGTAGAGGAAAAGTTATTGCATTCTTTGGATGTAGTAAGAGCAGTTAAAGCTTATCTAAAAGCCACTGCTCAGATTCGTAGAACGGATTCTTTGTTTGTTCTGCCGGAAGGCCCCAGAAAGGGTCAGGCAGCATCAAAATCTACTTTAGCCAAGTGGATTCGACAGGTCATAATACAAGCCTATGGCTTGAGAAGTAGACCGCCTCCGTTCAAAGTTAGGGCGCACTCCACGAGAGCAGTTGGAACTTCATGGGCAGTGCATCACCAGGCCTCCCTGGCTCAAATTTGTAAGGCCGCAACATGGTCTTCAGTACACACGTGTTTACTAGGTTCTACCAGGTGGACGTTAGAAGTCAGGAGGATGTCGCCTTTGGGCGCAGTGTGTTGCAGGCCGCAAAAGATCCTCATGCCTGATGGCGCCCAGCTTATGTATGGTGTATCCCCCCCCCTCATTTGGCATTGCTTTGGGACGTCCCACATAGTAATGACTATGCTGCTCTGTGTCCCGTGATGTATGAACAAGAAAGTAGGATTTTTAAAACAGCTTACCTGTAAAATCCTTTTCTTGGAGTACATCACGGGACACAGAGCTCCCACCCCTCTTTTGGGGACAGGTATTGCTTTGCTACAAAACTGAGGTACTCCCGAAAGGGAGGGGCTTATATAGGGGAGGGTACTTCCTGTTTTGGAAGTTGCCAGCACCTGAAGGTAATTCTATATAACCCACATAGTAATGACTATGCTGCTCTGTGTCCCGTGATGTACTCCAAGAAAAGGATTTTACAGGTAAGCTGTTTTAAAAATCCTACTTTTGGAGTATTGGCAACACTTCCAACTTTAGGTAGAAATTACCCTTTGAAGTTTGCAACTGCTAGACCATTTATTTTGGCAGATAATGTATGTGTTGTGGGACCATTTGCTATCCGTTGGTTCTGGATGGAGTGAAGGGATGGTTTTATTTGGCCACATTAATTCCTATGCTAAAAGCATTTACTGCAGATTATCTCGCTCTCCAAACCAATAAGCATCCAAAATATATCTTACAATATAAAGAAAGGAAGGAATTATTCAGTATCTCTGATAAGGCCTAGTCATAGTTGAGAGCAATCAGGAAGGAACTGGTTTTGCAGGAAATGGCTATTGAGAGTCTGGGATCTGTTATTACTGGTTTGTGTGAGGTTACAAAAACTCCTTACTGCTGTACATGGATACATAATACCAGTGTAGATATCCCAGATTATTATAATATCATCGAGAAACAGAAGTGAAGTCTCAAGACCTCAAGCAAAGGCAAGAAACAAGAGAAATGGATCCTTTTTAAAGGGATTAGGTGGAGTGGGAGATTTTTTCAGTTACATTTTTTCTTGTCTTAAAGAAGTAGGTATGCTCGTTTAAATGGCACTTCTCTTATTTCTCTTTGTATATTTTTTAAAATTGTTATGTGTGTGATGTCAGGAAGTCTGGAAGTCTAGGAAGATGAGAAGGGCTAAGGAGGAAGGTGAGAATTATGAGTTAGACATTTATTAAGTGTTCCTTTTCAGGAACAAAGGGGAGATTGATAGGATATTGTCTCTCCTAGGATATTGATCATTTGAACATAATAATAAGTATATCATTTTCTAATAGCACTTTATGAAACAAAAAGGCAAGAAAAGGCTTCTTTTTTTTTTTTGAAGGTTAAATATTAAATGCAACATAGCCATAAACCTTTCATATAACAAAATTACTATTAAAACGCTGATTCAATGATACATTTTGTGAAATTTCATGCACAATAAATCATTCCATAAATACTGTGATCAAATACGTCCTCCAAATAATACATGAAAATGCTTTTAAACAAAATGAATTTTCAATGAAATTTCCTTTGATGAAATCAGAATAGTTGAAACATGTAGAGCGAACCTGACGCTGGGAGTGAGTAGAAAAGGTGTCCTGTAAATTTTTGCGGTTTGTTTGAATTGGGAAGGATTGGAGTGGCTGGCAGCATCTCTGTATACATTTACCTACACATCTATATGCTTGATTCTAAGCTTATGCTTAAAACAGCCTCTATGAGTACCTTGATTACTTATGTCAAATACATTTGGATGTTTAAGATAATACACCATAGGATTCTTTTTTTTTTTGTCATTTCTATGCTGGCTATGAAATCTAACGACTGAATAGGGAGAGGACAGCAGTGGACATCAAAGTCCTAAAGTGTATTGCACCTGTTTGGAAGATCTTCGGAATTAATACAAGCAGCGTTTGCCTAATCTTTTAGTGAGATAGGCACGCACTTACAGTACGTGTGTTTTCCTGCATTAGTGGTGGTGGTTGCTTCGGATCAAAGATTTAAACTTGGAAGAATCATATTGATGATGGGAACTTTTTAGTCATTACACAGTTGGATTGTTTTATTTGAACTTATTTCAATGGAAATTAACAAGATTTTCATGCATTAATTGGAGGACTTTATTTGATCACAATACTTATGGAATGATTTATTGTGCATTTATTGTGCATGAGAGAGAGAATTTTTTTTTTTTTTGCAATAAGCATATATTGATTGGTTTGCGCAAAAGTTATCACGCCTACAACATAGGTGATACAGTAGATTTGTGGCATTTTTATTATTATTATTTACTAGCATTTTTAGCGAGACTGTGACATTGCGGCAGACAGATCGGACACCTAAATGACATTTAACACTTTTTTGGGAACCAGTAACATTATTACAGTAAATCAGTTCTAAAAATATGCACTGTTATTGTACTAATGACACTGGCAGGGAACAGTTTAACAACAGGAGCGATCAAGGGGTTAAATGTGTTCCTCGTTTGTGTTTTCTAACTGTACGGGGGACTGTGTGACTGGGGAAACACACAGATCCGCCTACTTGCATAGCAGAAAGACAGGATCTGTGTGATCTCCCCTGTCAGAACAGAGATCTGCCTTGTTTACACAGGTAAATCCCTGTTCTATCACTGTAGGGAACGATTGCGGGTAGCCGGCAGACATCGAGTCCTCCGGACCCGCTGATTGGCTCCCCCACTGGCCAATAGGAGTGCGTGTGCGCCCACAAAAGCAAGTTCACGAGCCAACGTACAATGACGGTGATTCGCGGGATCGAGCCAACCTGTCGCAGTATAATGACGGCGGCTGGTCGAAAAGCGGTTATTCAAGGCTTCTGGTACCCCTTGATAGTTTATGTAGGCGGCAGCTGAAAGTAGTTCGACTGCACCCCGACTGGGTGATTGAGGGGTCCAGTGTTGGAGAGCAAGTTTTCTGGCTTCAGAAGTTGATGGGGATCAACTTTTGGGGCGACCAGGTTCCCTGGATGGTCAGGGAGTTTTAGAAACAATCCCAGCCTTTCAGAGTCATTACTGCCTTCCAAGGAGACAGTAGGAATAATTTAAGGAATATAGGGCTGAGCTGGAAGACCACCATGCCAGGGATATTTTTGTCTGGCTGGACAGCAGTAATCTGTGAACTGCTTTTCCCACATTGTGAGAATGTTGAGAATACTTTTGCAAAGGTCTTGAGTGGAACTGAGCAAAAGGGAACAACATCTAAAAAGGAGGCTACCATGAGGCCAGAAACCTCATGCAGAAGTGAGTTGAGGGATGCCCAGTTGATCAGAAAGCAAATTTTTTTGCCTGGGCCGTTTCCAATATCAATCCCAAGCCCTCAAAGCGATCAAGTTGATCAGACAATTTTAAAGGAACTGGATTGTCTTTTGGTTGTTGGAAGGCATGGACTGTGGCTGAACGATTTTTCAGCAGAAGATCATCTATCTGGTATCTGGTGCAATAGATCAAAGACAGTGGCAAATAAAAAATCTCTAGGAGTCTAAAGTTTTTATTGTTCAACTAGTCACAACAAGCAGGGCAAAGGAAAACCAATGCATTGGGGAGGGGTTTCAACAAATTCCTGGATTTCTTAACTCGGGTGAGTTTCCTCTCCTGGGGTATCCCCACCTTTGTGATGACCTGCTGAAAACATGACACTAGGGTACAGGTAATTTGTTCACATTTTAATTACCTGTGAAAATCCATGTCCATTGCCCCTCTACCACTACCTTTAGTATTTTTGATCCAGGTATCTGGTGACCTGGATGTCCTGAGAGCAGAGCATAGCCAGGAGTGGACTTTGCACCATTGTTCAGACTCTTGGTGCAAAAGAGAGCCAGAATGGCAGGGTGATGAATTTAAAGTAATGGTCTCCTATAGCAAAGCATTAAAACGTGTTGGTATCCGGGAAAAATGGGTTACGTGAATATATACATACATACATACATACATACATACATACATACATACATACACACACATTTAGCTCTCACTAAAACTATAAAAAAACATATGTATATTATTAAAGGTGCTGCTGCTTCTTAAGTCCGAATACACGACTAACTAAATATGTAGAAAATATATAAGTGCGCAGCCCATTAGCTACTGATGTAAACCAATATCATACAATAAATAGAAAAAATTCTCAAAAAGTGAAAAAGCAATGCAAGTCCTTAGTGAAGCAAAAAAAAAAAAAAAAAAAAAAAGGAATCCAATTAAAAACATGCTCCTGTAGATGAAAAGTGAGTCACAAAACAGGTGCTGTCCCCACATAAAACACACGCCTCTTACCAGAAGGGCTGGATCTCAATTTATAGAGATGTAACTCGCTCACTCAGGTGTCAGCCACCAGGGATATCCCACTTGTTAAGCTCCAATAAGGGTGCGCCCCCTCCTTGTAAGATAATTGCGCCACTTTGTTACAAAGTATCTTGTGTGTCTTCGGTGTCTATACGAAACATATCACCGTAGACTCTCTCAAGCATGGATGATTATAGAATTTAATATATATATATATATATATATATATATATATATATATATATATATATACACACACACACATACACACACACATACATACATACATACACACACATATACGTTAAAAGCAACATTTATTTAAAAGTATCTATGCACTTACATGTAACAAAAATGATCAGAGGCAAGCAAACAGCTACGGACCTCGTCTGCAGGCTGATGCGTAGTGACGTCACTTAAGCTCCACCCGGCGCGTTTCCCCGAAAGAGGCATCGACTGGGAATGGAGTATAGGCAACTTGGATATCCAACAATGGCAGAAATTCTCATTGTTAGAGAGTGATGACAAATCTTGTGGACTCCATATGAAACTTGGGGACACACAAATATCTGTTAGGATAGGGAATCCTAGTAAAATTCAGCTTTGGAACTGTAAATATATTTAAGTAAAGCCTTCTGAACCTTTCCTCTGCAGGAACTGTGTCTTGTCCTTGTTCCTGAAGTCAACTCAGGGCAGTCCAAAAATCTGCATGTCTCTGGACTCAGAGTTCAGACCAGCGCAAGTGCCAACAGATACAACTCACACCCCCCCCCCCACTCTAGAGAATGAGGGTGCCCCTTCAGTGTGAGGAGGGATTCTGGGTCAGCTTGGAGGGTTTTTGCGCCCAGGGCTTGTGACGAAAGGATGAACCTGCCCTTCAACTTTGGGAAGGATGCTTGGGTAGAAAAAAAAAGGGCCACTTTTAGAAGAGGTAGTAGCATAGTGATAGTAGGCTTAGGCTGTTTTTGTGGGGTAAAATTACTTTCCTCCCAAGAACTTCCTTGATAAATTTATTGAGGTATTTACTAAACACACATTAGTCATTGGCAAGCAATTGTGGAAAACTGCCTCATGGAAGCATGCCAAGCCGTTAACCAGAAAATTCTGCACGTGTGCACATTGTGCAGGGTCATCCTAGAGACCTGACGAATTACATTCTCTAAGGCATCAACACAATATAACAGCGTTGAGGGCATAAGCTGCAATTGTTCCAGAACAGGGTCCTCGAAGACAGTATTCTTTAATTTGCCCAGTCCAGTTAGCAACAGTCTGACATAGTCTCAATGGCCGACTATATGGCAGGACCAGCGACAGAAAAGGTTGCCCTCACATCCTCAACAGGAACAGTGAGATGCTTGTTGTGAACAGAAATGGCAGTATCCACCATTGGGACAGATAATTTTTATGAATTCCTTTACCTTTTAACCGCTTTAAGACCACCTGCCTACATTGTACTGTGGATGGGTGGCTCCTACAGGCACAGCGACGTACCTGAATGTTGCTGCCTTTTTCTGGGTTCAGGGCACGCGTAAATTTCATTTGGGTGCAGTGTTGCATGACCGCATAATTACCAGTTAAAGTAGCGCAGTGCTAAAAAGCAAAAAAATGGCCTGTTATTTATTGCTTTTTAGAACTGCAAAAAATAGTCTTTAACCACTTAAGGACCGGCCCATGTAGATTTACGTTGGCAGAATGGCATAATCATGTACCTGTACGTCCCCCGTAAATGCCTGCCGTGTGGTCGCGTGCTCGCGACCGTGCCGCCTTCCCCGTGAGTCAGACCGCGGGTCCCGCGGACTCGATCGCCGCGATCGTCTCACGGAGGTAAAGAGCGGGAGATGCTTGTGTAAACAAGCATCTCCCCGCTCTGCCTAGTGACAATGACACAGATCTCTGCTCCGTGTACTCGGAGCGAAGATCAGTGTCATGTGACACACAGCCCATCCGCCCTACAGTAAGAAACACTCAATAGGGAACACTTAACCCCTACAGCGCCACCTAGTGGTTAACCCCTTAACTGCCAGGGTAATTTTCACAGTAATCAGTGCATTTTTATATCACTGATCGCTGTAAAAATTGGTCCCAAAAATGTGCCAAAAGTGTCCGATGTATCCGCCATAATGTCGCAGTCACGATAAAAATCGCTGATCGCCGCCATTACTAGTAAAAAAAAAAAAAATAATAATAAAACTATCCCCTATTTTGTAGATGCTATAACTTTTGCGCAAACCAATCAATGAACGCTTATTGCGATTTTTTTTTACCAAAAATATGTAGAAGAATAGGTTTCGGCCTAAACTGAGGAAAAAAAAAATGTTTTTATATATTTTTGGGGGATATTCATTATAGCAAAAAGTAAAAAATATTGAATTTTTTTCAAAATTGTCGCTCTATTTTTGTTTATAGCGCAAAAAGTAAAAACTGCAGAGGTGATCAAATACCACCAAAAGAAAGCTCTATTTGTGGGAAAAACACAACGTCAATTTTGTTTGGGAGCCACGTCGCACGACTGCGCAATTGTCAGTTAAAGCGACGCAGTGACGAATAGCAAAAAGTGGCCTGGTCATTGGCCAGCAAAATGGTCTGGGGCTGAAGTGGTTAACCACTTCCAGAGCTGAAAGTGGTTAAAGAATGTTTGCAAGTACCAGTCTGTTAATACCCAATAAAGGTTTTGTGAAGGTATCAAAGCTGGTGCTGGGTTTGTCCTATATTGTTTCACTGAGATTCTCAGTCTGGAGGGAGCAGAAAACATATTTAAACAATATAGAAGATCCATCTCTGAAAAGAGGTGTCTATACAGTAGGATTATACCCTGTCTCCAGTTGAGCGTTGACGGTTTGGATTTTGTTGAACTCTGAGAGCTGCCTAGACATCCTTCTTTCATTTATGTAGTGCTTTATGATTTGACAGCGAAGGAGCTGTCGATTATGAATTTTACAGATGACAGGTTATAATTTGTACCACTTTTGTAGAGAAAGCAAACCCCCTTGGTAAGTAGCTTTGAAATATAAGTTGTTATTGTTGGGGGTAAAAGAAATTAATTATAAAACAAAGTAAATCAATTTCTGGGCATCTAATCATAGTTATTCTGGAGCATCAAATAACCGGATCTACATATTAGGTCTCATATACTAGGGACAAAGAAAACACTTACGTAGACAGGACCTCAGACGGCAGTTCTGTTATGTATGAGGGAATTTTCCTCCCAGTTAGGAACTGAGCAACTTCATTTGAGAAGGTATTACAGTTGTGATCAAACAAGTTGTAGGATGCCCCACTGTGGTGAAAGAAAGAAGAAACACAGGAATTATAACATCTGTCTGGAAGCCACCAAAAAGAATTACATTTTTTATTAAAAACAACAAGACAATGAATATGTGTGTATATATTAACCACTTAAGCCCCGGACCATTTTGTAGCTAAAGGACCAGAGGTGTTTTCAGAATTTGGAACTGCGCTGCTTTAACTGGAAATTGTGCGGACATGCAATGTTGTACCGAAACGAAATTTGCGTCCTTTTCTTCCCACAAATAAAGCTTTCTTTTAATGGTATTTGATTGCCTCTGCGATTTTTATTTTTTGCGATATAAACGGAAAAAACTGAAAATTTAGAAAAAAAAATAGGATTTTTAAAACGGCTTACCTGTAAAATCCTTTTCTTGGAGTACATCACGGGACACAGAGCGGCATAGTCATTACTATGTGGGTTATATAGAATTACCTTCAGGTGCTGGCACTGGCAACTTCCAAAACAGGAAGTACCCTCCCCTATATAAGCCCCTCCCATCCGGGAGTACCTCAGTTTTGTAGCAAAGCAATACGTGTCCCCAAAAGAGGGGTGGGAGCTCTGTGTCCCGTGATGTACTCCAAGAAAAGGATTTTACAGGTAAGCTGTTTTAAAAATCCTATTTTCTTGTTCATACATCACGGGACACAGAGCGGCATAGTCATTACTATGTGGGACGTCCCAAAGCAATGCCAAATGAGGGGGGGGGATACACCATACATAAGCTGGGCGCCATCAGGCATGAGGATCTTTTGCGGCCTGCAACACACTGCGCCCAAAGGCGACATCCTCCTGACTTCTAACGTCCACCTGGTAGAACCTAGTAAACGTGTGTACTGAAGACCATGTTGCGGCCTTACAAATTTGAGCCAGGGAGGCCTGGTGATGCACTGCCCATGAAGTTCCAACTGCTCTCGTGGAGTGCGCCCTAACTTTGAACGGAGGCGGTCTACTTCTCAAGCCATAGGCTTGTATTATGACCTGTCGAATCCACTTGGCTAAAGTAGATTTTGACGCTGCCTGACCCTTTCTGGGGCCTTCCGGCAGAACAAAGAATCCGTTCTACAAATCTGAGCAGTGGCTTTTAGATAAGTTTTAACTGCTCTTACTACATCCAAAGAATGCAATAACTTTTCCTCTACCGAGCTTGGTTTGGGGAAAAAAGAAGGAAGAACCACATCCTGGTTCAAGTGAAACCTCGATACCACCTTAGGAAGAAAGGCTGGGTGAGGGCGTAATACTACTCTGTCCTTATGAATAACCAGATATGGCTCCTTACAGGACATGGCGGCTAATTCCGACACTCTTCTAGCCGAGCATATGGCTACTAAAAATATCAATTTTCTGGTGAGTAGAACCAAGGAAATGTGCCGCAAAGGTTCAAACGGCTGCTTCTGCAGAACCGACAGAACCAAATTTAGATCCCATGGGCATATGGGAGCTTTAATCGGTGGAATAATACGAGTCACCCCTTGCATAAAGGATTTGACAAGTGAATGCATAGCCAGGGGCCTTTGAAATAGTATTGATAAGGCCCATACCTGGCCCTTGATAGTACTTAAGGCAAACTTCCTGTCTACAGCCCACTGTAGGAAGTCCAGAATTCTGCCTATAAACGTACTTACGTGGATGCCATTTTCTGGCCTCGCACCAAGTGATGTACGCCTTCCAAACTCTATAGTAGATCTGCCTGGATACAGGCTTCCTGGCATTGATTATAGTTGATACCACAGAGTTAGAGAGACCTCTCTTCTTTAGGATGTGGGATTCAATAGCCAGGCCGTTAAACTTAGAGTTAGTTAGGAAGGGTGGTATATCGGTCCTTGCGAAAGCAGGTCCGGACGACGTGGAAGGGTCCAAGGACTCCCCACAGACATTTTGATGATCTCCGCATACCAGGCCCTTCGGGGCCACGCTGGAGCCACCAGGATCACCGGCTTCTTTTCCAACCTGACTCTGCGAAGGAGTCGAGGCAACAATTGTAGCGGAGGGAATGCATATATCAGTCTGAACTGATCCCAAGGGAACACCAGAGCATCCGAGCCGCAAGCGAGGGGATCCCTTGTCCGGGAGACAAATCTGTCCACCTTTGCGTTGAATCTGGATGCTAGCAGATCTACATCCGGTGTTCCCCACCGCTGACACATCGCTCGGAAGACCTCGGGATGAAGGGACCATTCCCCTGGGCATAACTGTTGGCGACTCAGAAAGTCCGCCTTCCAATTCTCCACCCCTGGAATGAAGACAGCTGATATACATGGGACATGCTTTTCTGCCCATTCCAGGATGTGACTTACTTCCCTCTGGGCTGCACGACTCCTGGTGCCTCCCTGATGATTGATATATGCCACTGCTGTGGCATTGTCTGATTGAATTCTGACAGGGGACCCTTGGAGTCTGGATGTCCAGGCTACTAGGGCATACCGGGCTGCTCGTATCTCTAAGAGATTGATGGGCAGGGTTTTTACTACATTTGACCATCTGCCCTGGAGAGACCATTGCTCCAGTACTGCCCCCCAGCCTATAAGGCTGGCATCTGTAGTGACCACCTTCCAGGATATCGGACTGAAGGGTTTTCCCTTCTGGAGATTCTGGGGGATCAACCACCAGCAGAGACTCTTCCGAACGGAAGGGGACAAAGCCATCGGGAAGTCTAGAGCCTGAATTTTTCCGTTCCAGGCTGACAATATGGCCCTCTGTAAATTCCTTGAGTGGAATTGGGCGTATGGCACAGCTTCGAATGATGCTACCATCTTTCCTAGCAGCCTCATGCACAGGTGTATGGACGGCTGTCTTTTTGCACAAAGCAGACAGACCAAGCCCCTCAAAGAGGATACCTTGTCTAGAGGTAAGAAAATCTTCCTCTGGTCTGAATCCAGCCGTAGCCCTAGATATACCAGGTTTTTCACTGGCTGTAGGGCTGACTTGTCCAGGTTGATGACCCAACCGTGAGATTCTAGATACTTGATTGTATCGACAATTACCACTTCTAGCTTGGCAACTGAGTGGTCCATCAACAACAAGTCGTCTAGGTATGCCATTATCGTTACACCTCGTGTTCTTAGATCGGCCAACAGTGGGGCCAGAATTTTTGTGAACACTCGTGGTGCTGTGGCCAGACCGAATGGTAAGGCTCTGAACTGAAAATGGCGCCCTTCTACTGCAAAGCGTAGAAATTTTTGATGACCTGGAAAGATGGGAACATGCAAGTAAGCATCTTTGATGTCGATCGAGGCTAACCATTCCTCCTCCTGTAGGGCAGCGGTGACCGATCGGATCGACTCCATCCGGAAAGACCGGACGTTTAGAAATTTGTTTAGACTCTTTAGGTCCAATATGGGTCTTATGTCCCCGTTTGGTTTCGGGACTGTGAAAAGGTTTGAGTAGAAACCCAACCCCCACTCTTCCATAGGAACCTCCATAATTACTCCTTGGAGCAATAGTTGTTCTAACGCCAATAGGAGAGACCCTCTTTTCAGAGGGTCTCTTGGCATGCCTGACCACATAAAATGGGAAGGAGGAGACTCTTTTAACTCCAACTTGTATCCCAGAGTTACTGCGGAGAGCACCCATCTGTCTTTGATCGTCTCCCGCCAGGTCTCTGCGAACAACTGAAGTCTTCCCCCCACCCGTTTGAGTGGGGGCAGCCCTTCATAGGCTTGACTTGGAGGCTGGTTTAGTACCCCTTCGGATCCAGGGTTTCTTATTACCCTGTGACTGTCCCTGATTTTTACCCCCTGAGTTTGACCGAGGAGGCCGTCGGAACTGCTTAGTAGCAGACGTCGCAGGGATAGGAGAGGTAGTCCTCTTAAAAGATGGACCCCTAGACCTCTTCTTACTCGGTAAGAGAGTACTTTTACCACTGGAAATCTTCTGGATATACTTATCCAGGTCTTCGCCAAAAAGGCGTTCCCCATGAAATGGGAAGCTAACTAAGAGCTTCTTACAGGGAGCTTCAGCAGACCAGTTCTTGAGCCACAGAAGCCTACGCATATGTACCAAAGACAGCGTGAGGCGGGAGGCCTGATGGATAGAATCCTTGATGGCGTCAACCGCAAAGCATAATGCTCTAGGCAGATCAGCCAGAGCCTGGGCCTGCTGGTCTGGCAAATCCCTCAGGACCATTTTCATCTGATCCTTTAAAGCTTGGCAGACCCCAATAGCTGCCACTGCTGGCTGTGTAACAGCCCCTGCTGTGGAAAAAGCAGATTTTAATAAAGATTCCAATTTTTTATCTACTGGATCTTTGAACATTTGAACATTATCTACTGGGCATGTCAGTGATTTGTTCACAGAAGAGATGGCTGCATCCACCGTAGGAACATTCCATCTCTGGGTGAACTTTTCCTCCATGGGATAGATCACCGGAAATTTCTTAGGCGGAACAAATAGTTTATCAGGATGTTCCCAGTCCTGGTATATAAGTCCTTCCAATAATGGATGTATTGGAAAGGAGCAATTAACCTGGGGAGCTTTTAGCGACCCCAATGAGGAGACAGCAGTAGTTGATGGTTCAACAAGAGGCATTTTAAATGCAGATCGAACCATGTCAGTTAGGGTCTGGACCCACAATCTTTCAGTCTGTGATGCTGAAAATGGTTCATCTACTGTCGATTCCTCAAAAACAGAGTTAACCTCCTCCTGATCCCCTTCAGGTAGGTCGGTCCCTTCCTGGGACTGTTGCTCTGCCAACAGGCACTCTAATAGAGGTGATGGAGATCTGGCGCGCTTTCTTTCCTGTAGAGAAGAAGCGATCAATGCTGCCAATCTCTGCTCCAATCCCTCCAGAGTTGAGGCAAAAACCTCCTCTGTTATATATGCAGGAGCAGGTGGACTGAGGACAGCCGCAGTACCTGGCACTCCCGGGGGTTCCTTATGGGTATTGACCTCTGATTTCTCAGGGGAGGAGGGTGCAGATGACTGCTCCAGATCCTCAGAGCCCGATGGAGACCCCCTACACTTCCTGAGAGGTATATCTCTGAGTTTTTTAGGCGGCATATTCCTTAGTTCAAAGCTGAGGTATTCCAGCCGCAATACACCCCTTTACTGAAATAGTCTAATGCAATTTGCTGCTATGTACATCAGTGGGCGTCTACTAATGCATCTTTCTGGGGATGCCTTTATCAACTGCCCGCTGTAAGCCCCTATACCATGCTACCAGCTCCTTTTCATGCTCTGTGTCCATAGCAAGCAGCGTGGACTGAGTCCTTTTATCTTGCTGGGACGCCCGCACATGCGCAGAAGCGCTGGGCGCACAGAGCGCGTCATCCGCCAGGCTCCGCCCCCTTTTTTGAAGCTAAATCTATAAAAAGAAAGCGTGTGTGCGCGCGCGCGTGCACGCTCTTGGCACCCTGTAGGGAGAGGAGCCAGGGTCCCTGTTTCACCAGGACTCAGGGATGGAAGGAAACTACTTGGCAGCATGACAGAGGAATGCAGCTTCCCTGATAGAGAGCTCACTCATCTGCCTGGACTTTCACCATGGAAGGAATAGTCCCAAGAAAAAAAAGACGTTCCACAGCGGCCTCTAGTGGACAAACACAGGTACCGCACTTTTGTCTTTTTTTTTTTTTTTTTAAAACCTCCTTTATGAAAAACATTTCCAGGTTTACAGTTTTTAAAACTTCCTTTATGAAAAGACATTTCTAGGATTTCTTAGGCATATACAGCTATTAGCGGGAATACCTTTAGGTAACAGGCAAAAAGACATATTAAGCTTGGGGGTCCCCTCAATAGAACCAAGTTCCTGAGGGGCCCCCACTTACCTTTTCCCCGCCGCAGGACTTTGTTTGGTCCACAGAAGCCCAAACTTCACCTCTCACGGCAGGCATTGTACTAGACCTTCAGGGACTGGGTTCCCAAGGATTCCACTCCCCTGGACCTGTATAGCACCCTGCACAGATAGCCTCTTGGTTTTGGGTATGACCAGAGCTCTGGATCCCAGGGTCCAGCCCTCCTAAGAGAGGCATTACAGGCAAAACCCTGCTCTTCTCTGCAAGGCCCGGGTACCGACCGTTTAGCTATGAAGCTTTTTTGGTCGGATCCGGAATAGCTTGCTAAGGCCCAGAGAACCTGTACACAAGCCCAGATAAATACATGTTAACCTTGGCCAACACCTTAGACACTGGCAAAAAACTGAGGTACTCCCGGATGGGAGGGGCTTATATAGGGGAGGGTACTTCCTGTTTTGGAAGTTGCCAGTGCCAGCACCTGAAGGTAATTCTATATAACCCACATAGTAATGACTATGCCGCTCTGTGTCCCGTGATGTATGAACAAGAAAATGATATTTTCTACTTTTTGTTATAAGAAAAATCGAATAAACTCAATTTTAGTTATACATTTAGGCCAAAATGTATTCAGCCACATGTCTTTAGTATAAAAAATGTCAATAAGCATATATTTATTTGTTTGCGCAAAAGTTATAGAGTCTACAAACTAGGGTACATTTTCTGGAATTTACACAGCTTTTAATTTATGACTGCCTATCTCATTTCTTGAGGTGCTAAAATAGCAGGGCAGTACAAACCCCCCCCAAATGACCCCATTTTGGAAAGTCGACATCCCAAGGAAATTGCTGAGAGGCCTGTTGAGCCCATTGAATATTTTTCTTTTTTGTCTCAAGTGATTGAATAATGACAAAAAAAAAAAAAAAAAAAAATTACAAAAAGTTGTCACTAAATGATATATTGCTCACACATGCCATGGTTATATGTGGAATTGCACCCCAAAATACATTTTGCTGCTTCTCCTGAGTATGGGGATACCACATGTGTGGGACTTTTTGGGAGCCTAGCCGCGTACAGGCCCCCGAAAACCAAGCACCGCCTTCAGGATTTCTAGGCACAAATTTTTGATTTCACTCCTCACTACCTATCACAGTTTCGAAGGCCATAAAATGCCAAAATAGCACAAAACCCCCCCCAAATTACCCCATTTTGGAAAGTAGACACCCCAAGCTATTTGCTGAGAGGCATGGTGAGTATTTTACAGCTCTCATTTGTTTTTGAAAATGAAGAAGAAAGAAAATAATTTTTTTTTTTTTTTTTCAATTTTCAAAACTTTGTGACAAAAAGCGAGATCTGCAAAATACTCACCATACCTCTCATCAAAATAGCTTGGGGTGTCTACTTTCCAAAATGGGGTCATTTGGGGGGGGTTATGTGCCATCTGGGCATTTCATGGCCTCTGAAACTGTGATAGGCAGTGAGGAGTGAAATCAAAAATTTACACCCTTAGAAAGCCTGAAGGCAGTGCTTGGTTTTTGGGGTCCCGTACACGGCTAGGCTCCCAAAAAGTCTCACACATGTGGTATCCACGTACTCAGGAGAAGCAACAGAATGTATTTTGGGGTGTAATTCCACAAATGCCCATGGCATGTTTGAGCAATATATCATTTAGTGACAACTTTATGCAAAAAAAATAAATAAAAATTTTTTTATTTTTTATTTTTTCCGCAACTTGTGTCAACATATAAAATATTCAATGGACTCGACATGCCTCTCAGTATATAGCTTGGGGTGTCTACTTTCCAAAATGGGGTCATTTGGGGGGGGGGGGTTTGAACTGTCCTGGCATTTTATACACAACATTAGGAAGCTTACATCCACTCTTCTAACCACTTGAAGACAAAGCCCTTTCTGACACTTTTGTTTACATGAAAACATTTTTTTTGCAAGAAAATTATGTTGAACCCCCAAACATTATATATATTTTTAAAGCAAAGGCCCTACAGATTAAAATGGTGGGTGTTGCATTTTTTTTTCCACACAGTATTTGCGCAGCGATTTTTCAAACGCATTTTTTTGGGAAAAAAGACACTTTTTTTAATTTTAATGCACTAAAACACACTATATTGCCCAAATGTTTGATGAAATAAAAAAGATGATCTTAGGCCGAGTACATAGATACCAAACACGACATGCTTTAAAATTTCGCACAAACGCGCATTGGCGACAAACTACATACATTTTTAAAAGCCTTTACAGGTTACCACATTAGATTTATAGAGGAGGTCTACTGCTAAAATTACTGCCCTCGATCTGACCTTTGCGGTGATACCTCACATGCATGGTGCAATTGCTGTTTACATATGACGCCAGACCGACGCTTGCGTTCGCCATTGCGCAAGAACAGGGCAGGACAGGGGTGCTTTTTTTTTTTTTTTTTTATTATTAATTTTGCTTTTTTTTAATTTTATTTTTAAACTGTTCCTTCCATATATATATATTTTTAAATCATTTTTATTGTTATCTCAGGGAATGTAAATATCCCCTATGACAGCAATAGGTAGCGACAGGTACTCTTTTTTTGAAAAAACTGGGGTCTATTAGACCCTAGATCTTTCCTCTGCCCTCAAAGCATCTGACCACACCAAGATCAGTGTGATAAAATGCTTTCCCAATGGCGCTTTTTATATCCGGGGGGGGCATTCCCTCCCTCTGCTTGTAAAAGCAGTCCAGAGGCTAATTAGCCACTAGGATTGCTTTTACATGAAAGCCGGCCACTGGCTGAAAAGAATGATACCAAGATGATACCTAAACCCACAGGCATCAATCTGGTATAACCATTCAAAGTCCAGCAACATGCTGGTCCTTGTTGGACATGTATTGTAATCTTTTTTTTCATGCAGCCTGTTGGCTGAACGAAAAAAGAGATTGATCGGTGGGTATGCCCACCATTAGAATACCGCCCTTCATCCACCCACTTCTAATGATGGGCATACATGCACCATTTATATATGCCGAAGTATGGGGGCATCCTCCCGCAAAAGTTATGCCGCACACACATGGTCGGACTTTTCCCATGGGCAAGCCTCCGTTGGAATTTCGACCGTATGTACGCGGCATTAGGAGCAAAATCGCTCCTCCGCCCCTGCTGCCCCAATGCTTCGGCATATATGCTTTTTTTTTTTTAACTGTGGTGGTGAAATCACCTCCTACAGCACTGGAGTCGCAGGGATCAGGCCTGTCTCTGCGAACGCTGCAGTTATGTGTGTTGTGTTTTGTAAGTGACAGTGATCGATCGATACTGCACTTGGGTGGCCTGGGCTGGACGGAGGGGCAAAACGCAGGTGCTAGCAGGTATCTGGGCTGATCCCGCTAACACTGCGTTTTTGGGAACCCTAAATTGCTGGGGACGCTAGTATAGATCTGATCAGATCAGATATTGATCTGTTCAGATACTATACCACTAAGGGAGGTGTATGCTTCACGCGTGGGTGTTAGCGTTACTGGCACTAACCTGACGCTGCCTGGGGTGTGACGCAGACCCTCTCTGACGCTAAAACCTAATTGATATCACCCGCCGGGCGATCAGGGGGTTAAACCTTTATTGGGTTATATACGGCGGGTGCCCTGACACTATAAAAAGCAAACTAACTAACCAGCGTCACCCGTAACACTTATATGGTGATCACTGGTGAAAGGGTTAACTAGGGTCAATCAGGGGGTTAAACCTTTATTAGGTAATATATGGGGGTACCCGACGCTATAAAAACCTGCGGCGAACCTAAAAAAAATAACTGGCTACCTATCCGCATCACCGACACTAAGACAACGATCAGAAAAATGATCGCTTAGTGACAGCGGTGCTAGGGGGTGAAAGGGTTACCTGGGGGGGCGATCAAGGGGTTAAACCTTTATTAGGTAATATATGGGGGTACCCGACGCTATAAAAACCTGCGGCGAACCTAAAAAAAATAACTGGCTACCGATCAGCATCACCGACGCTAAAACAGCGATCAGAAAAACGATCGCTTAGTGACGGCGGTGCTAGGGGGTGAAAGGGTTACCTGGGGGGCGATCAAGGGGTTAAACCTTTATTAGGGGGGGGGGTTAGGGGGCTACACTGGACCTAAAACTAACTGCCCTGACACTTTTACAGTCACAAATGTCACTGATTGCAGTGATCAGTAAATAAATGGTCACTGCAATCAGTGACACTGTGACTGGGGGCTGGGGGGTGATCTGGGGGTGCGATTTATGTACCTATGTGTCCTGGTGTCAGTGTAGTGTTAGTGCACTAACCTGACATCTTCTCTCATGCGGCGCTCGGTATATGTGAGCGCCGCATGAGGGATGACATCACTTCCTCCTGCCTGTGTAAACATTACACAGGCAGAGGAAGCATTTGATTCGCCGGGAGCGATCGCGAGGGGGTGGCCAGAATCGAATGGCGGCCCCCTCATCACGGATCGCTCCCGAAGCGATCCCGGCCGCCTACTGTACCGGAGGGGGGTCCGATTGGACCCCCCACCCATACGAAGGCAGTCACGTACCGGCACGTGATTGTCCGTGCCATTCTACCGATGTATAATTACAGTGGGCGGTCGTTAAGTGGTTAAACTTAAAAAAATAAATAATAATAATATTAAAAGCCAGCAGCTACAAAATGCTGCAGCTGCTGGCTTTTAATATATGGACACTTACCTGTCCAGGGTGCCCGCGATGTCGGCTTCACAGCCTAGTTTCCTACTGCGCATGAGCGAGACGCGCTGCATGTCCTCACTGGACCCTGCTGTCTACTGGGACCTGTGTGTCTCCCAGAAGACAGCGGGGGAGGACAGTGTAGGTGCAGGAAGTGGCGTAGGTCACCGCGGTGATCTATGCCAGGAAGTGGTAGCAAGTACCTGTATTAGACAGGTATCTGTTCCATTCTCCCCCCTGAAAGGTGCCAATTGTAACACCGGAGGGGGGGAGGATTCCAAAAAGTGGAAGTTCCATTTTTGGGTGGAACTCCACTTTGATTAACACTTTGGCATTATAATTTCTTAGATCAGGAAAAAGGGGGCTGTTCTGACATTGACAAACACCTGTTTACACAGGTTCAAAATGTTTTTGCTTCAACTTACTTAAAAGGTAACTCCACGTTCATGGGGGAAAAAATAAATAAATAAATAATAATTTATATATATATATATATATATATATATATATATATATATATATATATATATATATATATATATATATATATATATATATATAAAATATATAATCTCTGCGAAACGAGTCATTTTGTAATTGAAGGTCATTAAAAAATTACCTTCCCTTTTCAACCTGCAGTGCTGCAATTTTATGCAATGCAATATGGCTACCTGGAGGTGTTCTGTACACAGAATGTGTACAGAATGCCCCCCGGATATGTAATTTCCTGCTTGTGCGATTGGCTCACCAATGTTCCCAGAAGTCTGCCTAAAAAGGTACAAGTCAGGTTTCAGGCACCCCCAGCAACAAAAATGTCATTTAGCCCTGGTTCACACTTGTGTGTTTTGACATGCGATTTGGCATGTCAAATCGCATGTCAAAACGGCGGTATTTGCCGCAAATTGCCGGCAATGGCACCATCCTAATCGGTGCGACGCTGCATCTGCGGCACTGCACCGATTTCAAAAAGTAGTTTCTGTACTACTTTTTGCGCTTTTGGCCCGCGATTTACATTGACATCTGTGCAGAAACCTGTACAGATGTCTCTGTAATCGCGGCCAAAATCGGGACTGACCAGCGGGAGTGAAATCGTGCGAGTTCAGCTGAACTTGCACGGCTTCACTCTCGCAGCCCAGTATGAACCTGGGCTTTTGGTGAGACACTTCCAATAGGAAATCAAGGGATGCAGGTCCAGCAGCTTTTCTCATTAGAGCTCTGCAGTTGCACAGCTGATTGATAATTTGGAAACCACTCCCATTAGACTCACTTTCCCACATGGACACAGGTAAACAGATTTCTTCAGACAAAAAGGTAGGATTCTGCAACAACGTTTGTTAAAATCCTTGTAATGTACATAGATTACCCAGAGGGGAATGTTTTTTTCTTAACAAAAGTGGAGTTAAACTTTGAGCCCTTCTTCCATTGTTATAGTTTGTACCAAACCCTGTCACTATCATTTCCTTTCAGTGCCATATATACCGGACAGCTTGGCATGCAGAAATACCAAGAAATAGGAGTACCTTCACTGCATGTATTAGCCACATACAGATATCAGAATCATGCACATAGGTTAGTGGACTTGTGTCTTTTTTCAGCCTCGCCTACTATGTAACATTTTTTTAGAAGCATGGTCCTTTACAGTAAAAAATTCATTTTTTACTGTATAAGTTCTCACCTCCTCTATCTATTATGCTCCCAAACAGACCTCAGATACCCTCCACAGGCCAGTACAAGATTCTCCCATATTGATCGTTATAGAACTTGCAGGGTTACATCATACACAAATCCCACCGAAAAAATATTTAAATTCAGTCTTGTGTGTAATGTCGCGTACACACGACCGTTTTTCATGACGAGAAAAATGCAATTTTTAAAAATGGTCGTGAAAAACTGTGGTGTGTATGCTCCAGAGCATTTTTCGCGACGAGAAAAATGCCCGAAATTTTTTTAGAACCTGCTCTAATTTTTCTCGTCATTTTTCACGTCGTTCTTTTTAACGTTGTGAAAAATGGTCGTGTGTATGCTTTTACGAGGGGAAAAAAAAATGCGCATTCTCAGAATCAAGTATGAGACGGGAGCGCTCGTTCTAGTAAAACTAGCGTTCATAATGGTGATAGCACATTCGTCACGCTGTAACGGACTGAAAAGCACGAATCGTCTCTCACCAAACTTTATTAACACGAGGATCAGCAAAAGCGTCCCAAAGGGTGGAGCCATTCGAATGGAAATTCCCCTTTATAGTGCCGTTGTACGTGCTGTACGTCACCGCGCTTTGCTCGAGCATTTTTTTTCATGAACGTGAACGTGTATGCAAGGCAGGCTTGAGAGTAAACACAAAAAATTAGGTCGATAAAAACGTTGTTTTTTTCCATGACATCAAGATCCACACCCAGATTAAGGAAATTTTATTTTATTTTTTTGTATGTCTTGATGCGTGTCTAATGTTCTCCTGCGTAAAGCAGGGGTAAAGAAGGGAGGAAAATGGGGTCGAGGGAAGGATAGGGGAAATAGGAAAGGGCAACAGGGATAAGGGAAGAAGGAGATGTAGAGGGAGAGAAAAGGAAAAAAAAGAAGAGGGGCAATAGGAAGAAGAGGCCAGAAGACGATAGTAAAATAATGAAAGTGAAATAATATGGTTTAAATAAGGTTTTCTTATATGTTTTCTCTAAATGGCAATGTTATATCTGTATACCCTGTTTTAAGAAAATAAAGAATAAAAAAAATAAAAAAATAAAAAAAAGAAGAAGAAATTGCAGGGACGTTGCCTGGCTGGACGAGGGCTGCTGTGCAGCAGTGGGGACAGGTTGTGGTGCATCCGAGTCCTGTCTGGAGGCATATTAGTTAGGAGGGTGGTTGGGGCACACAAGGGTTTTAGTACAAAAGCAAACATGTATTCGAAAGGAAAAACTAGTGTGCTCAATGTACATCTTTAGCTACATAGTAGGTGAGGCTAAAAAAAAAAGACACAAGTCCATCAAGTCCAACCTATGTGTGCGATTATATGTCAGTATTACATTGTATATCCCTGTATGCTGTGGTCATTCAGATGCTTATCTAATAGTTTTTTGAAACTATGGATGCTCCCCGCTGAAACCACCGCCTGTGGAAGGGAATTCCACATCCTTGCTGCTCTTACAGTAAAGAACGCTCTACGCAGTTTAAGGTTAAACCTCTTTTCTTCTAATTTTAATGAGTGGCCACGCGTCTTATTAAACTCCCTTCCGCAGAAAAGTTTTATCCTTTGTGGGGTCACCAGTAGGGATGAGCTTCGAGTTCGAGTCGAACTCATGTTCGACTCGAACATTGCCTGTTTGCCCGTTCGCCGAACAGCGAACAAATTGGGGTGTTCGCGGCAAATTCGAAAAGTCTATGGGAGAAATCTAAAGTGCTAATTATAAAGGCTTATATGCAAGTTATTGTCATAAAAAGTGTTTGGGGACCCGGGTCTTGTCCCAGGGGACATGTATCAATGCAAAAAAAAAGTTTTAAAAACGGCCGTTTTTTTGGGAGCAGTGATTTTAATAATGCTTAAAGTGAAACAATAAAAGTGAAATATTCCTTTAAATTTCGTACCTAGGGGGTGTGTATGATATGCATGTAAAGTGGCGCATGTTTCCCGTGCTTAGAACTGTCCCTGCATAAAATGTAATTTTTGAAGGAAAAAAAGTCATTTAAAACTCACTCGCGGCTATTAATGAATTGTCGGCTCCCGGCAATACATAGAAAAGTCATTGCTAAAAAAAAAAAAAAGCGTGGGGGTCCCCCAGAATTCAATTACCAGGCCCTTCAGGTCTGGTATAGATATTAAGGGGAACCCCGCCGCAAATAATAAAAAAAAAAAAAAAAAAAAAAATGCGTGCAGTTCCCCCAAATATCCATACCAGGCCCTTCAGATCTGGCATGGATTTTAAGGGGAACTCCACCCCAAATTTAAAAAAAAAATGGCGTGGAGTCCCCCCAAAAATCCATACCAGACCCTTATCTGAGCATGCAACCTGGCAGGCCGCAGGAAAAGAGGGGGGGACGAGAGAGCGGCCCCCCCTCCCTCCTGAACCGTACCAGGCCACATGCCCTCAACATGGGGACAAGAGCCTCATCCCCACAACCCTTGCCCGGTGGTTGTGGGGGTCTGCGGGCGGGGGGGCTTATCGGAATCTGGAAGACCCCTTTAACAAAGGGGACCCCTAGATCCCGCCCCCCTGAAGGGCCTGGTAATTGAATTCTGGGGGACCCCCACGCTTTTTTTTTTTTTTTTTTATCAATGACTTTTCTATGTATTGCCGGGAGCTGACAATTCATTAATAGCCGCGAGTGAGTTTTAAATGACTTTTTTTCCTTCAAAAATGACATTTTACGCAGGGACAGTTCTAAGCATGGGAAACATGCGTCACTTTACATGCATATCATACACACCCCCCAGGTACGAAATTTAAAAGGAATATTTCACTTTTATTTTTTCATTTTAAGCATTATTAAAATCACTGCTCCCGAAAAAACTTCAGTTTTTAAAACTTATTTTTGCATTGATACATGTCCCCTGGGGCAGGACCCGGGTCCCCAAACACTTTTTAGGACAATAACTTGCATATAAGCCTTTATAATTAGCACTTTAGATTTTGAACGTTCGAGTCCATTTTATTTAATAGGGTTCTAAAGTTCACGCGAACATTCTATCTGTTCGCAGGTTCTGGTGCGAACCGAACAGGGTGGTGTTCGGCTCATCCCTGGTCACCAGTATGGTATTTGTAAATTGAAATCATATCCCCTTTTAAGCTTCTCTTCTCCAGAGAGAATAAGTTCAGTGCTCGTAACCTTTCATCATAACGAATATCCTCCAGTCCCTTTATTAGCTTTGTTGCCCTTCTTTGTAATCACTCCATTCCCGGCACATCCTTCCCGAGGACTGGTGCCCAGAACTGGACAGCATACTCCAGGTGAGGCCGGACCAGAGTCTTGTAGAGTGGGAGAATTACCGCTTTATCTCTTGAGGTAATCCCTTTTTTAATGCATGCCAATATTCTGTTTTCTTTGTTAGCAGCAGCTTGGCATTGTATGCCATTGCTGAGCCCATCATCTACTAGGACCCTCATGTCCTTTTCCATCCTTGATTCTCCCAGAGGTTCTACCCCCCAGTGAGTATATTGCATTCATTATTTTGCCACCCAAATGCATTTTTCTACATTAAACCTCATTTACCATTCAGTTGCCCGTCCCGTTAATTTGTTCAGATCTTCTTGCAAGGTTTCCACATCCTGCTGAGAAGTTATTGCCCTGTTTTTCTTAGTATCGTCCGCAAATACAGAGATTGAACTGTTTACCCCATCCTCCAGGTCATTTATGAACAAATTAAATAGGATTGGTCCCAGGACAGAACCCTGGGGGACCCCACTTTCCACCCCTGGCCATTCCGAGTACTGCCCATTTATCACCACCCTCTGAACCTCGCCCTTCTAGCCAGTTTTCAATCCATGTACTCACCCTATGGTCCATGCCAACAGACCTAATTTTGTACAGTAAACGTTTATGGGGTGTCAAATGCTTTTGCAAAATCCAGATACTCCACATCTACGGGCCTCCCTTTATCTAGATGGCAGCTCACCTCCTCATAGAAGGTTAATAGGTTGGTTTGGCAAGAACGATTCTTCATGAATCCATGCCGATTACTGCTAATGACACGGTTTTCATTGCCAAAATCTTGTATATAGTCCCTTCTCCCCTCCAAGAGCTTGCATACTATAGTCAAAATTATTTTTTAGTTTTGTTCAGTGTAGGGAAAATGTTAAAAGTTCTAATCAGTTCATACTGTTCTCATTGGTGACAGGAAGTGAGGGAAAAATTCCCACGTGTCAGACAGCATAGATAAAACACTCCTAAGTAGGAGAAGGCTAGTTCCTCAGTAAGTTTTTTTCCCTGGATGCATCTTAAAAGCAGTTAAACCTAAAGGCAAAGATTATATTACAGCTTTCCAATTATTTGATGTGGTTGCTGCATTACAGGGTGGATAAAACTCAACGATAACATTTATTTTAATAAAATGCTTTTGGAGTAAATCTAAAAAGATAGTTTTCTACTTAAGATACATTAATAATTTAGTTTATTCAGCATGAAATGGAGCTTAGTTATGTAACAAGAGTCTGTATATTCTGCAATATTTAGATTTTTGGTAAACTCAATCAATGAATTCAAGCTTTGCAAGCTGAGATAACATGCGCTGCATTCAGAGTTTCACAGTAACCATGAGATAAAACAAAGTTCAAGAATATTCCTTTATCACATTGTTTTGCAACTCTATGTACAACTGTATGATTAAATCAGTTCTGCTATCGCCGTTTTACTAACCTGACAGCTTATTATTCTAAATAGGAAACCTTAATTTTGTTTGCAAATATTAAAGATTCTAACTACCAGCAAGAATAAGTCCTTACATTTAAAGGAGCACTTGTCGGAGATGGACGTGAGGACGTGACGCTCATGTCCTGAGGAAGGGGCCTGATCGTGCTGCCGAAGGAGGTGTGTGAGGAGCGCTCGGGGAAGACCGTGGACTTCATGCAGCGTGAGAGGCTGCCAAGTTACAGATGAAGCTGCCTGTCTCTCCCCCCCTCCCTATCGATAACAGCCGGTGAATGGACACAACGGAGCGCTGGAGCATAGGTGAAGGCTGGAAAGGCTGGAAACCCATACCATCGGCCCTCCCGACCCTCCCCCTGATCCCCCCCGGAGCTTTGACTAGACGCTGACTACCTGCAGTTGCTGGCATTTACAAGCTAATCTAAGAAGGCACAGGATCCCGCATGTGGGACGAGGTGAGAGCTGTCTCCAGACGGAAACCTGGGAAGACAAGGTAAAGCAGACTTGGAGTGTTTGTAAAGTGAAAAGAGGCACAAGCAGGTATGCTAACTTGAATACTAAACAACACTGGTGCAGATATCTATCCCAAAAGACAGTCAGGGTAAACTGAGAATGCGAGTGGACATTGCATAGAGAATTTGTGTCCTCCCCCCGCTTGATCCCTGGAGAATGGAAGGGCCCGCTTCCCGGGACATATGGGCATGGATATAAGGATGGAGCATTCTGAGGGGAGGGGGGAGCACTAAAGAGAAAAGTGTTGTAAACCCACTAAAACCCTCTAAAACAAATTCTGGACTGTCTAAATGTCTGAGTGATTACCAGCTTGCGAGGGAAAATGTATACAAATGAATGGAGGTTTAAACAAATTCGGAGGCAGAGGGGAGGACAGAGGAGGAGGAACAATTGAAAGCAAAATTATATAAGAACTTTTATTAAGCCAAGCAAGCCCCCCTATGGAAGGGAAGTACATTTAAACATCTTCTTTTTTTTTTTTTGCCACATTTGAATCTAGAGTATTAGCCTGCTGGCTGAAAAACTCAGACCAGACCTGGGCTTAAAATTGCTATACATATCTACCTGGGAGTGACTGGTAAATAGTACGATATTGGAGAGAACAGGGGAATAGCCTGAAAGTGGAATAGACTGCAGCAGCTGAATAAATAGCAAACCTGGGTAAACGAATAAGAGCGGTCAATAAAATCAAAATGAGTAGGAGCACGAGTAAAACCACAAAGGGCACGGCGCCCAAAACCCCTAAAGGTGCAGTAAATAGCACAATCAAACAATACATGACCCAGGAGGCAAGCTTAAAAAGCCCAGGTTTGGGTATGCAACAGCAAGATAAAAAGGACAAGACAACAGGTAAAAGGGACAAAAAAAGAAGGAAAAAAAGAAAGGCGTTTCAGATCAATCTAAAAGCGATCTAACAATAGAAAGTGAATTAGAAATAAGTAGAGCAGACGAGTTATGGGCAGATGCACAAATACCAACAAAGGGAGAAATGAATGAGATGCTTATGAGATTAGAAAATGCAATAAAGGCGGAAATCAACACCTTAAGAACTGATTTAGGACACCTCTTGATAAGGGTAGAAACAATGGAATTAAACAAGACCAAGTCTTGGTTAGAAGACCAAGAGAACCGAAATAGAAGGCAAAACCTGAGAATCCGCTCACTCCCAGAGGAAAAAGGAGAAGACCTGAAGAAAATTATGAACATAATATTTAATCCCCTATTGAACATAGGAGTGGAAGACTCCCTCAAAATTGAGCGAGTGCATCGTATCGGGAAACCAAGGAGCAGGGAAGCTGATTGGCCGAGAGATATTATCGTGAGGTCCCGGTACTATGAAATCAAAGCGGACATTTCAAGGAAATTGAGGGGAAAACCCCCTATCCAATTCCAAGGGAATGAATTACAGATTTTCACAGACTTGGCACCAGAGACATTGGCAAGGCGAAGACTTCTGAAGCCCCTCCTGGAGCAAATGAGGGTCCAGAATATTAAATACAACTGGGGGTTCCCGGCATGTCTAATGGGCCAGAAAGAAAAAAAATCAGCAAGACTAAGGTTCCCTGAAGATCTAGTAGGATTTTGTAATAAATTAGACTTGCAGATACCAGACCTACCTGGGTGGATAGAGAAGGAAAATGAGATATAAAAGGAAGAAGAAAAGGAAAGAGTAAAAAAGAAAAAAGGACATTAAAATTTAAGCTGTTGTTAGGAGGAGCATGAATAAGTACAGACGAGGACTGTTCTGAGGGATTCGGAGGAGGGGGTGAGGGATGAGAGATGAGGCGCTGAGGATGGTGGACCGGGCCTCCGTGTAACACCTTCGGGCTACCTCATCCCCCTAAAATCAAAGGAGAGGATGAGGGGGGCCGAGCGGCAGGGTCAGAGCCACACCTCTAAAACGAGAGAACCAAGTTGAAAGAATACCAATGGTTCTAAGGCCAGGAATGGGCCAAAAGGGGGGAGGGGAAGGGGGAGGAGGGAGGGGAGATTTTACCTCATTGATTTTCTAAGAAATAAAAAAGAAAAAAGAAAAAATGAGATGTCAGCAATAACCTTTTTGTCTTAGAACAGATTTTGAAAGAGCTTAAACATCATAGAGCAGATATAGTATTCCTACAGGAAACTCACCTAACCCTGGAATCAAATGTTAAACTATTCTCACCTAGCTTCCCAAAGTGGAATTATGGAGCTACTATAAGAGCTACTAAGAGAGCAAGGGGGGTTGCAATAGGTTTTGCCAAGGAGGTGCGGTTCACATTGGAGGAAAGGATGACAGATAGAGATGGAAGATTTATTTTTCTAAAAGGGAAGTTAGGTGCACTTTGGCAAACATCTATGCCCCCAATGTGAACCCCATTAAATATCTTAATGACATTTTGGAAAAACTGAAGGATTTTGGGGCAGGTTATGTAATTTTGATTGGGGATATGAACTTTTGTATGGACCCAGTAGTAGATTGTCCCCTGTACCCGGGACGTACTAACAACAAACAGCGGACAAAGATAAAACAAAAATTGCATGACAGCCAGATGGTGGACATATGGAGGATTATGCACACAAAACAACAGGACTACACATTTTTTTCCCCTGTACACGGGACATACGCTAGGATAGACTATATAATGGTCGAACATAGAATACTGGATAAGGTCATTGAATCGAACATAGAAATAGCCTCACTTTCGGACCATGCCCCAGTAAGTATGAAAGTAAAAGTACCTGGATACCAAAAGAAACCCTACACCTGGCGATTAAATGAAGAACTACTTCGGGATGAGGAAGGATTAGAGAGGGTGAAAAGGGAACTAGAACAATACTTCCTGACAAATGATACAGAAGGGATCTCAGGGCACAAACCTATGGGAGGCACACAAAGCCTTTATTAGGGGGATTTTGATTGTGGAAGGGACAAGGAAGAAAAAAGAGAGAAGTAAAAAACTTAACTCCCTGATTGGAGAAATATTTAAAGCTGAGCAAGAACATAAAAAACAACAACAGGGGCAACAACAAGAGCTGTACCACAAATTAGTGATGAAAAGGGACGAACTTAAAGAACTTATGGAACAAGAGACTAAAAAGGACATTAAATTGCATAGCAAAAGAAAGATATATGTGGGGGGATAAGTCCAGTAAACACCTAGCAAAAATGGTACAAAAGAAAAAAGACCAGAAATTTTATAGAAAAGATAAAAAAAAAAAAAAAAACGGAGAAGTACTATATGCAACAAAGGACATAGCAGATACATTAAAAAAATTACTATGAAGGGCTGTATTCAGTTGAGCAGAAGAGATGGCGGATAGGAGAGAAACAACTAAAAACAGAGGAATTCTTAGGGAAAGCGAGGCTGCCCAAGATTAATGAAAACAAAAGATTGGCGTTAGATAAACCTATAACGGAAGAAGAAATAAGTAGAGCACTGATTGATACAGCTGCAGGAAAAAGCCCTGGTCCCGACGGGTTTACAGTGTTATACTTTAAAAAATATAAGAACATTTTGATCCCAAGGTTATGTAAATATATGAATGGCTTAGGGTTGGAGTACGAGATGGGTAGGGAGGCCTCAGTAGCCACAATAACGGTTATCCCGAAGGAGGGAAAAGATGAAATGCTATGCTCCGGATACAGGCCGATCTCGCTGCTAAATGCAGATATAAAACGCGAAGGTCCTAGAGGAACGAATGAAGGGACTGATGCCCAAGCTGGTACATACAGACCAGGTGGGATTTATCCCAGGAAGGGAAGGGAGGGAAGGGAGGGATAATGGGGTGAGAACATTACTCCTCCTTCAGAAGATAAAAGAGAACGGGTCCCCAGGTCTACTCCTGTCAGTAGATGCGGAAAAGGCATTTGACAGGGTAGACTGGGGACTCATGATACAAACTCTGGAAACCATGGGAATAGGACCCAGGATGATACAATGGATTAAAACACTTTATCATCATCCGACGGGTAGGATTAAAATAAACGGCACGCTGTCCCCGGCGTTCGAGATGAAAAACGGGACAAGACAGGGGTGTCCCCTATCCCCTCTCTTGTTCGTGTTGTCCCTAGAACCCCTTTTTGCTACGGTACGAAATAACCCCGATGTTAAAAGGTATTAATATAGAAGGAGACAAACACAAACTCTCAGCTTATGCAGATGATGTCTTGTTCTATATCAGGGATATGCAATTAGCGGACCTCCAGCTGTTGCCAAACTACAAGTCCCATGAGGCATAGCGAGACTCTGACAGCAGCAAGCATGACACCCATAGGCAGAGGCATGATGGGACTTGTAGTTTTGCAACAGCTGGAGGTCCGCTAATTGCATATCCATGTTCTATATTATTAATCCTAGGACCACACTGCCGAATTTACTCAAAATCCTTAAACAATATTGCGAAATATCAAATTTTAAAGTCAATTTAACCAAGACAGAGATTCTAAATGTTAACATTAGTAAAGTTGAAGAACGGAGTCTACGAGAGGTGTATAGTTTTCCCTGGCAGAAGGAGTTGAAGTACTTAGGGATAAAACTTGCCAACTCAATAAAAAAAACATATAGGATAAACCAGGGATATGCAATTAGCGGACCTCCAGCTGTTGCAAAACTACAAGTCCCATTATGACTCTGCCTCTGGGTGTCATGCTTGTGGCTGTCAGAATCTTGCTATGCCTCATGGGATTTGTAGTTCTGCAACAGCTGGAGGTCCGCTAATTGCATATCCCCGGGATAAACTATATCCCTCTATTAGATTAAATTAAAACTGAAATTAGAAGGATGACAAACCGCCCAATATCATGGTTAGGAAGAATTAACATCCTGAAGATGGTCTTATTACTTAATAAGATCTTGTATAAATTCCAGATGATCCCAGTGGTAATACCCCAACCATACTTCAGAGTGTTAAAAAACATGCTAATGAATTTTATATGGAAAAATAAAAAACACAGAATCTCCTTCTCAGTATTAAAACAGGATAAAAAACACGGAGGTCTGGCTGTTCCCGATATTAAAAAATACTATAATGCGGTGGTGCTGTCCAGGGTAGTAGAGTGGGCCAAAGATAGACATGAAAAAAGGTGGGTAAAAATAGAAAAGGCACTGGCAAAGACACAATTGGGAAGTATAATATGGAACCCTCCTCAGTTTAGAGCACTAGATGAAAACACTCACGTTATAACACGAAACGCACTTAAAATTTGGGACAGGTTACATAAACAAATAGATAGGGACTATAATTTTCCCCTTATAGAATTAAAAGAAAACTAATATTTTGCACCAGGGAAAAAAACAGTAGGAGGAAATTGGATAAAAAAAGATAAAGCACAGTTAAAAGATATAATAAAAAGGAGGAAAAATTATACCATTTCAGGAGCTAAGACACAACAGGGAATTAATGATATTAGATTAATAGAGGTATCACCAGTTGAACCACTTTGTACAGAAATTGCCCCACCCAGTTAGGTCGGGAGAGGATCTTACGCCGTTGGAACAGCTCTGCACAGCAGAAAACTCAAAAGGCACTATATCAAAACTGTACAAACTGTTACTGACAGTGGATGAACTGGAGATGCCTCCATATATAAAGAAGTGGGAAAGGGAATTGGGAACACAAAGAGATAAAATTACTATAGATAAAATGATAAAATTGACCCATTCCTCTGCTATGGACAGCAGGACCGCAGAAATGAATTATAAGTGTATCACAGGTTGGTATGCTACGCCAGATAAATTAAGTAAATTCTAAGCTGGACAGACTGCAGAATGTTGAAGAGGATGTAGGAAAACGGGAACAATGGCTCACCTGTGGTGGCATTGCCCCAAAATTTTAAAATATTGGGAAAAAATCCTGGACTTGATAAAAGTAATTACTGAGAGGGAGATTAAAAAAGACCCATGCACAGTCCTATTCCACGGAGGGGAAGGAGGAGTGAAACAGTACAAAGAGTCATTGATTCCACACCTACTAAATGCAGCCAAAAGGCTGATTCCAAAAAAATGGCAAGAGGCGGAAAGCCCATCAATATGGGAGTGGATTGACTCAGTGGAAGAAACATATAGCATGGAGGGGCTGAAGTACAGTTTAGAAGATGGAAAAACACGATATAAGGGTAAATGGGAATGTTGGAAAGATTTTAAGAAAACATGGAGTTATGCAGAAAATCTGAGACATTAGAGGAAAATGGAAAGGAAAACAATGAGGTAGAAGAGGAAGGCAGGGGGGTAGATAAAGGGATCTTAGGAATATAGGTATAAGAATATAGATTGATATGTGTTTTTTTTTTTTTTTTACTTAATATTGCATATATGGAACTGTATTAATGTAATATAAAGGAGCACTTGTCATTTCAGATCCATCATGGCAGCGCCCGTTAGCGTGCATCCACTCACCTGCTGCCCCCACATCCCTCACCTTGTTGTGCCACTGCCGCATCACCAGCCGTCCCATTAAACTGAATGGAACTGTCGGGGAGACAACAGCGGGTCAGAGGTGGAGCCGCTGTGGGACAGAGATGACAGTTGCTCTTTAAAATATATGATTTAAAAATCAAGCCTTTTTACTAGTGGATTTAAATTGTGACTTAAATCAAATCCACCTTGTTGCATTAGTTCTCCTTTAGTCCCCCCCCCCCCCTTTATTTTCACCTGGTAATCTGGCCAGTCAGTCTGTGTTTCAAAGAGTAAGCTCTCTTGCAGTTGTAACAATTACAGGGATGAGAAAAACCAATTTACAATGGTTTACAATTGTGCTTTCCATTTCTCTGTTCTCCTTCCCTGCCAGCTTCCCCCTGTGCGGGTATATTCTTCTGCTGTTCTGTAGTTTTTCCCTTCATCCAAGATGGCAGTCACGTTCTCTAGTTGCTTCTGCACATGTTTGAGAAACGCAATGATAATGTCTTTTGCTATGGTGGTTAAGGAAGCCGTTGCTTGGGAGGAGTCTGAAGAAGCTCCACGCAGTTAGAAAATATTTCCCCAAACGTTAAAAACTAGTTGCGGAAATTGAAGAAGACTTGGACAGCCGCACTCCAAAAAAAAGGTTTTCCTTTATTTTAAAATCAGGTCACAAAAATACATGCCACAGCAAAATGAAAAGCAGACGAGCCGACGCGTTTCACACTGTAGTTCAGTGCTTACTCATGAGCTATGAGTAAGCACTGAACTACAGTGTGAAACGTGTCAGCTCGTCTGCTTTTCATTTTGCTGTGGCATGTATTTTTGTGACCTGATTTTAAAATAAAGGAAAACCTTTTTTTTGGAGTGCGGCTGTCCAAGTCTTCTTCAATTTCCGCATTATTATATGCATTGCCTGCACCCGCGGCTTTGGATCGAGTGAAAAGCTCAATTAGACACATCTGAGCGGTAACTTTCTCTCTTCGTTAAAAACGACTAATTCTAGATATACCATGACCTGGATAAATGAAAACTTTCACAGACAAATAACCTATACATTATAGTGCATCCGGAAAAGTATTCACAGCACTTTACTTTTTCCACATTTTGTTACAGCCTTATTCCAAAAAGGATTACATTCATTATTTTCCCTCAAAATTCTACAAACAATACCCCATAATGACAACATGAAAGAAGTTGGTTTGAAATCTTTGCAAATTTATAAAAAAAAAAAAAAAAAGGGGGGGGGGGGGGGAGAAAAATAATAATATAGAATCCCATGTACATAAGTATTCACAGCCTTTGCAGGACCACTCAAGCTCCATCAGGTTGGATGGGGAGAAACGGTGCACAGCCATTTTCAGATCTCTCCAGAGATGTTCAATTGAATTCATATCTGGGCTCTGGCTGGGCCACTCAAGGACATTCAGAGTTTTTCCATAGCCACTTCTTTGTTTTCTTGGCTGTGTGCTTAGGGTTGTCCTGTTGGATGATGAACCTTCGCCCCTGTCTGAGATCCAGAACGCTCTGGAGCAGGTTTTCATCAAAGGATGTCTCTGTACATTGCTGCATTCATCTTTCCCTTGATCCTGACTAGTCTTCCAGTTCCTGCCGCTGAGAAACATCCCCACAGCATGATGCTGCCACCACTATTCTTCACTGTAGGGATAGTATTGGCCAGGTGATGAGCGGTGCCTGGTTTCCTCCCTCAGACCAAAGAGTTCAATCTTTGTTTCATCAGACCAGAGAATTTTGTTTCTCACGGTTTGAGAGTCCTTCAGGTGCCTTTTGGCAAACCCCAGACGGGCTGTCATGTGCCTTTTACTGAGGAGTGGTTTCCGCCTGGCTACCCTATCATACAGGCCTGATTGCTGGAGTGATGCAGATATGGTTGTTCTTCTGAAAGGTTCTCCTTTCTCCACAGAGAATGGCTGGAGCTCTGTCAGAGTGACCATCAGGTTCTTGGTCACCTCCCTGACTAAAGGCGCTTCTCCCCGATCGCTCAGTTTGGTCAGGTGGCCTGCTCTAGGAAGAGTCCTGGTGGTTCCAAACTTCTTCTATTTATGATGGAGGCCACAGTGCTCATTGGGACCTTCAATGCTGCAGACATTTTTCTGTACCCTTCCCCAGATCTGTGCCTCGATACAATTCTGTCTTGGAGGTCTACAGACAAATATTTGGACTTCATGGCTTGGTTTGTGCTCTGACATGCACGGTTAACTGTGGGACCTTATATAGACAGGTGTGTGCCTTTCCAAATCAGATTCCAATCAACTGAATTGACCACAGGTGGACTCCAATCAAGTTGTAGAAACATCTCAAGGATGATCAGTGGAAACAGGATGCACCTGAGCTCAATTTTGAGTGTCATGGCAAAGGCTGTGAATACTTATGTACATTTGCAATGATTTCAAACAAACTTCTTTCACACTGTCATTATGGAGGTATTGTTTGAAGAATTTTGAGGAAAATAATGAATTTAATCCATTTTGGAATAAGGCTGTAACAACAAAATGTGGAAAAAATGAAGCACTGTGAAAACTTTCCGGATGCACTGTGTGTATATAGTAAACATTGAATATAATAATTTTAGATATTCATAAGGCCTCTTACACACTGCAGCTTGAAAAAGCTCAGTACTGTTTTTTTTAATTTTTTTTTAACTGATCTAAAATGCAGCCCATGGTTTAAAATGTGACTGTGTATTCGTGAGTAAACCAAAAAAACAAATCTGTGTTCCCGGTCAGTATTTTGTGTCGTTACGTGCAAATACACGCATATGAGCATAAATATTAATACATTTTCCCTAAGAAAGTAATGTGTGCATGAATGCGCAAATACACACAAAACAAAACGCCTGAAATTACATCCAAAAAAGAAAAAATGTGAACAAACAGCATACAATCTAGGATGTGTGTTTCTACTCCCCTATAAACCCAAACTGGTAAATTCTGCCAGAAAATTCCTATACACTGTAACTAAAGGAGAAGACAGGAGGCAGATCAGGTGAAATAATAGTACATGGATTTTAAAACATGGTTTCATCTTTCATTAGTTGCAAAAACACTTTTCAGCCGCACCTGAAACCAGACTCCCCCAGTGAGGACAGGTACTCCAGGAAGATCTCTTCAGTCACCTCAGTGTTGCCCAGATCCACCACAGTGTCTGGATCACCCAGCAGTGTTCCCCCCTAGCATAAAGACAAACAAAATTCCAACTTTAAAAACCTGGTTATGTGTCACCTCCCACAACTCTTGTCAGAGGCAGTTTATGCAACCCAAACGGCTTCATAAACATTAAATTTAGATTTACTATATATTTGGGGTTACATGATATACACTCTTGAATATATTTTAGAAATGATCCTTTATAGCAATGATGCTGCTATAAACAACTTACTAATTTAGCCTTTAGCCCCAGTTCACACTGCCGTGACTTGAGAGTTCAAAATCGCATGACAAGTCACGCCCCATTAACTGCAATGGAACCGTTCTAATCGGTGCAACTCAAGTCGCTCCGACTTAGAAAAAGGTTCCTGCACTAAATTTGGTGTGACTTCAATATGACTTGCATTGACTTATGTTAAAGGAGAAGTACAGCCAAAGGTTGTTTAGCTGTACTTCTCCTAGAGTGCACTTCGTGAACTCCTGTGACCCATTTTCAGCAGAGAGCGGTCTGAAGTCCACGCTCTACTGACGTCACAGTCCAGGCACTGAGTCATTGTGACAATGGAGTCTGGATCTGGCAGGTGCTTTGCCCGGCACCTGTCTCAGCCTCTCAGCGTGCCGCTGAGAGCCTGAGCCGGCCGCCCCTCCACAGCTCAGTGCTTCAGTGAGCGAGGAGGGGGCGGAGCAGAGAACTGTGACTGACAGTCAGCAGTTCTCTGTTTGAGGAGCTCTCAGAACCACATTCAGTGGAGAGGCACCAGGGGACAAATGCAGCATCGGACTGATCCTGCTTCCACCTAGGCAAGTATGAATCTGCAAAAAAGCCCAAACCCATACTTCTCTTAAAGAAATCGTATGCAAGCCATGATGAAGTTACGCAGGGATGTCGGATTTGAAGTTGCAGTAGCGTCAACCCAGGCACAGGAGTCAATTCCCTAAGAGTTAAATAATGGCCAATAAAATGCGGTAGAATAGTGTGAATATATATTTTTTTTTAACTTTTTTTTTTTTACACACACACACACACACACACACACACACACACTATATATTTTTTTACCAGTGGTTGCTGTAGGGAAGTATCGGGGGTCTTAAAAGAACCCTTAATGTTCCCCATTTGAAATATAGAAAGATGGTGGGCACAATCTCCCTTTTCCCTGCTGCCCAGCACTTAATACTGAATATGGAAGTGTTGAATACTCAGCAATTCTGCATTGATTCAGAAAACAGTAGAGATAGTAAACATGCCATAATTACCCATCAGTTATACCGGAACACTAGAGTGCTCAGCAGTGAGCATGTCAGTGTTCATTCAGAAAAATGAAAGGATCATTAAACATGAGACATGTGTACTGATCCTCTGCTCGCCACCCTGATTTTCCCCATCTTCACTGCTGTGTGCCCTCGCTTCACAACATTATGTCTCTGCCAGGAGAGTCAGGGGAAGAGCAGAAGGGATTGGAGGTAAACAGACAGTGGGAAGGTTGCAGCGCACAGCAGTGATGATCTGATAGGCATGACACAGTGGCCAGGGGTGGAAGGACCCTCACATTTTGGTATGAGTGACTGCTGCTGATCACAGCTGTTCGTTATTCAGAACAGTCTAGGGAACCTGTCTTTTACAAACTCATGGTTTCTAAAATGACCATGTTCCAAGTTAATCTTAAGTCAGTGGGAGAAAAAGGTTTAAAGGGACAACAGTTGTCCATCAGTGCAGCCCACCACCTTACCTTTGTCCTCGATTCAATGATCTTCACTGTGTGGCCACGAATAGAGCTGCAAATCCTTGCTTTAAGTCCCCTACATCCAGTGCAAAATTGCAACAGTCCCATTCATTACTATTGGGAGAGCAGTTCAGCTGAATACTGGTGGGCTGCACTCAGGGGGTGGGGGCATGCCTTAAAAGACACCCTGTACCAAAAGGAACAGTTGTCCTTTAGGATTGCTGGTACTGGACAACATTCATATAATGTCTCTGGGTTTCTTTCTAGAAGGCAAGAACACTGCCTACATATATGTATACAGACATTAGACAGTCTACCAAATTGATTAAGATCTTTTATACACTCCAAATGATTCAATTTCGAACAGTAAACGAGTATTGCTCCAAAACAAATGATCCAAGAGCTTGAAATTATGGTATTACCGGTGGACAGCTAGTGATGCCACCTCCTCCATAGAAAAATTCTTCATCAAATATAATAATAGAAGTATGCCTGAAATATAAAGTAAACAATATATGTTAGCACTGAAAAATTATGACAATTTAAATTAAATGGTACGTTATGTGGCAAATTAGAATCATATACAGTAAAAAAAAAAAACAAACAAAACAAACAAACAAACAAACAAACAAACAAACACACACACACACACACACACACACACACACACACACACACACACACACACACACACACACACACACACACACACACACAGTAACCTTATAGCCAAGCTGTACATACACATAAACCCATTCGGCAAATGGGGGAATATTACATTTAAAAAGTGCACCTGTACATATCTTTGACAAGCAGTAAACCAGCTCTAAAGTCTTCAGTGTATATTTTCCTTTAGAGAAAATTAGGTTATACCTCCGCCTATAGGAGGATTGAAAGGGATTGTAAAAAGGTAAATGTATTTATTTTTAAAATAACAAACATGTCTATACTTACCACAGAGCGGCCGCATACCTCCTCTTTTCGGTTCCCCCGCCGGCACTCCTGGCCCCTCCCCTCTGTCCAGTGCCCCCATAGGAAGCAGTTTCCCATGGGGGAACTCGTGCGTGCTCGTTCCAGAGCCCGCCGCTGCGTCCACTGACACAGACAGCGGGACTCAGCCCCGCCCCCACGTCACTGGCTTTGATTGACAGCAAAGTCAGTGAGACCCATAAGTGAGGGGAGAGCAGAGATGCAGACGTGCACGGCGCTGGATCGAATGAGGGCTCAGGTAAGTAAAAAAAGGGGGGGGGGATGCTGACACCTAAATCTTTTTTACCTTAATGCAAGAAATGCATTAGGGTAAAAAATGTTTAGGCTTTACAACCACTTGAACATTGGCAAAACTGTAGGCCAGCCCAAGGATAACCCCCATCAACTTCAGTAATTGTAGCAAAACCAGTCCTTGGTAAAACGGGGTCCCTCTTTTGTGGCTTTTCCCTTTCATCCAGATGTTTCTGGGGTGAAGGGTAGTGAGCGCACATGTGCATGCGTCACTTCTGATTTCTTGCTTGGCCGTGGAGTTTTGGAGCTCCGCCCCACCATTTCTGGACATGCGCAGCCTAGCATGGGGCTGCGCATGCTGGAAACATACCCACATGCTTCCCACCAATGTAGCACGTTGACGTAGCAGGTGCAGGTAGGGGCCTAGTTGTGGCGGCCATCTATATATAGGGGATCATAGATTTAGTCTCGGTGCGGTCACTTTTTCATTTTTTGTACTTTACATAATTTTTTGTATAGCTTCCCTAAATGTAAGGGTCTGATATACAAGTCTCTTGATTTTTGCCATCTGGGTGGTCGGTTTCTGAACACTATTTGGCGAATATTAATTAACATTTTTACAATTTTCATATATTTTAAACAATATTTGTGTCCATATGTGTATATATTTCTATAAAATGTTTTTATTGGGTGTATATTAGATATATGGATATTGAAATGTCATTTATTGGTATGCATGTACATCGAATGCAGTTTGGAGTCAGTTGGTAAGCGACCATGTGCAGTATTTGGACCCAAGAAAAGTTTATCCCATCTTTTTTGGGGTTAATTCAAGTATACTAGTTGCACTGATCGCCTCCACACCCACTCCCTTCTATGTATATGAAATTTGTGATGGACCACACCTGATCACAGTCTGGAGAAGATACGTCTGGTCATGTGACCAGGGGTCTATTCCTATAAATGAAAGATTGTGGTCAGTGGTCCTGTAGCTATGATTACGCACCTGTAACGGTACGAAACGTGCCAGTATTGCATCTGTAACCTGTGCCTCGGTCTGTGTATGGACCACATTTATGAAATAAAAAGGTGTTATATTGGAGTGTGGCTATCTATCTGGTTTACTGCCATTGATTGCTTATGCTGAGCCAGCACCCACTATCTCCTGAGCAGCAAGGACGGTGTGAATGAGGGATCATCACCTGGAGTGGCAATTTCTTTGTTTCACTTTTTCATGGGGACTGTGGAGTCTGAATGGACTGGCTGACCAGGGTTTTTTTGTTATCCAAGGTTAATAATTGGCTACTTTGCCAGTAAGGACATTGATTCTTGTGCTTTTTGTCCTGAATTACTTCACATTTTCTTATTTTTATTTTTGTATGTGTTTATTTTCTAGCACATTTTGTGCTGCACGGATTCTACTGACTTTTTGTGGTAAATGAGCTCTTACCACCTGTCGGAGATATATACACACGTTTTAAGTGATCTCTCCCACTGGTGTGAGCTTGTGGTCTTCTCATTTACTTATTCACCTACCTACTTTTAAATTGACTGTCCTTATTTTTTTGGATAAGATTATTTATTATTACTTATTATTATAGTTTGCTAGGTGACACATTGCCCTTTAAGGGCCCTTCACCAGCTATATAAGCCCCAGTGTGCCAATCCCATGTTATGAGGGGAGGTAGACCCCTCCCTCCAATTGGATTAGGCACTACAAGTTCCTATGTTTCATGTATGAGTACTCAACGCTCATTGTCTTTGCATCTATTTTATGATTCATGTATATGTATGGACTTTGCTAGTAACTGATTTACTTCCCAATTTAATAGGGTTTCTAGAAGAAGCCATTTACTGGCGAAACAAGCAGAGACTGAGACCAGTGCACCATTTCTTCCTGTGGTCTGGCCCAATACATTTGTGGAAGTCTGTTATTTGTGTATACACAAATATTTGTTATATATGAGCTAGAATCTAAAAAGATGTGCGCTTTCACCCTTTTTGGGAAATTTATCATACACTGTTGGGTAGTGTTTTTGAAATGCTTTTATGTACATTTTAACCGAATTTTAATAAACTTTTGAATTATTATACTGTTGAGTGTCAAGCGTCTCTTCTCCAGAGAGAATAAGTTCAGTGCTCGCAACCTTTCCTCATCACTAATATTCTCCAGACCCTTTTTTTAGATTTGTTGCCCTTCTTTGCACTCACTCCATTTCCAGTACATCCATCCTGAGGACTGGTGCCCAGAACTGGACAGCATATTCCAGGTGTGGCTGGACCAGAGTCTTGTAGAGCGGAAGAATTATAAATTTTATCTCTGGAGTTAATCCCCTTTTTAATGCCTGCCAATATTCTGTTTGCTCTGTTAGCAGCAGCTTGGCATTGCATGCCATTGCTGAGCCTATTATTTACTAGGACCCGGTCCTTTTCCATCCTAGATTCCACCAGAGGTTCTCCTCCCCCCAGTGTATAAATTGCATTCGTATTTTTGCCACCCAAATGCATTATTTTACATTTTTCTACATTGAACCTCATTTGCCATGTATTTGCCCACCCCATTAATTTGTTCAGATCTTTTTGCAAGGTTTCCACATCCTGCGGAGAAGTTATTGCCCTGCTTAGCTTAGTATCGTCTGCAAATACAGAGATTGCACTGCTTACCCCATCCTCCAGGTCGTTTATGAACAAATTAAACAGGATTGGTCCCAGCACAGAACCCTGGGGACCCCACTACCCAGCCCTGACCACTCCGAGTACTCCCCATTTATCACCACCCTCTGAACTCACCCTTGTAGCCAGTTTTCAATCCATGTACTCACCCTATGGTCAATGCCAACGGACCTTATTTTGTACAGTAAATGTTTGTGGGGAACTGTGTCAAATGCTTTTGCAAAATCCAGATACACCACATCTACGGGCCTTCCTTTATCTAGATGGCAACTCACCTTCTCATAGAAGGTTAATAGATTGGTTTGGCAAGAATGATGATTACTGCTAATGATACCGTTATCATTACTAAAATCTTGTATATAGTCCCTTATCATCCCCTCCAAGAGCTTACATACTATTGGTGTTAGGCCAACTGGTCTGTAATTCCCAGGGATGTATTTTGGGCCCTTTTTAGGAATTGGTGCTACATTGGGTTTTCTCCAATCAGCTGGTACCATTCCAGTCAGTAGACTGTCAGTAAAAATTAGAAACAATGGTCTGGCAATTACTTGGCTGAGTTCCCCAAAGTACCCTTGGGTGCAAGCCATCTGGTCCCGGTGATTTATTAATGTTAAGTCCTTGTGACAATCAATTAAGCCCTACGTCTTTCAACCTTTTTTCTTCAAAAGCAGATGGATGTGGTGCCACGTCAACAATTTGTGCTTCATCTTGCCTCACGAAAGTGATGAAATCCTCATCGCTTCCGGTTTCTGACGTCACACAGAGAGGAAAAGCATCAGTTCTGATGAACAGGAGAGCCTAGGAGGTGCCTGTAAAAGTGATCCAGTTGCTGTTTAGTTGCTTAGATCACTTTTACTTGATAGGGAATTGCCATCGCTAAAAAAAAAAAAAAAAAATGATACCGGGATCATGGTTGTAGCCTCAACCATGATCCCAGTATAACCAGCAGGGGAGTATAGCATGTATATTATTTTTAACAAGGAAAAAACTACACATTAGTATCACTTTAAAGAACAAATACTGGAAACAGCAACAGGCTGATCCCAGTGTTAATTTCGTCAACGAAAACGTTTGTCATAATTTTCGTCAGAGGCTTTTTTACAGTGACGAAAAGGAAACTAAAAGTACAGCACATTTTCGTCAACTGATGAAAACTATGACGAAAATAAAATCCGTTTTCGCTAAGGAACGAAAACGGACGTTAATGGCAAGGAGGGACATTTACCCTCATGAATTTACTGTATATATCGGTGTATAACACAGTGTATGCGTGTTCAACGCCAATATTTGTTTTTTTACCAATAGGGGGCGGGGATCGGGTGACACACATTGGGGGGTGGTCAAGCCAGCCGCCCCGCCTCTCCTGGCCCTTGGACAGTACTGCCAGCAAATCTATTATTAGGAACAAAAACATTGCCAGCCCCTCCTAAACCACCCCCTCCTCCTGTGTCACTCATTGTAAAATGAAGCTTCTAACCTCAATAGCTTCATTCTTGTTGGCTGCTCTCTTCCTCCTCCTCCGAGTGTTGCTTTAGATTGGAGGAGAGCCGTCACATGACCATCCATGAATCTTCAGAGGAGAGCAGCCATGTGACCAGGTTCATGCAAGAACGGAGCTATGAGGCAAGTTTAGAGACTGCAGGGGGGCTGTGCTGTGTATTCTGGGGGGGGGGGTTTGTATTGTGCAGAGGGTGGGTGGCTGTGTATTGTGGGGGGGGGTTTGTATTGTGCAGAGGGTGGGTGGCTGTGTATTGTGGGGGGTTTGTATTGTGCAGAGGGTGGGTGGCTGTGTATTGTGGGGGGGTTTGTATTGTGCAGAGGGTGGGTGGCTGTGTATTGTGGGGGGGTTGTATTGTGCAGAGGGTGGGTGGCTGTGAACTGTGGGGGGGTTTGTATTGTGCAGAGGGTGGGTGGCTGTGTATTGTAGGGGGGTTTGTATTGTGCAGAGGGTGGGTGGCTGTGAACTGTGGGGGGGTTTGCATTGTGCAGAGGGTGGGTGGCTGTGAACTGTGGGGGGGGGGGGGGGTTTGCATTGTGCAGAGGGTGGGGGCTGGGGCTGTGCTGTGTACTCTGGGGGGCTTTGTGCTGTGGGGGGCTGTGTATTGTGAACATTCAATTTTAGTTGACTAAAATGATTATATTAGATTAAAATGTACTGGAGATTTTAGTCGACTAAAATACGATGACTAAAATGGGACTACAACTAAGATGGCATTTTAGTTAAAGACTAAGACTAAAACTAAAACACTTTCAGAAGACTAAAACGGGACTAAAACTAAAATGCCATTTTAGTCCTAAGACTAAAACTAAATCAAAATTTGCTGCCAAAATTAACACTGGTGGTAAGGCATTGTAAGACTTTGGGTAGTCATGAAACCTGGACAGCTGGTAGCAGATGAGGGATGGATGGCCGGAGGGGACCAAAGTCAGTGTGAACAGATTGAAGATCAACGATCCACATGGTTTGCAGGACAAGAGTTTTAGTAACTGAGGTGGCTCCCATTTCTCAGGCTTACTGGCCAACTCACTAAGTGAGTCTTCAGAAACAGAAGCTGCACTCCAAAATCAAGGCTAAAAATTGCCATGAAAGCTGTAATTAAGGAGACAAGGCTGTATCAACAATGTAGAGAGAATCTTTCTGAAAGGGCAGGGGGGTGGAGAAAGGGGTGCTAGCAATAACACGTTTGTCTTTAAACAAAGCAAAGCTGCAGAAAAGGCATCTATACTACTAGGCAGGGCCGCTGATAGGGGGGGGGGGGAACCACCGGTCCTCTTGTAGGGGGCCCCGAGCAGACAGGGGGGGGGGTGCACAGGGAGGGGGATTATTGAGGGACGACTGTCTCTTTCTTGGAAGCTGAAAGGTGGCCTCACCCCCCTCTCTCCCTGCTGCCAGCTTTTATCTGCTGAGAAAGACAGTTGTCCTTCACTAATCCCCCTCCCTGTGTGGCCCTCCCCTTCCCACCCCTGGCGCTAATGTAAGCTCTGCTCCTGAGTTTGTTATCTCTGCAAGTCCTCATGTACACAGCGCAATTAAAAACCTTTTCTAAATGCTGGAAACTTGACAGCTTGAAATGTCAGTGAAAAACATCAGTTTTACAGCTTTTACTTTGTTTCTGTCTCTCTGATCCCAGAGATCCAACTGCCCAGCCTGTATATTTTTTTTCCCATCTCATCTTCATTTTTATTTACTAACTCAGTTTTATCTTTTAGATTTAGCAGGAATTCTATGAGTCAGGTTGTATTTGTATCTGCTAATAATGATTTTATTGTATTTTCAGCAAAATATAGCTTTAATATTTTCTTTGTGCCCCGGCGCCTGTTATGTAGTCTGTACAGGGGCCCCATGATTTCTATCAGCAGCCCTGCTCCTGGGACACATTAACTGGAACTTTGGCTATAAATATAAACATACCTGGATTTGTCATTACAGGTTAAGTTACAGGTAGGATCCTTGAATTAAAGTAAGGATGGAGAGAAGGTTTACTTCACACTTTACAACACAGACAACAAAGCAATTTCAGTGGTTTTGAAATGTTTTGCATATGTTTATGACTGATCCAGTTAAAAAAAAAAAAAAAAAGACATGACACATGTTTACCAGGTAATCTATTGACTAAATCTTTCCATATCAACATAAATACAAAAGTGGTTTTCAGTCTTTTCAAATCTGCAGCCTTTATTAAAGCGATTGTATAGTCAAAAATTTTTTTTTCCTCACCTGTAAGGCAAAAGGCATAATGAGCTAGTATGCACCGCATACTAGCTCATTATGAAATACTTACCTTAGAACGAGGCGTCGGTAACTTACCTGGTCCACGCTGAGGGAGATGACATGTTGCCTCAGCGAGTCTTCCGGGTATCGCTGCTCCAGCGCTGTGAGTGGCTGAAGCCGCAATGTCGTCACTCCCGAGAGTCCCCTGTGCGCATGCGCCGCTGCAGTCAGCGGCTCATTGCGAGGGGAATATCTCCTAAACCGTAAAGGAGATATTCTTTTTACCTACAGGTAAGCCTTATTATAGGTAAAAGTAAAAAAAAAAAAAAAAGAAAAAAAAGAAAAAAAAAACCACTATACAACCACTTTAAAAGAAATCCCTGGTGTTCCTGCCATGGTCCTTGGTCAGCTACCTTCTGTTATGGTGTGACAATTGTTCTCCTGCTTTGTCACAGTTTCACATGAGTCTCTGGTGGAGACTATAAGTTTTCTGATACACATCGCACAGGCACAGACATAGTCAACCATTGTCATTATCATTAAGCCAATCCAGGACAATAATCAAACTGTCGAAAATGCAAAATGCTTTTAGGAAACTATGGAACAAAAAGGGAAAAAAATAAAAAAATGCACATCATTGTGCATCATTTATAAAGCATAATGATGTGCTTTACAAACAGATTGTGCCCCACCGGTTTCTGGAGAAGGGGACAAGCCTGGTCTTGTGACCTGTCATAGTGCTATGACCTACTCTCCTGCAATCATGGAGCACTCTCAATTAAGATAACCTGAAAAAACTCTGATGATCTCTGCACTACAGCCTGAATTTTATGAATAAGCCATAAAATGCGACCCACTCTGTGTGCAGCACTACAATATGTAATGGAGAGCATGTGTTTCGTCAGATTAGGCGACCCATCAGAATTTGTAACAGAAGTGACGTTCCGTCGCTGCCATCTTGCTACACCCCGCACTCCTTCACGGTCTTGTTACACCCACCGGATTTTGCATTTCACACTTATTTTTAACAGTAAACAAAGCTTATAAAAGGTGAAATACAGTATTTAGAAATCCGACAGACTGTTTAGATGTTCAATTTTAAAAGCAGCAGCAAACCTGCTGATCTCACAGGTTTGCTAATCTGACAGAACACCTCCGATTTCATAATTCAACATGTAAACAGTCTGTCGGATTTCTAAATACTGTATTTCCCCTTATAAGCTCCGTTTACTGTTAAAAATAAGTGTGAAATGCAAAACTCCGGTGGGTGTAACAAGATGTCCGCTTGCCCCCTTTCAGTGTATCCTTACTGTGGAGGAGTGCGGGGTGTAGCAAGATGGCGGCGACGGAACGTCACTTCTGTTACAAATTCTGATGGGTCGCCTAATCTGACAAAACACAGGCTTGGATATAAATGACCCCCTAAACGTCATACAATTAGGGTTTAAATTATGATAAAACAACAACAATGACACATGACTGGTAAATACAAGAACAAAACAAATACTTACCAAATTCCTTCTAGCTGCTTACCTGAGGAAGAAAAACATTATGAATCAAATGTTCAGATAAGGTAAGGAATGTCTTCTAAAAGTATATTTCCCTAATAATACAAATTACAAAAGTTATCATCAATACAACAGTGTTCTTCACTTTATTCTTTTTTTTATCTCTGTTGCATTGAAGAACATATCCCATTTGCTAGTAAAAAAAAAAAAAAAAAAAATCTGTTACAATTGGGAATCTACAATTGTTTTTACACTTTTTCTAATAAACTAAAGACAAGTGTGCCTGAGGTTTTTTTTTTTTTTTTGCTGTAGTAAATAAAGCACGGAAGCTCAGTCCTTTCCTTTGCACAGCACACAGGTAGGCTCATTCAACAAGGAGTAAAAGCAGCAAAACTCCAAGTATAAAGCACAGTACTCATAGTTACCAATCAGAATTCTGTGCTGGTCTAATATCAGTTAAGCAAATTGTGACTGGCTGCTATTAGTTGCTTCACTTTGCATTTTCATCTTTACTAAATAAGCCAGAAGTGTCTCAGTTGTTAACAAGCATGGGCCCATTTAACATCTCTAATGCAATGCATGCATTTTTAAACAAAACATTTAACAAAGCAAAAAGCCCTGCTAACACTTGAGCATTTGCTATCTCTGGCAGGATTTCCACGATTCTGCCCGTGATCCCAAAACTGCACCAAAACACAGTGTGGTTCTGGTGAGATAAACTGCACAGAAGTCGCAGCAAAACACAGTGTGTGAAGCTTGTCGCACAAAAAACGAGTAGGAGCCTTTTTTGGGCAACAAGCTTTGGGTGTTGCAGTTTGCTGTGACAATCACAGCAGAACCGAACCGCGCTTGCACCCAAATAGGCGTGGTGCAATTTGTGTAAGCGTTTTGGGATCGTAGCGATTCTGCCGGAGATCACAAACGCTCAAGTGTGAACGAGGCTTAAGTAGAGGAGCTCCTCTGTGCTATTTGTCAGTAGCAGCCATTTGTTACTGTTTAAATGAGAACTTTTTCAGGTTTCTAAAGTGTAACACCAAGGATATACTGAAGGTGGCAGTCTTTTACCGTGGAAAGGCATGCTAATAATTATGTAAAATGGAGTGGCCCCATTGTGGAGAGAATTTTTTAATCTTTGGGGTTATGGCTTTCACACTGTTGAAGTATACCTGGTTTTATATTGCTGCTAAATGCATGAAATTTGCTTGTTCTTTTTGAATTCGATTTATTTTAAATGCTGCACATGCTATAAAATAAAGTAGCATTTTAAAAGCAGGGCAAGTTTTTATCCCAGTGTTAGGCCCCTTTCACACAACTGCGACTTCAAAGTTGCACGATTTTACCGCGATTTCCAAGGAATGCCTGTGTAAGTGGCATGAAATTTGGACCAAAGTAGTGCAGGGACTACTTTGAAGTCGGAACAACTTGAAGTCGTACCAATATGAATGGTTGTCAGTGGAAATCATGGGAAACGACTTGTCATGCTACTTTGCCATGACAAATCGTGGGACAAGTCGTATAAGTGTGAAACTGATTACTCTATTCTCCTGCTTGCTCTCAAGGTTATTTTGGCGTTGATGATTATTAGGAAATACTAAAGCACAATATAAATATGCAAGTGTCTATGCAGTCACCACAGGATCACGTACAAAAAAAAAGACCAGCCCTATAAAAGTAGCAGTTCAATAGTTCTCTTTCTAGTGGCCCATTTCTTGAAACACTGACGCTTCACTGCTCTCTGGCCCCTGCATGTATTCCACACTTTCTGGTGTGTGATGATCTGCCTCTACCAACAAATGCTGCAGTTTCTCTCACTGATTCCTGTCACTACTGATGGTGGAAGAATCCATTATTTGTGGCAGGGGGAGCAGGTATGCAACCCATCCGACCAGTCAAATACCTGCAGCAGCTGGAGATCACTGAAGTGTTTTAAGACACGGGCCACTGATATCCCAGGTGTCCATGGGAATCGCCTAGGCAACCGGAGCGGGAAGCACTCCAGAAAAAAAAAAAAAGAAGGTATTTAAAAAAAAAAAAAAAAGTTTGCCAATGTAACAACAAAATCAGGATGGGCACTGAATTTATTGTAAGTGGGAAAAAATGAGTGGAACTCCGCTTTAAAATCATCAATTTAAAGTGGTTAAAAACCCATACATATACCCAGTGAAGTGGCTAGCATCAGATGATACACAGATGAAACAAATCTTGTTGCACAAGTTGTACCTATTTATCTGCTTTCATCTGTCCTGTACAGCCTTCCAAAACACACATTTTACACTTTTCTGAGCTCCAGAAGGCAGTGGGCGGGGATCTGAAGTCTCACACCACAGAGCTCAGTGAGGAGAGTGAGTGGACCAATAAAAAAATCAAATTTCGTCATAAATTTAGGCCAAATTTATTCTGCATGTCCTTGGTAAACAAAAAATTCCCAATAAGTGTACATTAATGGATTTGTGTGAAAGTTATAGCATTCACAAATGATGGCATATACAATATATTTGAAAACTAATCAATCTTAATGTACTCATGGCCGATCTCATTTCTTGAGGCCCTTAAAATGGCAGGACAGTACAAATGACCAATTTTTGGAAAAGTAGACAGTCTGAGGTATTTAGGAAGATGCATGGCGAGTTTTTTGAGGTCATAATTTTTTTCTCTGAATTTTTGGGAAACTGAAATTAAATTAGTTTTTTTACATACAGGGCTCCACTTACAAAGCAATATTGTACCGCATCAGAGTATGTGGCAAGATACCGCACAGCGTTTTTCAACGTTTTTTTGCCATTCGCAAAAAAAACAAACAAAAAAAAAAAACATTTGGACGAAAGGTCCTCCAGGCAGTGGTCCCGCCCTGACAAAGTAGGTTTCTTGCTTATCATCTCAGAGGCTGTCCTGGAAGACGAAAGGAGAAAACCGGAGTTAGACTTACCGGTAACTCTTTTTCTAGGAGTCTTCCAGAACAGCCTCTGAGATGTATGGCTCCTCCCTCCAGGACCGGAAACACGTATACCAAACAGTTAAAAGGCGGTTCTCCAGGCCTCCTCTTCAGTTTAACCAAGAACCCCCGGAAGGCTCTGAAAAGACATAACATACTAACACAATGTCAGTACACACCTCCAACACCAGTTAATAGAAATACCGGGTGGGAAACCAGGCTGTCCTGGAAGACTCCTAGAAAAAGAGTTACCGGTAAGTCTAACTCCGGTTTTCTCCTTTCGTCTTCCAGGACAGCCTCTAAGATGATAAGCAAGAAACCTACTTTGTCAGGGCGGGACCACTGCCTGGAAGACCTTTTGTCCAAATGTCTGTTCCTTATCAGACAATAAATCCAGACGATAATGTTTGGCAAACGTAGAGTAGCTGGACCATGTTGCTGCCTTGCAGATGTCCTCCGGAGAGGCGCCGGCCCTCTCTGCCCATGAACTAGAGACTGCCCTGGTCAAATGTGCCTTGACTAATGGAGCTTGAACCCCTTCCAACCCATAAGCTTCTATAATTGTCATTCTTATCCATCTAGCAATGGAAGATTTGGATGCCTTATAACCTTTGCGGGCCCCTGCAAAATTAACAAAAAGGGAGTCTGATTTCCTGAAGCTACTGGTGACTTCCAAATAAACTAAAAGGCTTCTTTTAACATCTAATAAACTCAGAGATGCTTCATCTGCCTCTGAGGTAGAAAGAAAAAAGTCGGTAGAACCATGTCCTGCGTCCTATGGAACGTAGACGCTACCTTGGAGAGAAAACTGGGGTCCGTCTTGAGTATGACCCTATCCTCTAACAACAACAAAAAAGGCTCCCGAATCGAGAGCGCTTGCAAATCACTCACCCATCTGGCTGATGTGATAGCGATCAAAAAAACTGTTTTTAGTACCACCCATTTCAAAAGAGATTCCTCCAAGGGTTCGAAAGGACTACCGGTAAGGGCTCTGAAAACCAAGGAGAGATCCTAGGTGGGACAGGCCGTCACCCTCACTGGCCTAGAATTTTTTTTTAACAAATTGATTCTGCTGAAGTGAGGTCTGAAGGAAAACACTTAAGGCCGAGACCTGGACCTTGAAAGTACTAAGAGAAAGGCCCAACTCTACACCTGCCTGCAGAAAATCCAGGATAGTTGGGACCCCCGGATGATCGAGCCCTTGCTCTTCCAACCAGGAATTAAATAAATATTTTCCAAACCTTAGCATAAATTGCTCTGGTTACCGGTTTACGGCATTCCAGAAGAGTTTTAATCACTCTTTCTGAAAAACCCTGAGACTTCAACAGTTGTTCCTCAGATACCAAGCTGTAAGACAAAGTTTCTCTATCTGTGGGTGCAGAATAGGGCCCTGGGAAATCAAATCCTTCCTGACTGGAAAATGTAGTGGAGGAAAAATGGCCAGTCTCTTTAGGCTGGCAAACCAAGGTCTCCTTGGCCAGAATGGTGTTATCAAAATGAGGTCCGTCGCTTCTGTCAAAAACTTTTGAAGAACCGCCGCAATTAGCCTCACTGAAGGAAAGGCATTACAGAGACTGAACTGCCAAGGATTGGCAAACGCATCTATCCCTTTGGCCTGATTTAACGGATGAATGGAGAAAAACTGGGCCACCTTCTTGTTGTCCTCTGAGGCAAAGAGGTCCTCTTCTGGCTGCCCTCAGCCCTGCACAATCTCTCCAAACACCTCCCTGTTGAGAGCCCATTTTGAGAGCCTTTCAGGTGAATGGCTGATAGAGATGATAGGTTTACCTCGGCCCAGGACAAAATCTTGTTGGCTATGAATTGCAGAGTGGGACTTCTGGTCCCCCCTTGTTTGTTCAGATATGCGACCGTTGCCGCATTGTCTGTTCGAAGCTGCAGATGCTGTCCGCCTATCCACGACTGGAACGACTCTATCGCCCTTAGGATTGCCAGAAGTTCTCTCTGGTTTGAGGATCGACTGGCCTCTACTGGTGACCATGCCCCCTGGGCTAAGGTTTCCTTCAAATGAGCGCCCCAAGCACTGGCGTCGGTTGTCACCACTATGGCCGTAGGCCCGGTCCAGGCCAAACCCTGGTCTAAGTTGTGATGGGCCCCGCCACCACCACAAAGTCCTCTTGACCTTGGATGAAAGGGGCATCGGAAGATCTAGGCTTTGTTTTCTGCCGTCCCAGTAACTGAGCATGAGACCCTGTAAAGGGCGCTGATGAAATCTCGCCCAAGGTACTGCTGTGAAACATGCTGTCATCAGACCCAGCACACTCATTACCTCTCTGATCGGTTCTACCCGATTGGTTTGGAGCTGGCTACTGTCTGATCCACTTTCATAATCTTTTCCCTGAGGAGAAAAATCTTCATCTCCATTGAAGAGATCTTGTACCCCAAATACAGGACTTCCTGAGATGGTATCAGTTGGGATTTGTCCTGAGAGAAGAAAGGAAACTCTGCCCCTCCCGCAAGTCTCTCTCTAGTTGTTGGGAAGAGCTGGCCACAAACAGGAGATCGTCCAAATATGGGATCACCTTAATAGCCCTGACTCTAAACGGGGCTAGGGCCTCTGCCAGAACTTTTGTAAAAATTCTGGGTGAGGAGGACAGACTGAAGGGGAGAGCCCGGAACTGGAAGTACAGGATCTCTGAATTTACTCAGACTGCAAGCCTGGAGGTATTTTTGAAATTCTAGATGAATTGGGATGTTCAAGTAGGCATCCCTGAGATCTATTGTAGCCATGTGACAGGCTGGGAACAGTAGCTTTGATACTGTAAAGATCGTCTCCATCCTGAACCGTTTGTATCTCACAAACTTGTTCAGGGGGCGCAGATTCAGGATTAACCTGAACTTCCCCGATGGCTTTTTTACAACAAACGCATGGGAGTACACTCCTTGGCCACGCTCCTTCTGGGCCACCTGAATCAGGACTCTCTGATCCACCAAGTCCCCCAGTAACAGACTTAGAGCTTTCTCTCTGTCCCTGGGTAGCTGGGTAACCTGAAAATTTGAGGGGGGCACTGAATCGAACTCCAATTTGTAACCGTTCTTTATGATATCCAATATGAATGGGCTTTAAGTCGAGGTGGTGCATTGTGGGAGGAACTCCCCTAGTCTTCCTGCCACCGGGACGCAAGAGTCACTGAGGTTTTGGGGTGGTTTGAGGAGGATTAAACACGATTCCTCCTCTTCCACACCCCTTGTGGCCCGTCCATTGTTTTTTGTGGCGGCCATCCCTCTCTTGTTGGGCCTGTTGCCTGGGGCATGGAAAAAAAAACGTTTCCCTTCAGACTTCTTTTTCTCGGGAAATGCTTTTTTCCTATCCTGAGTCCGTTCAAGCACCTCCTGGAGGCCGGGCCCAAACAGGTGGTCGCCTGAAAATGGTAACCCGCAAAGTTTTAGTTTCGAGGCAGCGTCACCTGTCCAGGTTTTAAGCCACACAGCCCTTCTAGCTGCATTCACTACAGCGGCCGACCTGGCTACCAATTTTACGGATTCTTCCGAGGCATCTGCCAGATAACAGACTGCCTTGAATAGTAATGGGAATGACTTTAAAAGTTGTTGTCTAGGAGTGCCAGCCGAAATGTGGGCCTGTAGTTGCGTGAGCCAACACTCTAAATTTCTGGCCACACAAGTAGCTGCAAGCGCTGGTTTCAAACGTATTGAAGAGGCATCCCAAGCCCTCTTTAGCAGCAAGTCCCCTCTCTTATCCATAGGATCTTTGAGTGACCCCAGGTCATCAAAATCTGTCTTCTTAGAGACTTTGGCTAAGGGAGCATCCAATTTGGGAACTTTATTCCAGGGATGAGCCGCATCCGCTTCAAACGGGAACCTCCGCTTGAGGCTACCTGAAAAGAAAGGCCTCTTTTCCGGCTGCTCCCACTCCAGCAGAATCGATTACATTAAAGATTTATGTACGGGAACAACCCTGGTCCTACTTGCACTAGATAAATTAAAATATGAATAAAAAGCAATAATCCTACTCACAGACGGAGCTTAGGTATAAGCTTATCGGACAAATAAGCTGGAATTTCTTGGCACCCGCTGACTAATCCCCAACATCTGGGCTAGTATAGATCCAATAGTTTAATTATTTTTTCCATACCCCCTCAGGGGGTTCCACCCACTGTGTGCACCTACAGCCTCCGTTCTTGTGTGTGTGGTCATGCTTTGAGGATCTTTCAGCCAGCTCTGCTTTGTGACCCTTGGTTTGCATATAGCTTCAGTATAGAGGTCCGTGTCATTTTTTTGGGGTTTTTGGCCACTAGAGGGAGTGACGTCGCTTGGCTGGTCACACCACTGCATTGGCCATAGACTGTGAGACTATCAGTGGGAGGCTCCTAGACGGACCGGAAGTGGCGGGTGGAACGCAAATACACCCGCACTTCCTGGTACCGTGGTTAGAAGTGTGCTGTATACAGGGGAAGCGGAACTGATGTCTCGGCACAACCGGAAGTGCGGGTTGGAACGCAGGAGGCACCCGCACTTCCTGGTCGCAAGACAGCGTGCGTCCCAACAGACTTGCGGGGATGTTTGCTGTGATAAGTACAGCTACCGCGTATGTCGCGTCATGACGAGCTGCTTCTGCTTTGGGGCAAGATCCTTTGGTCCCCACCGTCCTATACCATGTATGCTGGTATCTGTTTACGCCAATACCCCTCCTTACACGCACCCCCTGTATATGGGGAGATCACATCTTAAGAGGCTATGCCTATGAAGGACATACATTTCTGCACTGGTGGTCGGCACCACTAGAGGACATAATGTTGCACTAATAGTCAGCATATCTAGAAGGTAGTGTCATGGTGCCCACTTTTTCCTCTTATTCTCCACCCCCCCCCCTACTTACTTTTGATCAGTCATTGGGCTGCCTTCTATTTGTGTGTGTGTGTGTGTTTGTGTTTGTGTGTGTGTGGGGTTTAGTGGAAGCCCCACCCACATGGGTGGGGTCAGCTAGGAGCAGGGGGCGGGGCTTGCTAATTGGTGGTCACCTGAGCTGAGGCCTCTGCACATACATATATACTGGAGGGTCTTGTGGGTGAGCGCTATTATGGACCATCTAGGCTCTGAGGAAAGGGGTGTGCCCCAGAAACACGTCAACTATCTAGATGTTTGAGGTATTGTCCAACCCTCTCTGTCATCAAGTTCAGTCGGCGGGTGCCAAGAAATTCCAGCTCATTTGTCCGATAAGCTTATACCTAAGCTCCGTCTGTGAGAAGGATTATTGCTTTTTATTCATATTTTAATAAAACTTTTAAGTGGTAATGCACTAGGTCGGTGCACCCTCCTTTCTTCTTTCTTTTTTTCTAGCCATATGAACACCCATTGTTCTGAGGAGGGCTGCAAGACTTTAGACGGAACCACACTACCCGTGTTTTGACGATACACCGAGAACGCAGGAGATTTTTGTTTTCCAACTTGCACTAGACCCCTGGTACATCAGGTCGTGCTTCGCAAGTTGAACCTGTTGCTCACGTATTTCTTGTGTGTCATAAATTGCTTTTAGTAGATCCCCCACATCATCCAGAGATAAATTTATATCTGGACCCCCTGGAGGAATCCTCCTCCCCCTCAGAATTGGATGTTGAACCCGCTTGAGAGGAGGCCAGCGATCTGGGAACCCTCTCCCTCTCTCCTTCCTCTTCCTGACCAGGCAACAAGGAATACTCACTGCCCTAGATAGGGATGAAGAGGGACCCTGCATCCTATCCATTAATCCCTTGAAGGACTGGAATGTGGATGCAATCTCATCTTTCACGGATGCCAGGATTTTGTGACAAGCTGTCACTGAATCATCCTTTACCCGACTGCTGACACACTCAGGGCACAGTGGCTTTTCCCAATTGGTGCCTAACTTGGTCCCACATACGGCACATTTTTTTCAAGGCGGCTGCATCTGGGTCCTGTCATGGGCTTTGACCTGCAAGCCAAACAAACAGACAAACGATCCCCATTAGTCTGCAGCCTTGACACCCACCACCACTGTGCAAGGCTAGCCTAGTCAGTGCCTAACCCATCACCAGAGGCTCCCCACCCAGGGAGGGTATTTGGGGCCTAATGACGCTAACCTCCCAGAGTAAGCCATGGTCTGCCCTCACCACGCTTACCTGAGAGGCGCCGGAGCCTGCTGAACCGGAGTCTGACTGTACCGCTGCACCCTCCATGGTTCTTGGTGTTCGCTCAGTCTCTCTGAGCCTTTTCCACCTGCTCTGAATCCCTGTGAGTCACCGCCACGCTCAGGAGACCAGAACGATGTCTCACGGCGCCCCCTGATGACGCGGTTCCGCCGGAAGCACGCTCTTGTCACTTCCTCTCGATGGAACGCAGAAGCTCCGCCCTGCGCCTCACGCTGCCCGGAAGTCGGCTGTTAACCGCACGGCTGGTCTAGCGTCTCTCACCTTCCCGCCGCCGGCATCAGCTCCTGGCCGCCTAAGGTAACCCAGCAGGCATGGGGGTGAAGTCTGCCGTCATTCGGGGTTCTGCTCTCTCTGAGCAAATGGCAGCAGCGACTCTAGCGACCCTACTCTTCCCAATAGGACAGAGGGGTGCTAGCAGGATGAGGTAGGTTCACTCCAGGGGCTCTCCCAGGACAGTCCTGAGATATGGAGCTTCCCTAAAGGTTCCTTTACGTGCTCCTTCCCGTCCGGCAGGAAACACAAAAACTGAAGAGGAGGCCTGGCGGACCACCTTTTAACTGTTTGGTATACGTGTTTCCTGTCCCGGAGGGAGGAGCCATACATCTCAGAGGCTGTCCTGGAAGACGAAAAGGAGAAAACGCTACTAAAATACCGCACAAGTTATTTTATGAAGTCATGCAGTATTTTAGTAGTGAACACGTGCAGTAATATAACATCTGGCGGTAGCTGGCGCATTTATTAACATAAAAAAAAATAGGCGTTGTTAAGGAGCGGGCGGCCACCTGCGCCCTTAACATCCACTAAACATGTTTGTTAAGGAGCGGGTGGCTGCCGCGTCCTTAACAACCGATGAGTCATCAGCTGTCAGCAGGGATTCCATGCTGAAAGTAAAAATAAAATAGACAATTACAGTTTTTTGGCAAAAAAACAGCATGGGGTCCCCCCCAAAATCTATACCCGACTCTCATGTGAGCATGCAGTCCCCCCCCCCCCGAACCATACCAGACCTTATGCCCTCAACATGTGGGGGGTGCTTTAGGGCAGTAGCGAATTTACATTTTCAGGATTGCATGGGGTATTTGGGAAAGCACCTAAATAACAAATGCAATCAGGTTCTGTGCAAAGAGCCCACTGCGCAGTACAATATCATCATATGACCGTGGCAGTTACTTTAGAGGGTAACGAGTAATCTAACTGATTACTCTTCCCCTCATGGTAACGCAGTTACCATTACTTGGGCGGCGTTACCCCAATTACATCTACCGCCACTAGATGGCAGTAGTGTAATTCCTCCTCTCCTCTATGACCGAGTCTCTCTCATGTCACGGCACTGACGGCAGTCACGCTGCTCCCCGTGGCCCCTCCTCTCTTCTCGTCCATCCCCATTTGCTTGGGACATCATCTGGGATGGACGAGAAGAGAGGAGGGGCCGCCGGGGAGTAGCGTGACTGCCGTCAGTGCTGTGACATGAGAGAGAACTTATTACACACGCTTCCTGCGCTACTCTGCATGGCTGGTAAACAATGTGCTATGTGCCCCGCCCTGATGTGCTATGTGCCCCGCCCTGATGTGCTATGTGCCACATGTCCTGATGTGCCCTCATGTGCTATGTGCCCTGTGCCCTCATGTGCTATGTGCCCCATGCCCTGATGTGCTGCGTGCCCCATGCCCTGATGTGCTGCGTGCCCCATGCCCTGATGTGCTGTGTGCCCTGATGTGCTGTGTGCCCTGATGTGCTATGTGCCCTCAAAAAAATAAGTCAGTTACTTTGCTGAGTAACTAATTACTTTTTCAATGTAGTAACTGAGTTACTAACGCAATTACTTTTTGGGAGAAGTAATTTGTAACTGTAACTAATTACTTTTTTAAAGTAAGATGACCAACACTGGTGAACAGTGCGTTCCTAATACAGAGCAGACACAATGACATACATGTATGTGATTGTGCCGCTGAATATGTACCGGGGAGGGTCAGCAGGTGGATAGAGAGGGTCAATCTCCCAAACGACGGCACAGACAGTAATAAAACCTGATGGGGGTTTGACTCCCTCCCCACTCTATCCAAAACTTAAAAAAAATGTTGCTTTTAGTTCTACTTTAATAGGGAACCATGCCACAGCTGGCCCTTCCTTCTGAACATTCTAGTTGCCTGGCTACTATACTAATCCAGCTTCAGGCTTCCATTTACTGGGAATGATTTCCCATGAGCTTACATTGTATATCATTAGATGTCAGTGACAATTGGCAGCATTGGGCCTACAAAGTCATAGGAGACAAGCAGTGATCTATGGCCCCCCCGTACAGTACAAATACAGCCCGCCCATACAGTGCCATGAAATGAAGATTACCGAGCATGACAGGACTGAGGCGCCGAGCCAAGCCGCGGGACAAATCGTACACATACAACCGGACGGAGTGACAACCGTGAGCGGACTCCATGCCGGGGCAGTTCTTCTCTCACCAATCCTAGAAAGCTCCAAATGACAACCCGGTAACACTGACAGCCCTTCGCGCCACGCCCACTGCGGTGCTCCTAGCCAATCACAGGCACGGCTAACCTTCCAGCCCACGTTCACCACGGGGGCAACAAACACAACTTGGAAGAAGACACGCCCATTTGCTTGGTCATCGTTGATGAGGGGCCTTGAGTGTAGCTAACAAACCTGCTGACACACCATGCCCCGCCCATAATACACGGGCGCTCTCTGATGACGTAGAAGCGCGGGGTTCAGCAAGTTTGTTTCCGGGAAAGTGGAACGTAGAGAGTGAGTGGTTTGGGTGTATGGAGGGAATTCATAATGAATAAGAGAACGTTGTTCTACCATGTGACTCTAATGTAATAATATAGATAGTGTCTGTAAGGCTGCTGGCCCAGTGTGCACGGTATTGCAGAGATATCATGTATCATTGTAGTGTGCCACTTCTGCCATATTTGTTTTTATTTATTTTGTTCTGGATAGAGCAGGGAAGTGTTCGAACGTGTGGGGTTTTTTGTTTGCTGCCTGTAGGTTGTATTTTGGGGATTTTCCCTTCCCTTTTGGAGGAAATATCTCTATAAAGTGAGGGAATTCTCTCCTAGGCCGCTGTCACCACAACAGGCATCCCCAGTGGAAGATTTCTCCCCCTTTTCTTTTTTCTCTAGGTTAATATAAAGCTGCATTCACACGGGCACCTAGGTTTGGTACAAATGGCAGCGGCAGGAAGCTGCTACTTTTGCCACCTATGATTGGCTATCTGTGGCTGCCGAGAGCCCTGTATACTTCAATGACTGTGGGACTAGTCACCCGTGTGAATGTAGCCTGCGGGTCATTTCACATGGTCCTCATCAGTTCGGTCATGTTTTTTTGCTAATAACTGATAAATATGGATTCAGATTACATCAGTTTGCACTTCAGGTCAGTTTTTGTATCCTTTCTTTTTTAGTGTTAGCGGAAACCAGAGAGAAATAACTTAACCATGCCAAAACAGGAAGTGAGGGAAAATCCCTGCAGATTTAAGGAATTCCTTGGGGGCCCCCAGGTCACCAGAACTAGTGTCCCCATTGGAAGTTTTCCGCTCTATTTCTTTTTTGGGGACAACACAGTTTGGGATTTTCTTTTCTGTTTAATGGTAAACAGGACAAATAGGGTCCTCCTAATGGGGACACAGACAGCAATACAAATTGACAGGTGTTTTAATCCCTCTCCTCTCTATCCAAAACTAAAAAAATAGTTTTGCATTTTAGGTATACTTTAGGATATGTCTAAAGGGAAAAGGACTCAGCCTTGTTGTGTTAAAATAACCCCCCAGACCTGAACAGATGCAGATGTGAATGGCTTCTATGGGTAAAAACCCATAGAAATTAATTACTTTACATTTTTCATCTGAAAATGGACAGATGAAAAATGCCCAAACGGAACAGACATGTGGGCACCTACACATTGGGATTAACTCACTTTCAGTTCCAAAGACACGGGGTAACTCTGTCCAGCAGTCACAAAGACACCAATAAAAAAAACCTTTCCCTTTTTAAAACTACAAAAAGTTTTTGGCTTTACATACAGTTTCAGAATGCAATTCTTTAGTTTAGCCCTTTTTTCCCATTTCAGTGTGTATACAAAACGGGACTAATAGGGGCTTGTTTGGATGGACATGTGTTCAGTCTGAGATGTCTCTGGGTCCTCCTATCAAAGGTTTTTCTCTCTTCCATTTGATTTACTTACATTGATTATTATGGATCGGAAAGCAGTTATGAAGCTACCAAGTTGTGTACACAGCCCCTAATGGTGTTCTAGTAAACAGATGATACTGATATCCAGGGATTGTTCTGTCCAGAGTTGTTTGATTTTTCTCTAGAAATGGCTGTTTTCTCTTACCGTCCATGGACTGACACAGCATCTTCAATCTTGACAAAGTGGGTTATGTTCCTGCTCATAGGAGAAGACTAGGCAGAATGTTAAATGTTTTAACATACATTCCATTACCAGAGCTGAACAGCCCCACCCAGGGGGCGGTCCCTCCGGACATAGCCTTCCTACCTGCAGCCTCAATTTTTTTTCTGCCTAGCAGAGGAGAAGACGTGTCTCTCTTCGGAGCCAGTCTCTTGAAGAAATCTTTTTATTTCTTTTGAATTTTTATTTTATTTTTGAGAATTCTTCTATCAACAGTCGGCTGGGCAACAGGTTGGGTAGTTACTATCCTCGTAGTCTTCCCAGTCCTACCATCGAGCGCGCTGATCCTCGCTCAGCGTGAGATCTGTCCACGACATACCCCACGGCTCCGGGGGTTTTTGCTCCAGGGTCCACATATGTCCGAACAGTTTTGCTGTATCTTTCACAGTGGACCGGGCCAACAGCTACTCAGTACTGCACTGTGATAGGCCTGTCAGGAACACACCAGTGGGTCCTAGCTGGACGGGTAAGTACTGTTTCCCCTGCCTTAGCAGGTGAGTACATGCTGTGTGTTACTATGGTAGGGGGGTTTCCCTGTCTCCCCTTGTTTTTGCTACTCTGTCACCTTTCTCTGGCGTGCGCTGACTGGGGGGTGCCTGGGGGTCATTCTGTCCCGATGGGGGTCCGTGGAGGGTCTGCATTCTATGTGGGGGATGCTTCTTATGTCAACCTGGGCCTTCTGTTTTTTCTTGCGCCGCTGGGCGCCATGTTTTACTATGGTTTTTTCTTTTATATTGAAAATTGCATTGGCGGCCATCTTGCCGTGGCCACGCTGTGGCGCACTTATTGCGGGGGCCATTTTCTTGAAGTCGCATGTTTTTTTTGTGCTAGTTGGCCTCTCTCGCTGCCTAAGAACCGCACGATTCTCCTCAGTCACTTCACTGTTCACTCGTGCTGAGAGTGGGGCACAGGCAGCAGAACCGAGCGGTCTTAGCCGGGTTGGTGAGTCCCCTGGGTAACCCCCCACAGTCAGTGCAGCCGGAGGGTGGACTTTTTTTTTTCTCACATTTTGACAAAGTCTCAGAGGGTGCTGTGGTATCATGGAGTCAAGTGTCACCTGCTTCCCCATTCATGTCAGAGGCAACTGCCAGTGCTTCTGTACTTAAGGTCCCTATGGACCAGTTGTCGTCAGTCCTGGAATCATTTGTTGCCAGGATGGAAGCTGCGTGCGATCGCAAGGGAGCTTTAAAGCGCCCTCTACCCACACCATCTCCAGGGGAGTGCTCTAATTCTGATATGGGCATTGCTGTGGCATAGGACCCTAGCTCTGAGTTTTTGGATATTTTTGACCAGGACATTCGTTGTGAGGAAGACTCCTTATCTGGGTCAGTACATGACAGGAAGCTTGTTAGTGAACTCATTGATGCTGTGAGGGACACTCTCAAGCTGGAGGCTGCGGCTGAAGAACCTCTGGTGGAGGCAGTCTCCTTTAGTTCATTTAAAGTTAATCCTTCTAAGAAGGTTTTTCCCTATACACCTTTCTTTGACAGATTCATGCAGCGTCTGGCGGTTAGGTACCCCTTTGAGGAGAGCCTGATTAAAAAATGGGCCTCTCCTCCAGTGGTCGACCCCTCCCCCCGGTCGCCTGATTGAATAAAACCACAACTCTCCCGATTGAGGGAACCCCTGCCTTTAAGGACCCTACTGATAGGAGGTCGGAAGTGGTGAGCAGAGCCATGTTCACCATGCTGGGATCCGCGCTACGTCCTCCTTTTAGTGGCGACCCTGGTGTCTCAGACACTCACGGAATGGGCGAAGATTCTGCACCAGACTGTGCAGGAGCATAATCTTCCTCCGGATTGCATTGCACTGGCCGACCAAATAGTACAGGGCCTGGTGTATGTGTGCGATGCCACTATGGACGTTGCCCCCCCCCCCTAATCTCTAGGGCCTCAGTGTCTGCGGTGGTTTTGCGTCGCCTGATCTGGTTAAAATGCTCGTCTGCTGACCTGGCCTCCTAAGAAGCTCCTGACGGATTTGCCTTTCAGGGGCGGAAGGCTATTTGGTGCTTCCCTGGATTACATTATTAAAAATGTCATGGGGGGTAAGAGCACCCTTCTTCCTCAGCCTACTAAGGCAAAGGAGCCGCGGCGTAAGCCGTGTCCTTCCTTTCCCACTCAGAAGAGGTTTTTTCGTCAGTCAGATCCCACGGGAAAATTCTCCCGGACTGACGAGTGCGGCTGGAGGACAGAAGCCTCCCTGGGTGCGTAAGCCGAACAAGCAAGCCCGCCACCGCATGAAGTCTTGCCCCCGCCCGACTCTGGGGTGGGGGGACGACTTTGCAGGTTCATGGATCAGTGGACCTCCCAGATCTCCGACCGGTGGGTATGCAAGGTGGTCACCTCGGGGTACAGAATAGAGTTCCTTTCCTGGCCGCCAGACAGATTCTTTCCATCAAATCTCTCTCTCCTTCCGGCGCGTCGGGCTGCCCTATTAGGGGCAGTGCAGGACTTGCTGAGGTGCGGAGTAATTGTACCGGCAAAGGAGAGGTTTCAGGGATTTTATTTGAATCTGTTTGTGGTCCCAAAGAAGGACGGCGTCCATCCAATTCTGGACCACAAGGCCCTAAATGCCTTTTGTGAAGGTTTGGAAATTTCGCATGGAATCCATTCGCTCTGTGATTGCTGCGCTCCACCCGAGGGATTTTCTGGCATCCTTGGACATCAAGGTCACCAGAAGTTTCTGCTCTTCACGATAGGCGAAGACCATTATCAGTTTGTGGCTCTTCCCTTCGGTTTGGCGTCAGCACTGCGGGTTTTCACCAAAGTGCTTGCCCCGATTCTAGCTTTGCTGAGACAGCGAGGCATTGCTATCGTGGGCTATCTAGACGATCTTCTTCTGAGAGCAGACTCTGGCTCAGAATTAGAGGAAAATGTGGCGATAGCCAGTCAGGCCCTCCGAGAATTCGGCTGGCTGCTGAACATTCAGAAGTCGTTCCTGGTTCCGACTCAGCGTCTGGAGTACCTAGGATTGATCCAGGACTCCTCGGAGGCGAGGGTTTTTCTACCCTTAGAAAAATTACAGACTCTTCAATCTGCGGTACAGGTGCTGATGTCCCGCAAATGGCCGTCACTCCGTTTTTTGCATGAGGGTCCTGGGACTCATGGTGGCTTCCTTCGAGGTCGGTGCCGTACGCCCAATTCCACAATCGAGTCTTACAAAAGGAGATCCTATCTTGCTGGAACAAGTCTCCATTATCACTGGATCGTCAGATCCAGGTGAGTCACCTGGTCAGGGCATCCCTGACGTGGTGGCTGAGATCCCCGGCCCTTCGGTCAGGGAAGTCGTTCCTTCCTGTCCAGTGGACTGTGATCATGACGGACGCCAGTCTTTCGGGCTGGGGCGGAGTCTGGGGAGTTCTGTCAGCTCAAGGGCTCTGGACGAGTCCCGTCTGCCGATCAATGTCCTGGAACTCCGGGCAATCAGACTATGCCTCTCCTCGTGGTCAAGGAGACTGCAGGGACGCTCAGTCAGGATCCAGTCAGACAACGCCATGGCGGTGGCTTATGTCAACCATCAGGGGGGAACTCAGAGCTCAGCAGCGGCGGGAGAGGTCGCTCGCATCCTAAGGTGGGCGGAAAGAAGCGTGCCGGCTCTCTCGGCCGTTTACATTCCAGGAGTAGACAACTGGCAGGCGGACTATCTAAGCCGCCAGATGTTGGACCAGGGGGAATGGTCCTTGCATCCGGAGGTGTTTCACCTCCTTTGCCGGAGGTGGGGCATGCCGGATGTGGACCTATTGGCCTCTCGACTCAATCGCAAGGTGTCGAGATTCATGGCCCGGTCCAGGGATCCCTGGGCAGATGCGTCAGACGCGTTGGTGGCCCGGTGGGGTCGGTATCGGTTGATTTATGCCTATACTCCACTAAAGTTGCTTCCTCTCCTTCGCAGGGTGGAGGCAGAGGGGATTCCGGTGATCCTCATCGCTCCAGATTGGCCTCGGCGTCCTTGGTACGCCGATCTTGTGCGCCTAGTGGCAGACGTTCCATGGCGACTGCCTGTGCGGGAGGACCTTCTGTCTCAAGGTCCCATACTTCACCCTGCTTTACAGTCGCTGGCTTTAAGGGCATGGCTATTGAAAGCCAGGTGCTGAAGGACCGTGGTCTCTCAGATTTGGTCATCTCGACCATGCTGAGGGCACGGAAATCTTCCTCCAGGAAGATATACCACCGTACCTGGAGAGCCTACACCGCTATGTGCAAGGAGCTGGATTAGCGTCCACGGACGTATTCAGTTCCCAGGATCCTGCTGTTCTTACAGCCCGGTGTGGACAAAAAGCTTGCTTTAAGCACCATTAAGGGTCAGATTTCGGCTTTAGCTATTCTTTCAGCGGCCGCTTGCGGGCCATTCTTTGATTAGTACCTTCGTACGGGGGGTCCGCCATGTGCTCCCCCTATTAAACCACCTCTTCCTCGGGATTTGAATTTGGTGCTCTTGGTTCTTCAGGAACCTCCTTTTGAGAACATCAGAGAGATTCCTCTCTTAACTTTGTCTCAGAAGGTGGCTTTCCTAGTAGGGCTGGGAAAAAAATCGATTTTAATCTTGAATCGAGTTTTGAGCTCAAATCGATTCAGATTTGAAGAAAATCGTTTTTTTTTTTAGATTTGTTTTTATTTATTTTTTTTCCTTCAAAGTTTCCGTAGCAGGACTGTAGGGGGCGTATCCGGAATGGCACTGGGCAGCGTTACCCCAATTACATCTACTCGCTGCAGCCGCCGTCTGCCTACCTGATCAGCGTGTCATGCAGACAGACGGCGGCCATTGCAGTGTTCAAAAGCCACGCCTCCCGAGTCCTCGTCTGTGATAGGCGGAACACTCTTTTTCACATCAGGCGGTATTCAGCCGATCACGGACATCCTCTCATCCTCGTCTGTGTTATGAGGATGACCATGATAGGCGGAACACTGAATGCTGGGAAATTGAGTGTTCCGCCTATCACAGACGAGGAGGAGGCGCGGCTTTTGAATACTGGAATGGCCACCGGTGTAGCAGTAAAATCCGTATACCATGAAAATCTGCATCAGGTACGGGCACAGTGATTGAAGCACGGGCACAGGGAGACACGGGTACAGTGAGGCATGGACACAGTTCAATTCAACTAAGAGTAACCTCAGGATTTTTTGTTTTATTAGCTAAATCCACATACAGTATTAATAATTTGGATGTTTAACAATCTTTGTTGCACACTGCAAAAAAACAACAAAAGGTCACAAGCGCTAAATTGGTGGATAAAGAAAAAAATATAATGGATGATAATAATAAGAAAAAAATCCCAAATATTTTGGGAAGTACAAAGTATCCAAAAGGGGGAAAAAATAGGATCCAGCGCAGCAAGAAAAAATCCGTACCCAGAAGTACAAAATACACAACATGCACACGATATAATCCAGCGCTCATGGAACATACATTATTAACTATTGAAAACTCTTGAAGAATTGATAAAAAAGCTTAGTCCATTTATTAATCACAATAAAGAGAGGGATCCAATCCCAAATGTGCAGAGGGCAAATGGATCTTAACTCTCCAGTTGCCAGTGGTGACAAACTTGTTAAACTTGCAGTGACATCCGTAGAGCAAGGAGGGGTTAAAGTCAAAACAAAGCCTGTGGCATGATCTCCGTGTGAGCACAGTACCTTGAATGATGGACAACAGGCAGACCAGCGTGTGGAGGGCCCTCCAACTCAAAAGGATGCAGAGCCAGGATCGCAGCAAGGCTGGGACAGAAGGAATCACACACAGTTTCAAGAGTTTTCAATAGTTAATGTATGTTCCATGAGCGCTGGAATATATTGTGTGTTTGTTGCACACTGACTTTGCAGTTAGAGAAAGGGTTTGCATTTGCAATTTTGTTTGATGCACTTTAATATAATAAAAAAAAAAAATCGAATCGTAAATCGAGTTTTTTATAAAAAAATCGCAGATTTTTTTTGGGGGAAAATCGCCCAGCCCTATTTCCTAGTAGCCATTACTTCTGTTGGAAGGGTTTCTGAATTGTCTTGCAAACCGCCATACTTGATCCTCCATATGGATAAGGCGGTGCTACGCCCGCAGCCTTCTTTTCTCCCGATGGTGGTCTCGGCCTTCCACCTTAATGAGGACATCGTACTTCGCATCCCAGAGAGTTTGCGCTCCACACGTTGGACGTGGTACGTGCCTTGCGGGTGTACCTGTCTGCTACGGCTTCGATTCGGAAGTCTGACTCAGTTTGGCCCTGGTTTGGACCAATCGATTTAGTCTGCCACCATTTCCCAGTGGATCAGGCAGACTGTCATACAGGCCTATGCCCTTAAGGGGCGGGCGCCTCTCTTTCCGGTTACGGCGCATTCAACCAGGGCAATTGGTGCTTCCTGGGCTTTCCAACATCAAGCGTCTGTTGCACAAGTGTGCAAGGTGGCGACCTGTTCGTCCGCACATACCTTTTCAAAGTTTTATAAGGTTGATGTGGCTGCATCTTCTGATGCTTCCTTCGGCCGCAAGGTTTGGCAGGCGGCTGTTTAAAGTTGCAACTCCTCTGTTGAGGAGCTCTGCTGGTTTGGGGGTGTAGTTTGGTTTTTCCTTGATACTGTTCCCTCGTTCTTTGACACTGCTTTGGGACGTCCCACTTTGTCAAGATTGAAGATGCTGTCAGTCCATGGACGGTAAGAGAAAATAGGATTATTTTTTTTTGTACTCACCGTAAAATCCTTTTCTCTGACGTCCATGAACTGACACAGCACCCACCCTTCTTTTTTGTGTTTGTACTGCTTTAATACAAACTGAGGCTCCTGGCTGCAGGTAGGAGGGTTATGTCCGGAGGGACCGCCCCCTGGGCGGGGCTGTTCAGCTCTAGTAATGGAATGTATGTTAAAACATCTAACATTCTGCCTAGTCTTTTCCTTTGAGCAGGAACATAACCCACTTTGTCAAGATTGAAGATGCTGTGTCAGTCCATGGACGTCAGAGAGAAGGATTTTACGATGAGTACAAAAAAATCCAATTTTTTCTCCAAGGCTGATAAAGTCCTTTCTACTGCACTGACCAGATTTTTAGCTCCTTTTCTGCTAAAAAAAAAAACACTCAACTTTAAAGCCAGTTCACACCACATGGAGTCCAGTGTTTTGTTTTTTTTTTCTGCAATAAAACCCGCATAGTGTGAACAATACTAGTGCAGTCAGTTCCAGGGCTTTCCAGTTCCAGGAAAAAAGTAGAACATGCTGCATTTTTACTGTACTGGAATGCAGTAGAACGCATCAAAAATGCACTGGAATGCATCAAAAATGCAGCAGACCCCAGTATATTAAAATAAAAAACGGGAAAAAAGCATCTGGAATGCATCAAGAACGCACCAAAAGCGCATTAAAAACGTGCATGCAGAAACGCATCTGAAATGGATCTGGAGTGCGTTTTTTGTGGTGTGAACCAGCCCTTGGACCCCTTTCACACTGAGGGAATATTGCAGGCACTATAGCGTTAAAAATAGCACCTGCAATCTGCCCTCAAACAGCTGCTCCGTTGTCTACAGTGTGAAAGCCTGAGGGCTTTCACACTGGAGCGTTGCGCCAGCAGGACAGTAAAAAAAGTCCTGCTAGCCGCATCTTTGGAGCGGTGTGTTTACCGCTCCTGCCCATTGAAATCAATGGGACAGCGCGGCTATACCGCCCGCAATGCACTGCTTCAGCAGCGCTTTGCGGGCAGTTTTAACCCTTTCTTGGCCGCTAGCGAGGGTTAAATGCGCCCCGCTAGCGGCCAAAATGCGCCGCAAATCCGCCCATAGCGTCCGCCGACGCTATGGGCGGCTCAGTGTGAAAGGGGTCTTAAGTGCGGAACTAAAGGCAATTTTTTTTATTTGATTTCCCTTCCTGTTGCGTCTATAGAGCAGAAACTGAAGTGAGGGAAATCCTTGGTAGTCACCAGATCTAGAGTCTCCAGATCATTCCTGTTCTGGTGATGACACAAAATTTGAGCTTTTCTTTTACTTTCACTTTTGGTGTTAATTGTAAGGCCTCATGCCCACGGGCGTTTTTTCAGCCGCGTTTTTGAGCGTTTTTTACAGCTTAAAAACGCCTGTCCATGTTAGTCTATAGCTTCATGCCCACCTAGGCGTTTTTGAGCTGTAAAGAGCATAGGCGTTTGTAAGCTGTAAAAAAAAACCCAGGGCCAGTGCGTTCCTCAGCGTCAGAACTAGGCAGGAAAAAACGCGAGCGTCAAAACGCGCAAAAACGCGCACTTACGCGCACTAACGCGCAAAAAAACGCGCACTAACGCGCGGGTCGCGTTTTTAGCTCCGACGTTTTTTGTTTTTTTTTTCAAAAAAAAAAAAAAAAAAAAAAAAAATATTTACAATAACATGGACAGGCGTTTTTAAGCTGTAAAAAACGCTCAAAAACGCAGCTGTAAAAACGCCAGTGGGCATGAGGCCTAAAGAGGACAAATTGAGAGGGTGGATCTTCCCAACAGGAACACGTCGACAATAAAAACCTCTAACAAAAAGCCAGCACTCCACCAGTAGACCTAAGCCCCCGTTTACATTGACTGTAGCTTTCAAATCGTGCGACTTTCATCTGATTTCAAAGCCGCATCTCGGTGCAACTTCGGGTGCGAGTTTGAAGACATCTGTGCAGCTTCATGCACAGGTGTCTATTCAAGTCGCACCCGAAATCGCCAAAAGTAGTACAAGTACTACTTTTTCAAATCAATTGGACACCGCACCAATGTGAACCGTGCCTTTGACGGCAATAGGCTGCGACTTGTCATGCAATTTGACCTGTCAAATCGCAAAACAAGTCGCTCCAATGTCAATGGGGGCTAATAGTGTTAAGGAGGTCATAGTGCAATGATGACAGTAGAGTGTACAAAACATCTGAGGTCTACTAGTCTTGAGCTATTTTTTTTTTCTTTTTTTTGTTATAATACATTAGCCACATCCCCCCCCCCCCCACCTGTGGGGGGGGGAGGGGCAATCATCCGGTGCTGATCTTGTAAAAATCCAACTGCATCCTAAACGCTAACATGATAGGTCGAGTTGAGAAAAGCTGCATTTTCTTAGGTTTTTAGTGCGGTCTACTTTCTTGTTGACATTTTCTCTGGTTTAGTTTTTGTCTAAGGCCCCTTTCACACGGGACGGATCCGTGAACCTCCGCTTGCTCAGCGGGGATCGCTCCGCTGATCCCCGCTAAGCCGGCGGATGACAGGGCGGTCCCCGCACACTGTGCAGGGACCGCCATGTCAGATCTCCGCTCTCCCCTATGGGGGGGATCGGATGAACACGGACCGTCTGTCCGTGTTCATCCGATCCGCTCTGCAGACGGATAGAAAAATAGGATTTGCCTCGCGTCTGCAGAATCGGGGGATTGCGGACACGGAGGAGATCGGGTGTCAGTGGATGTTCATCCGCTGACACCTGCGATCTCATAGGGACCCATGTATGTCCCTTTTTCATCCATATACGGATGGATGAAAAAGCGGACATATGGTCCGCTAGTGTGAAAGGGGCCAAAGGGCACCTAATAGAGCAATACAAATAAATGGACAGAGGTTCTAACACTTCATATCTTCTTAGAATAGACAGGAAGTGAGGCAAACCTCCCATCTGGTGACTCAACCAAAACATTTTGAAAAGTTCTAACATCCTACTCTGCAAAAGCTAAGACCAGTTTCACACAGGCTTCAGCATGTGCATGATAAGCAAGCTTTGACAAATCCTTTGCAGAGCTTTCAGAAAGCTTTGAAGCTTTTAAATTACCCTTCACTCCAGTTTGTAAATGTTGAACATAGATTCTAATGGGAGTTCTGATTGCCGCTTTAAACAAGCTGCTAGCAGGCTTCAGCACTTTTTGAAGCTTAAACATGGAGTGCTACAAAAGAAATCGGGTACCTAAAAATTCAGATAGAATATAACAGTTGAGGCACTAAGGACTTGTATGGTATATACTCAGAATCAGGGGGGTACAGGCAGTACACCTGTAAAGGGCCCGGAGGTCCCCAGGGGCCCCGATGGCAACCCCCCCCCCTTTTTTTTTTTCTTTTGTACTTTTTTTTTTTTCGTCAGCACCCAAAGCGCTTCTTAATCCGTGGCACCCCCCCCCCCGCGTCTCAATTCGTGGCGGCCACCCCCCCCCCCTCACGCTTCTCCTCTGCTCCACCAAGGGGCCCATGCCTGAAGCTGTGTAAGGGGCCTCAAAATTCCAGATTCCTGCTCACAATACACAATTATAAAATAAATAAATAAATTTATTACCGTATAAGCAGAGTTTTTCAGCACATTTTTTTTGTGCTGAAAATGCCCCCCTTGGCTTATACTCGAGTCACCTTTTTGCGCCTGATCTCCCGGACTTTGGGGAACCGGTACTGGCTGGCCGCAAGTCTCCTGGACCCCAATCTTGGCACACACGTAGCCCCACTCATCCACTACAAGTGTGCAAAGTTTGTTGTCCAGAGGACCTCCAGCGGGGGAGCACCGATTTTTCAAAACCGGGCACCCCTTCCATAGACTCCCATGTTAAACGTCAGTCTAGTCATGGGCACGGGCACAGTGAGGCATGCAGATGGACACCCTAGGCTTATACTCGAGTCATTACGTTTCTTTTTTTGTGGTAAAATTAGGTGCCTCGGCTTATACTCGAGTATATACGGTATATCAATTAACATTAAAAGTACACCTTTTGTGGGTGAACTTTTAGTGTTGATTGATATAATTAATTCTAATCTTTTTTAAATAATTGTGAGTTCATACCGTACCCTGAAAGTCCTTAGTACCTCAACTCAATGGGGTTTATTTACTAAAGGCAAATCCACTTTGCACTACAAGTGCATTCGCTGTAGAGCTGAGGGGGGAAATGCAAGGAAAATAAAAAACAGCATTTTTGCTTGTACACGATTGGATGATAAAATTAACAGAGCTTGCCCTCATTTCAGATCTTCCTCTCAGATCTAAAGCAACTGCACTTCCAAGTGCACTTACGAGGAGGAGGAGCTCTGCTTTAAGATGATTATTTAGGACCGCTGTGACACATTTACACAGTATTTTTAAATTGACCCCTTCCTGTTTATGGGGTTAGGGCCACTTAAAGCAGAGTTGCACCCAAAAGTGGAACTCTCGCTTATATGCTTCCTCCCCCCTCCCGTGCCACATTTTGGCACCGTACAGGGGGGAATAGGGGACCTGTTTTTGACAACGGCCCAATCTCCCGGAAGTTCGGCCCCCCTCCTCCTTCCCCCACCGCGGGGCCAATTAGAAAGCCCAGCGCAGTTGGGAACCAGAAGTCTTCACTGCCTGGTTCCCTTAGCAGGAATGGTGGCGACAGCACCCGGGAATCGATCCGAAGCTGCTGACATTGCGGGCTCCCTGGACAGGTAAGTGTCCATATATTAAGTCAGCAGCTGCAATATTTGTAGCTGCTGACTTTACATTTTTTCCACCCAGGCTGGTCCTCATCTTTAACACTAGTAGAGTTGTAGCAACTACAAACCTGATTTACCATGAGCATCTGCATTGATACTAGGGATACCTAATAAAGCTGAAAATTCTCTCACTGGCTCCAAACACTACAAGCGGTTATTTATTCATTGAATAAAGCTGATGTCCAGGTTTCCTGTCACTTTAAAAGGGTTGTAAACCCTGCGCGCCCCCCCCCCCCTTTTTTTTTTTTTTTTTTGTTGATATAAACATGTCATACCTCCCACTGTGCAGTTTGTTTTGCACAGAGTGATGAGAAAAAAAGGGAAGGATTGAGACAAGAAGTCTCAAAATATAGTCTAAGGTAGAATCAACCACAGTGTAATTCAGAAATATGAATAAACTTTATTGATGAATGCACACAAATTGTAAATGAGTCCAACTGGGGCGGTACTAAGACTCCCCCAGATGAGACACGTTCCTCTAGAGTATCAATAAAAACACTACATACAAAAGAAAAAACAACGTTATGTTTAAAAAGTGGACATGAGATAAGTACCCCGCTATAACCAACTGAAACGCAAGATTAACCCCTCTTGGTCTGAAAAGGTCAAGCATCCAGTATATGGAGAAAATGGCAGTCCTTTGAAATAGATGCTGCTAGCTGTAGAGTATCACAAATATGTCCCATTCATAAAAGGACTGTGGGCTAAAATGTCTTCAAAGTGGATGTGTACAGCTAGTCAGCAGCTGCCCGTGGTGGTGGTATATTACCACTAGGTAAAGTGCACAGCAAAAGGATATAAAATAGTCTATGGTGAAATATATCCTTAAGGTTCACAGCTGATGTCAGATTGCCCTAGATAGTGGTATGGCACCATGGGATGGAGTACACAGCAAAAAATGGATATAGATCAAACACAGTTGTGTGAAACAAATCCATAAGGGATTCTTACCCTTGCTGGCAATTGCCGGTTTAAACCAGTGTCTGTGTTCGTCTCCTGAGTCCAGCATCTGCAAAGCGTATCAGCGGGACTGTAGTTATCGGGACGCTCGGAAGTCCGAGCAGGCGTAGCCGGTAACTGAAAGCATGTCCTAAGACGTAGGAGTGTCTGCGTTGGTTCAAAGTTCAAGGGATATCTCTACGGTGGCCTGTAGATGGCGTCTGGAATAGGCTGCACCGCAAAGTTAGCGCTGTAGACTCCAGGCTTACAGGATTGCACTGCTGACACAGACAGGGTATCAGTCGGAGAAGCGGGGGGGTCTTCTGACATCCACTGCATCGTTACATCGACGCGCTTCGTGATTTTAAACGCTTCATCTGGATCTGGTGCAGCCTATTCCAGACGCCATCTTCAGGCCACTGTAGGGATATCCCTTGAACTTTGAACCAACGCAGACACTCCTACGTCTTAGGACATGCTTTCAGTTACCGGCTACGGACTTTCAAGCGTCCCGGTAAGTACAGTCCCGCTGATACGCTTTGCAGACGCTGGACGAACAGACACTGGTTTAAACCGGCAATTGCCAGCAAGGGTAAGAATCCCTCATGGATTTGTTTCACACAACTGTGTTCCCTTTGAATATACATTTTATACTGAGACTGTCTGTCTGGTCAAAACTTAACATGCACTGAACGCATGAAGGCTGACTGTGATTTAATCAGCCATTAGTGTAATATACTTTTGCATTTACATGTCCAATGCCAGGTGTCTGATGCTCGGTTGAATCACTGGGCTGTGAGCCCCCCCCCCCCCCCCCCAAACCTTCTTTTTTTTTTTTTGTGGCACTGTGTGGTCATCACGGATGGATTTTTTTCAGCTCTTCATATGCAGGATATATTTAAGGACTGGAGGTTTGATCTATATCCATTTTTTTTGCTGTGTACTCCATCCCATGGTGCCATACCACTATCTAGGGCAGGGGTCTCAAACTGGCGGCCCTACAGCTGTTGCAGAACTACAATTCCCATGAGGCATTGCCAGGCTGACAGTTACAATCAGGACTCCCATGGGCAGAGGCATGATGGGACTTGTAGTTTCGCAACAGCTGGAGGGCCGGCAGTTTGAGACCCCTGATCTAGGGCAATCTGACATCAGCTGTGAACCTTAAGGATATATTTCACCATAGACTATTTTATATCCTTTTGCTGTGCACTTTACCTAGTGGTAATATACCACCACCACGGGCAGCTGCTGACTAGCTGTACACATCCACTTTGAAGACATTTTAGCCCACAGTCCTTTTATGGACGGGACATATTTGTGATACTCTACAGCTAGCAGCATCTATTTCAAAGGACTGCCATTTTCTCCATATACTGGATGCTTGACCTTTTCAGACCAAGAGGGGTTAATCTTGCGTTTCAGTTGGTACTTATCTCATGTCCACTTTTTAAACATAACGTTGTTTTTTCTTTTGTATGTAGTGTTTTTATTGATACTCTAGAGGAACGTGTCTCATCTGGGGGGGTCTTAGTACCGCCCCAGTTGGACTCATTTACAATTTGTGTGCATTCATCAATAAAGTTTATTCATATTTCTGAATTACACTGTGGTTGATTCTACCTTAGACTATATTTTGAGACTTCTTGTCTCAATCCTTCCCTTTTTTTCCTCATCAGTTTCCATTGTCATTTGGGAGGTATCCCATCTATAAGATGAATCAGTGATTCAGATATCATGCTATAACAGGGCTTGACAAATTTGCTTGGAATCTAGGAGCCAGGTTTTTTTTTAACGACCGACACAGCTTTATTTTCAATATAAAGGAAGTCCGGCACCGCGCTGCGCTAATCACAGGCAGGGAGACATTGTCCCGATGCTCAGCTGCAGAGATCGGGAAGTATCTCCCTGCCTGTGATTAGCGCAGCGCGGTGCCGACTTCCTTGGCGGGCCCTGCACGTGTTCAATGCAAACAAGCCTGAGCTCATCCCTACTGATCAGGCAGCCCATGTGAAAGGGGCCAAGCAGGGAGATGACAAATTCATTTTAATTAACCACTTCAGCCCCGGACCCAGGGCTTGACAAATTTGCTTGGAATCTAGGAGCCAGGAACGCGCCCTGTCCCGCCGAGCTCGCGCGCAGAAGCGAACGCATATGTGAGTAGCGCCCGCATATGAAAGCGGTGTTCAAACCACACGTGAGGGATCGCCGCGATAGGTAGAGCGAGAGCAATAATTCTAGCCCTAGACCTCCTCTGTAACTCAAAACATGCAACCTGTAGAATTTTTTTTAAACGTCGCCTATGGAGATTTTAAAGGGTAAAAGTTAGTCGCCATTCCACGAGCGGACGCAATTTTGAAGCATGACATGCTGGGTATCAATTTACTCAGCGTAACATTATCTTTCACAATATAAAAAAAAATTGGGCTAACTTTATTGTCTTATTTTTTTATAAAAAAAATACGTGTATTTTTTCCCAAAAAAGTGCGCTTGTAAGACCGCTGCGCAAATACCTTGTGACAGAAAGTATTGCAACGACCGCCCTTTTTATTCTCTAGGGTGTTAGAATAAAAAAATATATATAATGTTTGGGGGTTCTAATTAGAGGGAAGAAGATGGCATGGAAAAACAGACAGGGAAACTCCATTAGCATTGCTGGTTGTCATACCAACTGCCACCACAAGATGGCGCTAGTTCACAGAAGGAAGCATAGGCCTGCAGAAGGCCGCAAAGCCGCGGCCTCAATTACCGGCCGGTGCGGCCCGACGCGATCCCGCAGAGGAGGGGGGGCATGGAGACACAGGATACCCCAGCTGTGCTGCCCCAGGCGTCGGGTCGCTAATTCTAGTCGCAATGGCGACCTGGCGCCCGGGGTTTGTCGAGCCCTGCCCGGACCATTTTGCTGGCCAAAGACCAGGCCACTTTTTGTAATTTGGCACTGCGTCGCTTTAACTGACAATTGTGCGATGTGGCTCCCAAACAAAATTGGCGTCCTTTTTATCCCACAAATAGAGCTTTCTTTTGGTGGTACCGTATTTGATCACCTCTGCGGTTTTTTTTTTGTTGTTTTTTTTTGCGCTATAAACAAAAATAGAGCGACAATTTAAAAAAAACAAAAAAAAAAAACACTGATATCTATACACTGAGTGGCATTCAATGTACCAGATATCAGTGTGCAATAGTGAATAGCACCTGGTAAATGGGCAGGGCAAGAAGGAATGAAGTCCACCATTCAGGGCCCAGGGAAGCCTTGTATTTTTACCAATAAATTCAAGGCTTCCCCTGATTGATCAGGGTTGAGAGGCAAGTGGATTAACAATATCTTCACAGATCAAATTAAAAGGCTTCTCCTGAATTAGCGGAGATGCCAAGAATAACTCTATATAGGCAGCAACAGAGAAGAACTTGCTTGTATTGATGCTGCGTGCTGGAACAAAGCAGTGCTTAATGCTGGACAAAAAATAAACTATTCAAAGTGAACTGAAACCATTTTTAATTCTTATTTATTCACTGATCCCATTCCCAGTGCCACTGCCAGTCAGATGTTCAAATCAAAACCATCCATATATACTGTAAAATAGCAGCTTCTGGCTGCATTGAGTCACTCTCTCACCTTAATGCCGCTGCCCGCGCTCTGTGTGTGATATCACCCCTGAGCGGAATTCCCCAATCCCCAGGGCAAGAGGCGGCCGGAGGCGGAGCGCCCGCCGCCTATCTCTGTTCTCTGCTGCAATCATCTGACCCCGCCCCTGGGAAGCATAAGCCGCGGCCTCAATTAGCGGCTGGCGCGGCCCGACGAGATTGCGCGATCGCGGGGGAGGGGGGTTTGCACAGAGACACAGGATACCCCGGGCGCCAGGTTGCTAATTCTAGTCGCAATTGCGACCTGGCACCTGAGGTTTGTCTAACCCTGTGCTATAATATTCAAATCCCTGTTGTCCTTTGGGTGACTCATCTGGATCTGAAGATCCAATCAGGGTGTCCCTGGCGTGGTGGTTGGGGTCCCCGGCTCTTCGGCCGGGGAAGTCGTTCCTCCCCATCCAGTGGCCGGTGATCATGACGGACGCCAGCCTGACAGGCTGGGGTGGAGTCCTGTCAGCCCAAGGGCTTTGGACTCCGGACGAAGCCCGCTTTACCGATCGATGTTCTGGAAATACGGGCAATCAGACTGTGCCTCTCCTCGTCTCTGTCGGCCGTCTACAATCGAGCATAGACAATTGGCAGGCGGACTATCGGAGTCACCAGACACTGGACCAGGGAGAGTGGTCCTTACACCCGGAGGTTTTTCAAATTCTATGCCGGATGTGGACCTGATGGCCTCTCGACTCAATCGTAAGGTGTCGAGGTTTGTGGCCAGATCCAGGGATCCTTGGGCGGATGCCTCGGATCCGTTGGTGGCCCCATGGGGTCATTATCACCTGATATCTGTTATTCTCCGCTGCAGCTGCTTCCTCTCCTGCTGCAAAGGGTTGTGGCCGAGGGGATTCCGGTGATCCTCTTTGCGCCGGATGGGCCTCGGCATCATTGATCTGGTACGTCTCATCGCAGACGTTCCTTGGCGGTTGCCAATGAGGGAGGACCTTCTGTCTCAAGGTCCTATTTTTCATCTTGTTTTACAGTCTCTGGCTTTAACGGCATAGCTATTGAAAGCCGGGTGCTGAGAGTCCGAGGTCTCTCGGATTTGGTCATTTCGACCATGGTAAGGGCACGGAAGTCTTCCGCCAGAAAGATATATCACCGTACCTGGAAAGCTTACATCGCTATGTGCGAAGAGCTGGACTAGCGTCCACGGACGTATTCCGTCCCCAGTATCCTGCGGTCCTTGCAGCGTGGCGTGACCCAAATGCTTGCTTTGAGTACCATTAGGGGTCAGATTTCGGCCTTGGCCGTCTTTTCAGCGACCGCTAGCGGGTTATTCCTTGGTTAGCACCTTTTGTGCAGGGGGGTTCGCCATGTGCTCCTTCCTGTTAAATCTCCTCTCCCTCCTCGGGATCTGAATTTGGTGCTCTCGGTTCTCCAAGAACCTCACTTTGAAAATATCAGAGATATTCCCCTCTTGACCTGGTCTCCGAAGGTGGCCTTCTTAGTGGCCATTACCTCTGTTAGACGGGTGTCTGAGTTGGCGACCTTGTCCTGCAAGTCGCTCTATTTGGTCATTCATAAGGATAAGGCGGTGTTGCATCCGCAACCTTCCTTTTGCCAAAGGTGGTCTCGGCCTTTCACCTAAATGTGGACATTGTCCTCCCGTCCTTGTGTCCTCACCCATCGCATCCCAGAGGGTTTGCGCTTCACACATTGGATGTGGTACGTGCTTTGCAGGTGTTCCTGTCTGCTACTGCTTCTATTCGGAAGTATGACTCACTAGTTGTGTCTATCTCTGGTCCGAAACGGGGCCGAGCAGTGTCGTCTGCCCCAATTTCTAGGTGGATCAGACGGACTGTTATACAGGCCTATGCCATTAAGGGGCGGGCGCCTCCTTTTCCGGTTACGGCACATTCCACCAGGGCAATTGGTGCTTCCTGGGCTTTCCGACATCAAGCGTCGGTTGCACAAGTGTGCAAGGCGGCGACCTGGTCGTCCGTTCATACCTTTTTTTTTTTTTATTCTATAAGGTTGATGTGGCTGCATCTTCGGATGCTTACTTCGGCCGCAAAGTGTTGCAGGCCACTGTTTAATGTTGCAACTCCTCAGTTGAGGAGCTCTGCTGGTTTGGAGTGAAGTTTTGGTTGTTCCTTTTACTATTTGCTCCCACCTTTTTCTTATACTGCTTTGGGACGTCCCACACGTAATCAGTATGAAAGCTGTGTCAGTCCATGGACGATAAGAGAAAATAGGATTTTTGTACTCACCGTAAAATCCGTTTCTCTGACATCCATGGACTGACACAGCACCCACCCTTCTTTTAAGGTTTGTACTGCTTGTTACGAACTGAGGCTTCTGGCTGCAGGTAGGAGGGTTATGTCCGGAGGGACCGCCCCCTGGGCGGGGCTGTTCAGCTCTGGCTTTGTTCTAGAATGTATGTTTCTAACATCCTGCCTAGATCTTCTCCTGCGAGCAGGGACATATACCCACACGTAAACAGTATGAGAGCTGTGTCAGTCCATGGACGTCAGAGAAACGGATTTTACGGTGAGTACAAAAATCCTATTTTTCACATTAATGCATAGGATGCATTAAGGTGAAAAAACATGAGGGTTTACAACCCCTTTTTTAAATAGTTCATTTGGCCCAAGCTGGTCCAAACAAACTATTTGCTTCACTAAGTGCTGCAGAGTCTCTAAGCACTACATGTAACTTCAGCTACATACAGTGCTGGGTTTCGGATGTGAGACAGCATGGTCCAAACAAACTACCGTATTTAACTTTAAGAGGGAAGTTTCAGGAAAAAAACTTTCCACAGCCCCCTGCGTATAACACGCAGGCACAGTTTACCCTCTGTTTTCAGGGTAAAAAAGTGAGTGTTATACGCCAATAAATACAGTATTTAAAGTGACATGAAACCTGCACATAAGCTTTGAGCTTCAAATCCACTAGAATTTGTGGCACAGACCTTTCGTTGAAGCTCGCTTTTTTTATTTATTTATTTTTATTCTCGAACAGCACAAATTGTTTAGGAGAGATTTCCAGTAGCTGCTATAAAATCACCAGTGTCACTTGAGTTTAACCACTTCCATACAGGGCACTTGTACACCTTCCTGCCCAGACCAATTTTCAGCTCTCTGCGCTGTTGCACTTTGAATGACAATTGCGCGGTCATGCTACACTGTACCCAAACTAAATTTTTATCATTTTGTTCCCACAAATAGAGCTTTCTTTTGGTGGTATTTGATCACCTCTGCGATTTTTTTATTTTCTGCTAAAAAATAAAAAAAAGACCGAAAATTTTGAAAAAAAAAATATATATATATTTTTTGTTTCAGTTACAAAACTTTTGTAAATAAGTTAGTGCAGCCCCATCAGTGAAGGAGAAAACTGACGGGCACGGATAAGGCGGCACGGGTGGGCAACGATCGGCGGCACGGGTGGGCAACGATCGGCGGCACGGGTGGGCAACGATCGGCTGCACAAGTGGGCATGGATGGGCACGGATAGGTGGCATGGATGGGCACTGATAGGTGGCATGGATGGGCACTGATAGGTGGCACTGTACTGTACTAATGGATGCCAATCAGTGCCAAACAATAATGCCTGCCAATCAGTGGTGCCCATTGTGGGCACTGATTGGCATCCATTGTGGCACTGATTGGCATCCATTTAGTATATAATTAGCATCCCTGGTGGGCTAGTGTGCAATACCTAATACCTATAGGTGGGCTTCCCTGGTGGTCTAGTGGCATCCCTGGTGGTCCAGTGGGCATCCTCGGGGGGGCTGTGCTGATAATGGATCAGCACAAACCCCCCCCCGTCAGAGGAGCAGCCGATCCGCTCTCCTCTACTCGCGTCTGACAGACGCGAGTGAGGAGAAGCCGATGACCGGCTTTTCCTGTTTACATCGTGATCAGCCGTGATTGGACACGGCTGATCACGTGGTAAAGAGTCTCCGGAGACTCTTTACCTAGATCGGTGTTGCAACGATCGCCGCGTCAGGATTTTGAAGCCACTTTGCTGCCGTCAATCCGCTATAGGGCGGGCGGCAAGTGGTTAAGGGTTTATATCTACTTTAATCATGCAATTTTTCATGTTGCATGATATTTGCGCAGCTTTTTATTAAATGCATGAATTTGAGTGCATGCAACACAAACAAAAGATGGGGAGGTGTGTTGAGTAAATGGATACCAAGTCAAGACTCAAAATTGCTGCATCAGGGAAATGGCAAAAACTACAGTACCTAAAATTTTTCATAGGTGATGCCTTAAAAGCCTTTACAGGTTATCAATTACGAGTGAACTACAAGTTATGGCCCCAAAAATATTACCATCACTCTGATGTTTCCAGTAGTACGTAACCTCATGTGTACTTATTTTTTATTTATTTTTTAAACCTTTTTTGTTTGACTTTTTATTTTTTTATCTTTATCTTTTTTGCTATCCCACGGGGCCTAACAAGCCTCCGATGTGATAGTATGGCCTGGTGAGATGTTCTTTTTGTAGAGACATCAGGGGCAACAAGTTGAAGTCCAGGATGTTTTAAAATGGACAACAATGAATAAATAACGTTTTTGTTTTTTTTGTTTTTTTCTCAGCAGCTGAAAAAAGTACCTGGAAATTGTAATTTTTTTTTTATTTCTATGAAATGTTTAGGTTTCGATCTATATTAATAAATTCAAAGGAAAGAGCAACTGGATAATTATGCGCTTTTTTTTTTTTTTTTTTTTCTCTTCCTTAAAAGTTCCTGAAGCCATCATGCCTGAATGGAATTCTTACTATCATAATGAGGAGGGTGAAGAGGACAATGAACACGAAGATGGAGATGGAGAGCCTGGTGGTAAGATTTATTTATGGCTTTTGCTTTTGACAGCAAAAGGTTTAAATAAATGTAATGGTTAAACACAAAAGCACTGTAGAGGAAAGAGATAATAACACCTTTTATGCATCTCCTTGGTAAAAGTAACTACAAAACTCTGCATATACACCTGGGGTTTTTTTTTTTAGAACGGACCTATAATTAGATGGTAGATTAATATTTTCTTGTGATGGTTATTATTCACCGCTGGGTTTTTAACTTTTTGCTAAATAAAAAAAAAGACTGAACATTTTGAAAAAAAACACGTTTTTACATAGTCGGTAAGGTTGACAAAAGACACCAGTCCATCCACCACTGCTTCTGAAAAATAATTCCACATCCTTACCGCTCTGACAGTAAAGAACCCTCTACGCAGGGTTGAACCGCTTCTCTTCCAATTTCAGTGAATGGCCGTGTGTCTTTTTAAATTCCCTTTCTTGGGGGAAAAAAAAAATCTCCTATGCTAGGGTCACCAGTACTGTATTTGTACATCAATATCATATCAAGCGTCTTCTCTCCCGAGAGGTAAAGTTCAATGCTTGTAGTCGTTCCCCATAGCAGAGACCCTCTAGTCCCATTATTAGCTTTGTTGCCCTTCTCTGGACTCTCTCCAGTTCCAGCACATCCTTCCTGAGGACTGGTGCCCAGAACTGGATGGCATACTCAAGATGCGGCCAGACCATGGTCTTGTAGAGTGGGAGAATTATCGTTTTATCGCTGGAGTAAATTCCCTTTTTTATGCATGCCAATATTATGTTGCTCTCAGACCAGCATGGCGGCTGACTCCTCCCACTCCTTCTTGCTTCCTGCGGTTTCGCGCGCTGCTTCCAAGATGGCGCAGGCGGCTGATGCGGCTCCGAGGGTCTCTGGGGCCCCTTCACTCCTCACGCCCGAGATCGAGGTGGACGCGGCGGCTATAACAGGCCCGATTCTCGAGGCCATAGCGGCGTCCAAGGCGGAACTCGTGACCCGTATTGACTGCCTGGCCTCGGAATGTAGTCTCATCCGACATGATCTGGATTAGATCAGAGGCCGTCTGACTACTGCGGAAGATCGCATATCGGGGGTGGAAGATGTGACACACACCCAGGGCTCACAGCTGTCAGAGCTGGAAAGCGTGGTCCGGATGCTGCAACACAGAGCGGACGATGCCGAGGACCGCCAAAGGAGGAATAACGTAAGAGTGGTGGGATTACCTGAGGGAGCTGAAGGGGTTGCCACAACTACTTTTGCTGAACAGTTTTTCAAAACTCTGTTAGGCCTGGGTTACCTCCCCCCCACTTATGTAGCTGAACGGGCTCACAGGGTACCCACTGGAGCTTGGAAAGCGGGCGTCCCTTCCTGGTCAGGTTCCTAAACTATAGGGACCGTGACATGCTGCTGGCTGAAGCAAGGAAGCATCCAGACCTGAAGTATGAGAACGCCCGCATCATGCTGTTTCCGGACTTCTCGGCGGAGACTCAGAGGAGGCGTCGCTCATTCACAGACGTGAAAAAGAGGCTCCGTGAGAGGGAGCTGAAGTACAGTATGCTGTACCCCAGCCGTCTCCGTGTGCAATACAAGGGATCCGTGAAGTTTTTTGATACTCCGCACGATGCTTGTGAGTGGCTTGATCGTGCCCAGGGATGTTGCTGTACACGAAAAATCCTTCTTTCACAGTGGTTCCTGAAGGTTGCCGGGTGGATCTGATTGACCCATTTATGGTGTTGCTTCTTGTTTTTGTACTTTATTTTGTCCTCTCTTACTATGGAATAGTCTTAAACTTTTCAGTACTATCCGGACTGGGGTTCTCCCTTGGAGTGATATCCTTTTGTTTGAAACTTGTTTTTTCCTTTTGGGGAGTAACTCGCTGATTCAATGGACTATTAACTCTGAATTGGTGCAGTGGTAACTAGTAATATAGTGCACTCCTTGTTTTGGGTTATCGCGGTATGTGGTTCCCAATGCAAGGTTAGCTGCACGCATCCTGTCATAGAAAGGTCGGGAATCTGGTGTGACGGACACGGTCAACTTTGTGCTTGTACTTTTTTATTTTTTCTCTTCTTCTTTTTTTTCGAATACCGGACTATCGACACGTCAGGCTGAACCACTACGGGGTTGTTCGTTTCAGGGATCAAGCTGCATACTGGACAAGTTGTTGTTTTTTTTGAATTTTTAGTTTTTGTGCTCCAGTTTTTTAATAGTTTAGTGGTTTCTGGTATGACAGCAGGGGCGTTTTTTTGTTTTCTTGACCAAGGCCATGGGGGTTATATTTGTGCTGTACCACCACTGAATATACTGTTACTATTGAAATATGTGCTAACCCCGCCTACCCCTCCTCCGGTACTTATAATTGTATGGGTTTCCTATTTTTTTGTTTTCTACAATGGATGGCAAACTTAAAATACTTTCATGGAATGTCAGGGGTTTAAATAACAAATTTAAGAGGGCGGCTGTATTTCAGTACCTCAAGCAGGTCAAACCACATATCGTCCTCCTGCAAGAGACACATTTAGAGGGGAGTAAAATATTGTCCTTGCGCAGGCCCTGGATACAAAGGGCAATGCATTCTACGTACTCTACGTACGCTAGAGGGGTATCCATTCTAATAAGCAAATCAATCCCATGCAACATTCACAAAGTATTTACAGACCCGGGAGGTCGATATGTGGCAGTCCTCTTGGATATATATTCTCATAAATTGCTGCTGGTCAATGTGTATTTACCCCCTCCTTTCAAGGTGACCTTACTGTGTGATTTGTTGGTTAGACTGGCGCCCCATCTCCATCTCCCAATGGTTCTCCTGGGGGATTACAATGCCATTTTAGACTCGGTGCTGGATTCCTCTAACGCTGGTAGGTCGGCGTCGGTGGACCTCAGCTCCTGGCCGTCGCTGGCGGGCCTGACTGAGATTTGGAGATGGAAGCACCCGGATACTGTGTCGTACTCTCATATGTCTTCTACTCACAGATCTTCAGCTAGGATCGATTTGGCGTTTGGTAATTCTCTGATCCTTCCGTTGGTATCTGAGTCTGACTACTTACCTGGGGGAGCGTCGGATCATAATCCACTTCTAGTCACCTTAGCCTTTCCTGCAGGGGGTAGGAAGGGAGGTTGGAAATTAGCGCCGGGGTGGTTGCTGGAGGACCAGGTGATTGCACAGATGCAAACGTTAATGTCCGCTTACTGGGAAGATAATGAGGGCTCGGCCGAGCCCCCGGTGGTATGGGATGCTTTTAAAGCAGTGGCGAGGGGGGAGTGCATCTCTGCCATTAAGGCGGTCCGAAAGGAGCATGGACAGGAGAGTGAGCTTCTCATGGCCCATGAACGAGAGAGGGCAAAGAGGCAGGCAGACTCGCCCTCGGAGGTCAATTATGCTTCCTTATTGGAGGCTCAACGTTCGGTGGCATTGCACTTTACAAACTTGGCACACACTGAGATGCGGCAAAGGTCGGAGGTGGTGTTTGCGGAGGGTGATAAAAATGGTAAGTTGCTGGCTAACCTTGCTGCTGATTGTAAGACACCGGTCTGTGTACCGGTGGTGAGGACTAAGGGGGGATCCTTAGTCACTGACCCCAAGGAGATACTGGAGGAATTTGTACAGTTCTATTCAACACTATACTTGCCCATTCCACCTTACAACCCTTTAGAATTGGAGGAATTGTTGCGGTCCTTGTCTATGCCAAAATTGTCGGATACTGATATGGCAGCTTTAGATGAACCTATTTCTGCCCTGGAGATTGAAGCAGCCATGCTCTCGTTCCCTCCACAGAAGGCGCCGGGGCCTGATGGATTCCCGGCGGACTTCTACAGGGCTTTTAGGTCTCGTTTGGCCCCTAGGCTCAATGTTCTCTTCCGGCACTGCTGGGAGCATGGGGCCTTACCGGCCTCGATGATGGAGGCTTACATGGTCCTCCTCTTGAAGCCGGGGAAGGATCCCCTGGAATGCTCGTCATATCGCCCCATAGCACTTTTGAATGCGGATCTGAAGATCCTTGCAAAGGTGCTGGCGTCAAGGTTGGCCGGGGTTATTTCAACTCTGGTCGACATTGACCAAACAGGTTTTATCCCGGGCATGTCCACAGACACCAATCTGAGGAGATTGTTTACGCATCTCCAAATTGATGCAACGGATGCCCCTGCCAAAGTAATTGTTACGATCGATATAGAAAAGGCTTTCGACTCCGTGGATTGGGACTATATGCACAGGGTGTTGGAGGTAATGGGGTTCGGACCTGGTTTCGTCGGTGGATCACTATGCTTTACGGGGATCCTCGGACAGCGATTCGGCTGGGTGCAACAGTCTCCGAGTTTTTTCCCTTGGGCAGGGGTACCAGACAGGGGTGTCCGCTATCACCGTTTATTTTCGCGCTGATGATGGAGCCCATTGCTAGAGCTCTTAGACAATCCAATGGAGTGGGGGGTATACAGGTCGGCTCCATTAGGGAATGTGTGGCCCTCTACGCAGATGACTTGATACTGTTCCTCAGGGACCCGGGACCTTCTCTCAAATCCGCCTTACAAATTATGAATCAATTTGCCTCCTTTTCGGGCCTACGGGTGAATTGGGGCAAGTCCTCCGTTCTGCCGCTGGGTCCGGAAGCTCAGTCATTAAGGGATAATGAGTTGCCATTGCAGTGGGTGACCTCTATCACTTATTTAGGTGTCGGGTCACAGCAGAAATTAATGATTCCATGACCCTTAACCTTCTTCCACTGGTGTCAAGTCTCAAACAAAAGACACAGGTATGGCGGAAGCTCCCTCTCTCGTTGATTGGACGAATTAGTCTTATTAAAATGAAATTTCTCCCAGTGATTCTATATTTCCTGCGTCACTCCCCAGTTTGGATCCCCAAGCATTTTTTTACTACATTAAATGGAATAGTAGGATCCTTTTTGTGGTCCCCGCAATCACCTCGTATCAGTATAGCGGTCCTGCAGGAGCCATGGGGGCAGGGTGGGTTGGCACTTCCAGACTGGCAGAAATATTATATGGCAGGCCAGATGGTGTTTGCCAGGCGCTGGCTGTTGGCGGACGAGGGAGATGCTGCCACAGTATTGGAGGCGGCACATCTGGGATCATATGAGAGCCTGAGGTTGGCTCTCTATAGGGGTCCTAGGTCTAGTCTACCTCTAACAGTCTCAATGAAGGCCACGGTTAGGGCATGGGGGGCTACTACCCTCCTAATGTCCCCGTCATATACAGGAGTGTCGCCCTCGGCCCCATTGTGGCTGAACCCGAACCTTCCAGACTTTTGCTCGCTTCCCGACCCTATGATATGGGCATGCAGGGGGGTTAAATTACTGGAGGATGTTACTAGGGAAGGTGAACTTATTTCATTTGACCAATTAAAGGATAGACATGACCTGCCAAATTCCTTCTTCTTCCGCTATTTACAACTGCGTCATGCTTTTCAGGCGCAGTTCGATGGCCGGAGAATTGAGTTACTTCCGTCAGCGCTAGAGACCCTTCTAAAAGATGAGGACCTGATTAAACCTCTATCAACGGTGTATAAATCCTTGTTTACTAAATCGCCCCTGGGGGTCATTAGATGTGGGGAAGAGAAATTCCGGGAATACAAGGGGAGGATTGGGAAAAGATGTGGGACCATCCTTTTAGGCACTTGGTCTCGGCTAGGGACCGTCTAATTCAATTCAAATTCTTACATAGAGTGTACCTCACCCCGGCTAGACTTACTCGTATATATCCGTCCTCTATTGGTCAATGCTGGCGGTGTCCGCACACTCCGGCGGACTCGAACACATTTTTTGGACCTGCCCTTTGGTTCAGGTTTTCTGGGCTGGGGTGGTGGGATGCCTGGCGGAGGTGCTCGGTGTCCCGGTTCCTCTATCACCTAGGGTTTGTCTCCTGGGGCTGGTGGAGGAGGTGGTTCCGTCTTTGGCTCTCCGAACTTTGCTGAATATTGGGTTATTTTATGGTAGGAAGGCCATTTTATTAAAGTGGAAGAACCCTGGCGCCCCTACTATCTCATTCTGGAAAGGCCTGGTCAATTCCGTTGTCCATTTATATAAAGCCGCTTACAAAACTAGGGGTTGTGCAAAAAAGTTTGAGGATCTGGCGGGCCTGGTTAGACTCATCGGCAACGGTGGGTTGATTAATGATATAGGTTAGTGGGTTGTATGGAGTTCTTTATAATTACGTTTTCACAATTGGCCGAAAGTACTGCATAAGACATAATTGTGAGTATTACTGATTTAATATGTCAATGTCAACTGCTAATGTGTAATGGGTATGGTGGGGGGATAAAGCATATTTTGGTATTTATTGTTGAAATGAGTGGAACTTGGTACAGATACTGGCTATTCTTTTATAAACTTTTATTTTATTTCTAAGGTTTAATGCTTAAACTGCTCGACGGCCGGGCTTTGGTCAAGACGGGAGGGGGGTGGGGGGGGGTTATAGATACTGATTTAGGAAGAATAGGAAGACTATGTTAGTCTGAGTAAGTAAAGCCAAGTATGGCACATGCCGGGTGGGTAAGTGGCCTACCTGGATATTTTTTCTATGTAAGATGTGTGTCTTTGTATGTAGTTACATTGTACTGTATTGTATTAAAAACTAATAAAAAGAATTAAAAAAAAAAAAAAAAATGCAAGAAAAAAAATGTGTCAACACAATCAAAAAAATTGTTCATTAATAAAGTGCATACATCCGAAATTCATATTTGGTCATGATTGAAGTCCCATATTCTTAATCCCAAACAGAATCAAGACGCGATCCAAAATATATTATTCATATAAACAAACACCCGATGTGATCCTTCACCATATGTCCAAAAGTAACTCCCCAGAAAACATGGCTGGTCAAATTTTATAAACCAGCGAAAGTGCACTTTTATATGTCAGGCAGGTCCACTCTCCTGTTCCTGATGTGCCCTCTAGTCAATCCCTCTCCTGAATTAGATAGTGATGCAAAGGATTTTTAGTGGGTAGGAAAAAAGATCTCTCTAGCGTAATGCTGTTTAAAAATGCTAATTTATTCAACTTTTTATTTTTTAATTATTTTATTGGAACACATATGAATTTCGGATCTATGCACTTTTTAAGTCCTAATGATGGCAGAAATCGCCCAAATGGCCTTGATGAAAAGTTTACATACCCTGGAATGTTTGGCATTAGTACAGACACACAAGGTGACGCACACAGGTTAAAATCACAATTAAAGTTTATTTCCCACATCTGTGGCTTTTTAAATTGCAATTGGTGTCTATGTACAATTTGTCAAAGTTTGTTAGCTCTCACGCAAATGCACTGAGCAGGCTGGATACTGAGCCAGGGAGCGTAGAAAAGAACTGTCAAAAGACCTGTGTAACAAGATAATGGAATTTTATAAAGATGGAAAAGGATATAAAATATATCAAAAGCCAAATTTGCCTGTAAGTACTTTTCAATCACTTAAGAAGTTGAAAATTCAGGGATATCTTTATACCAAGCCATGGTCTGGTAGATCAAGGAAGATTGCAGCCACATTGCCAGAGGAATTGATCGGCATACAAAGAAAAACCCACAGGTAACATCAGGAGTAATACAGGCTCTGAAAAAAGACAGTGTGGTTGTTTTTAGCGCCGACCGTACGCACATATGCGGCCTCGGTTTTAAGGGGCATTACCAGGTGAGCTGCTATCTAGATAAAGGAAGGCCCATAGATGTGGTGTATCTGCATTTTGCAAAAGGATTTGACTCAGTTCCCCATAAACGTTTACTGTACAAAGTAAGGTCCGTTGGCATGGACCATCGGGGTACATGGATTGAAAACTGGCTACAAGGGCGAGTTCAGAGGGTGGTGGTAAATGGGGGAATGGTCAGGGGTGGGAAGTGGGGTCCACCAGGGTTCTGTGCTGGGAACAATCCTGTTTAACTTGTTCATAAACGACCTGGAGGATGGGATAACCAGTTAAATCTCTGTATTTGTGGATGACACTAAGCAGGGGAATAACTTCTCCGCAGGATGTGGAAAACTTGCAAGAAGATTTGAACAAATTAATGGGGTGGGCAACTACATGGCAAATGAGGTTTAATGTAAAATAATGCATTTGGGTGGCAAAAACATGAATGTAATATACTCACTAGGGGGAGAACCTCTGGGGGAATCTGGGATGGAAAAGGACCTGGAGGTTCCTAGTAGATGATGGGCTCAGCAATGGCATGCAATGCCAAGCTGCTGCTAACAAAGCAAACTAAATATTGTCATGCATTAAAAAGGGGATTAACTCAAGAGATAAAGTGATAATTCTCCCACTCTACAGGACTCTGGTCCAGCCTTACCTGGAGTATGCTGTGCAGTTCTGGACACCAGTCCTCGGGAAGGTTGTACTGGAAATGGAGCGAGTACAAAGGGCAACAAAGCTAATAAAGGGTCTGGAGGATATTGGTTGTGAGAAGAGACGCTTGAGAGGGGATATGATTTTAATTTACAAATACCATACTGGTGACCCCACAATAGGGATAAAACTTTTTCGCGGAAGAGTTTAACAAGACACGTGGCCACTCATTAAAATTAGAAGACAAGAGGTTTAACATTAAACTGTGTAGAGGGTTCTTTACTGTAAGAGTGGCAAGGATGTGGAATTCCCTTCCACAGGTGGTGGTTTTCAGCGGGGGGCATCGATGGTTTCAAAAAACTATTAGATAAGCAACTGAACGACCACAACATACAGGGATATACAATGTAATACTGACATAATCATCACACACATAGGTTGGACTTGACGGACTTGTCTTTTTTCAACCTCACCTACTATGTAACTATGTAATGTAAAAAAAAAAAAAAATGTTATTTATTTTTTTTAAAGCGCCCCAGTCCCTGCGTAGCAAAGAAACCGCACACATAAGTTACGCCTGCATATGTAAACAGTGTTCAAATCCCACATGTGAGGTATCACCGCGATCGTCAGAGTGAGAGCAATAATTCTAGCACTAGAACACTACTCTAACTCTATCTAACCTGGTAATCGTTAATTATTTATTTTTTTAAGCGTCTCCTATGGAGATTTTTAGGTACCATAGTTTGTCGCCATTCCACAAGTGTGCGTAATATCAAAGCATGACGTGTTGGGTATCTCTCTATGCTTCTTTCACTGAGAGCTATGCAGAATGGCCACTTGAATAATTAAGGGAACTTAAAGGAGCCACACCTCTTTAATTCTGGGAGGCACTGTATCATGTGACACCCCTGTGGATGGGAGGTTAAAATGGTCCTGACCAGAGGAACGGAAAGACTAGAGACTGAGCATTATATCCTTTTACGTCTATAAGTTGGTGAAAGGAAGGGAAAAAGAGATCTTGCGATTCAGCTAAGCTGAATTACGGATCTCTCTTCCTTCAGTGTGACCCTGCCCCACACAGTTAGTAAGCGCCTTCCTAGGGAACATTTAACCCTTTGATTGCCCCTGGTGTTAACCCCTTCCCTGCCAGTGCCATTTATACAGTAATCGGTGCATTTTTATAGCACTGATCACTGTATTGGTGTCACTGGTTCCCAAAAAATTCCACTCAGTGTCAGATTTGTCTGCCGCAATGTCGCAGTCCCACTAAAAATCGCATTACCAGTAAAAAAAAACAAACAAAGTCCCTAAATCTATCCTGTAGATTGGTTTGCGCAAAAGGTTATAGCGTCTACAATCTATATACGCTTATTGGGATTTTATTTATTTTTCTTTTTTTACCAAAATTATGTAGAAGAATACATATTGGCCTAAATTCATAAAGAAATTTGTTTTGGATATGTGTTGTAGCAAAGTAAAAAAACTGAAAATAGTATACCCGCCTTTTCCGTAATTTTCCTTTTCCTGTCGCATCTTCATGGCAGCATAGACCTTTGGGTTTTGACTCCGCCCCCACAACCTGATAGTACCGCGTGAAAGAGTTAGTCTGCTTGTCTAGGGTACGATCTCCTCTAAGATCCTTTTTACCTCTCCGACCTCCGATCGATGTATAAATGCAAATGATCAGATACCTGAGAGTCATTTCCCATCGAACAAAATGACACACACTATGATGCCAAGTTCAAAGGAAAATGGCTGTATTTGATTTCGCGCTCTGGCATCTTATATCAAATTATATTCAGACAAGAGATGGTTAATAAAAAACATGCGCAGTAAATGCTTCTTCATAAAGACAGTAATACTAGTAAAAGACAAAAAAAATCATTGTTCTACTATTCTCTGGTAGCTGTGTCTGTGAAAAGCAAAGTTTTATAGATAAGACATGAGAACAGTCCTGTGCTGAAAACAAAATGATACATTTGCTTGTGGGAAACTATCAGAATGTTCTTCTATATGCTGATATGAAATAAAAGCTGTGAAACCCAAAGAAATACTGAACTAAAGAAATACTCTAATTATACATGAACATTAAAATGGCTGACAGATACAAAATGGATGCCTAGCATAACCTTTCAACCCCCTCTTAAGTCATAAATATAATATGACTTCTACAGGCCTGCAGCATCCTGAAATCTATGATTCTTTCTAAGTTTGTTGTATTCATTTACATAAAGCTGCAGATATCGTGTATATGCATGAGAGGGTTGGTCTGGTGTAGTGCATTTGCTAATACAAAGCAAAATGAGCTTGAAAATCAGGTAGCCTATTAATCCTAACAATAATACTACAATAATCATAGTATCATTGCTAGGACCGACAGTGTTTTTTCTCTTTTCTAGTAAAAAATTAACCTATGTACTGGACTTTAAGTGACTTGTATGTGATGCTCCTGAGTCTGGCCTAGGGCTGACACGACTGGTACTAATTGTGCTACATAACACCATCCTTTCACTCCGGGGATCCATGGGTAACAAATTTTACCACAGCATATGTATGTATGTATGTATTGTTTCCCAATGAAAAACTTCTTAAAGACTTACGTTGGGGCTCAGCTCCAGCTTCAAGCATGGCACTAACAAGTTTACCAACAAGTATCCCAGAGGTTGTATTTCTGTATGTAATAAGTTTACTAATGGAGTTGTTGAGGGATTGATTTTTTGTAACTACACAACTGACCTATACCGTGGATGAGAATACCCTTTGAAATATTAAATACTGACTTGGAACATATATCTACTCCTTTTGGATGTATTGCCTAACTGAACACACCACTCGGGATCATGTGTCCTTCCTAAAGTGTAAAATAAAATACTCTGATTGCGGTATCTTTCTGAGACCGTGTTAATTCTTAAGACTAGAGTGTTTTTCAATAATGACTTGAGGTTTAGAGGGACAGCTAAAATTGGGATCCTAGCAGTTTTTGGGTGTAACTTACTACAAATCCAATATTACTCTTTCGTTCATGGACCGACACAGCTTCTCTATTGACATAGTGGGTATTTATCCCCTCAGTCTGCATCTCGCAGATCAGTTTTTTCTGTCTAGCAAGGAGTAGGAAATGGCTCCCCCTTCTCTTTTTTTTTTTTTTTTTTTTTTTTTTTGTTTCCTGCGATTTTTGATCAACTGCCGACTGGGTGACAGGCTGGGTCCTCGATCCTTGTAGTCCCCCCAGTTTCAGCCATCGGCCAGCGCTGGGTTTTCCACGACATACCCGTCGCTCTATGGGTGGCCCGTGAGCTTACACTCCAGGGCCTGCATCGGACCGCTCAGCTTCGGCTGACCTTACGGCCGAGTCGCAGCAGCCTGTCCGGTGAGTGTCGCGCTCCAGGGCATACATATGATCGCTCCCCAGGGTCCAATCACAGCATGCCTGGCCGACAGTCACCTTCCGTGCGCGGATGATCTGTTTTGGAATGTCTTCCAGCATGATACACGCAGGAAGGGTAAGTAGCTCCCCTGCTTCGGCAGGGTGACTTGGCTGGACATTCCTGGAAAGACCAAGTAAGTGGTTGTGGCCCCTTTTCTTTCCTCTCTCCCTGCCTTCCCTGGCCTTGAGCTAAGGTTGCTGGGTGCTGGGGATCACCTAAGGGGTTCCACCTGGAGCGGGGCTGGCTGTAACTATCATTTAAAAGATGTAATTTCTGCTTACCTGTGTGCTTCTTCCCCCTCCATGCTGTCGGCGGCCATTTTGCGGTGGTCCATGCCTGTTTCGGCCTCTAGTGACTGTCCGGGGGCCATTTTCTTGTAGTTTTTGCGCCTATATGTATATATCACCGCTCTGCGCCATTTTCTTGTGGTTCACACCCGCTTTTGCCTCTATCGACTGTCGGCGGCCATGTTTCCTAGGATTTACGCTGTATGTAGATATCGCATCTTTTTGGGGTCCGTGGCCGCTTTTGCCTCTATTCGGCTCGGCGGCCATTTTCTAAGAGCCCATTTTGTTCCATATAGCCGCTTGGCGCCCATTTTGCGATAGTTTCCGGCCTCTAGGGTGCATTACACTGGCACGAAAATTGACACAGGAAACGCTGATAAACTATCAGACTGACATAGCATCACAGGCGCAGCACACGGCAGCATAGCGGTACCGATCCAAGGGTGGTGAGTCCTCTGGGAGACCCAGCATCTCTGATCAGCTAGAAGGGTGGCCTATTGATATCTTGACTGAAGCCCTGTGGGTGTCAGCGCGTGGTCAGCATGGCATCTGAGCCAGATGTTTTTTCCCCTGAAACACCCGATTTGGCAGCTGGTGCCCCTGATGTATCTATGGGCGCTATGTCGGCAATCCTAGAGGCTTTTGCTGCCAGGGTGGAAGCAGCACATGGGAATACAGGAGGTAGTAAATGCCCCCGTCCCCTGCAATCTTCTGGGGATAATTCTGATGCAGAACCAGGTCCAGCTATGGCTAATTGCCGAGATTCTGATGCATCAGACTGCAGACCGTGACCAAGCGGACAGTGAGAATGACTCCAAGTCCAGGTCAGTACGTGAAAAGGCTTTGGTATCTGACCTTATTACTGCAGTGCGGGATACGCTAAATTTGGAAAATGCTGCTGAAGCAGCAGAGACTCCTGTCCCCTTCGGGTTCCGTAAACATCCCCGCACTGCTAGGGTGTTCCCTTGTGTGTCTTCTTGTATAAGAGCTTATCAAAATGAGTGGGAAAACCCACTAAGGGTCTTTACATCCCCAAATAATTTTGCGGAACGGTACCCCTTTGAGGAGAGTTTTCTGAAGAAATTGACCTCTCCCCCTATAGTGGACCCTCCGGTGTCCAGACTTAAGAGCTACCACAATCCTAGTACAAGGGGCTCCTGTTTTCAAGGACCTTGTGGATAAGAAAGCTGAAGCACTTGCTCGCTACTTATACTCTGTGGTAGGCTCAGTGGTGCGCCCGGCATTGGCGGGGGCCTTAGTGTTTTAGACACTTACTGAATGGGCAAAATTGCTACTCCCAGGGGTTAAAGGAGCGTGACGCTCCTCCTGATGAAATAACTTTGGCCGACCAGTTGGTACAGGGCCTTAAGTTTGTCTGCGAGTCAGACATGGATACTATTCCCCTGCTATCAAAAGCTTATGTTACGGTTTATGCAGTAGCAATACGCCGCCTGATCTGGCTAAAAGGCTGGTCTGCGGACCAGGCCTCCAAGAAAACACTGTTTGATCTGCCTTTTAAGGGCGACAGACTTTTTGGGGCCTCTCTGGATGACCTCAAGGATGCCACAGGAGGTAAAAGCACTTTGCTCCTTCAAACTAAAAAGGGTAAGGGACCACGCCAAGGGCAAGGACCCTCCTTTACTGCACGCAAACGTTTTTTTCCGTCCACCCAGGGCGACGGAAAAAAAGCCCAGGCCGACAAGGCGCCTGCACCAGGATAGAAGCGTCCTTGGCTCCGCAAACCCAATAAGGCTACGGACAAATCTGCATCCGCATGAAGGTCCGCCCCCACCCAGCTCTCGGGTGGGGGGGAGGTCTTCACAAATTCGCTACTCAGTGGACAGCTTTAATCTCCGACAGGTGGGTTTGCGAAGTAATCTCCTCAGGCTACAAAATAGCATTCCTCTCTTGTCCACCGGACAGATTCGTTCCCTCCAACCTCCAGCTACAGCCGACCCGTCGGGAGGCCCTGTATGGGGCAGTCCAGGGACTGCTGGAACGCGGGGTGGTCATTCTAGTTCCAAAGCAGGAACGGGGGCAGGGTTTTTACTTGAATCTGTTCATTGTGCCAAAGAAGGATGGGGTTCGTCCAATCTTGGATCTCAGGGCCCTCAATTGCTTTGTGAAGGTACAAAAATTTCGGATAGAGTCAGTTCGATCTGTAGTCGCTGCTCTCCATCCAGGGGACTTTATGGCCACCTTGGACATCAAGGACGCATACCTGCATGTCCCCATATACTCCAGACACCAGAGGTTTCTGCGATTCGCAATCGGGAAGAACCACTATCAGTTTGTGGCCCTCCCGTTTTAACCTGGCTTCGGCACCCAGGACGTTCACCAAGGTGCTCGCGCCGATTCTGGCACTTCTAAGACAGCGGGGTATCGCTATCATGGGCTACTTGGACGACCTTCTTCTGAAGGCCCCTTCAAGCTCAGAATTAGAGGTAAGCGTGTCCATTACCTGTCAGACTCTTCGAGGCTGGGGTTGGATACTAAACACGCAAAAGTCAGTATTGGGACCGACAACGCCTAGTGTACCTGGGGTTGATTCTGGATTCCTCAGAGGCAAAAGTATTCCTCCCTGTGGAAAAGTTGCAGACCCTTCTGGCTGCAGTGCGGCAGCTGACATCTAAGAGTTGGTCGTCACTCCGTTTTTGCATGCGAGTGTTAGGCCTCATGGTAGCCTCCTTCGAGGCTGTCCCATATGCTCAATATCACACTCGGGTGTCACAGAAGGAAGTTCTGTCCAGATGGAACAGATGTCCATCATCTCTGGATTATCAAATCTGGGTAAGCCACCTAGTCAGGAGATCCCTGGTATGGTGGCTGACATCACCGGCTCTTCTAGCCGGGAAGTCATTTCTTCCTGTGTACTGAATAGTGATCAGGACGGACGCCAGCCTTGCAGGTTGGGGGGGGGAGTCTGGGGTGTTCAATTGACGCAAGGTCACTGGACCCCAGAGGAATCCCGCCTGCCGATCAATGTCCTGGAAATCCGGGCGATCAGGCTGTGCCTCTTCAGATGGTCTCAGGGGCGTCCAGTCAGACAACGCCACAGCAGTGGCATATGTCAATCATCAAGGAGGACCAAGAAGCTCAGCTGCAGCATCGGAGGTCGCTCGCATCCTGAGGTGGGCAGAAAGGAGCGTACTGGCACTGTCGGCCGTGTACATTCCGGGTGTGGAGAACTGGCAGGCGGACTACCTGAGTCACCAAATGCTGGACCAGGGAGAATGGTCCTTACACCCGGAAGTGTTCCAGCTCCTCTGCCAAAGATGGGGCACGCCAGACGTAGATCTTTTGGCTTCCCGACTCAATCGGAAGGTATTGAGGTTTGTGGCCCGGTCAAGGGACCCATGGGCAGACGCAACGGACGCATTAGTGGCATCGTGGGGTCAGTATCGGCTAATATATGCCTTCCCTCCCTTAAGGCTTCTTCCCCATCTGCTTCGCAGAGTGGAGGCAGAGGGAATGCCAATGATCCTGATCGCTCTAGATTGGCCTCAGCGTCCCTGGTACGCCGATCTAGTACGTCTAGTAACAGACATCCCCTGGCGCCTACCACTACGGGAGGACCTGCTGTCGCAAGGTCCCTTACTCCATCCTGCTTTACAGTCACTGGCTTTAAAGGCATGGCTATTGAGAACCAGGTACTGAGAGACCGGAGCCTGTCAGATTCAGTAATCTCTACTATGCGAAGTGCTTGGAAGCCTTCATCTAGGAAGGTTTATCACCGCACTTGGAAGGCCTACATTTCCATGTGTGAGGAAATGAAATGGCATCCGCGTACTTTTTTGGTCTCCAGAATCCTGCTGTTTTTACAGCGTGGGGTGGACCAAAGGCTTGCCTTAAAGGGGTTGCTCCACCGGAAAAAAAAAATTTCAAGCCAGCAGCTACAGCTACAGCAGCTGCTGGCTTTTAATATTTGGACACTTACCTGTCCTGGAGTCCAGCGACGTCCGCAGCAGAGGACGAGCGACCGCTCGTCGCTCTGCTGCTCCCTCCGCCATCCTCGCTGAGGGAACCAGGAAGTGAAGCCCTGCGGCTTCATGCCCGGTTCCCTACGGCGCATGCGCGAGTCGCGCTGCGCCGTTCTGATTGGTGCTCCTGTGTTCTGGGAGCCGAGTGTCTCCCAGAACACCAAGGGAAGTCTGCGGGAAGTGACGTAACTCCCGCAGATTCCCGGAGACAGGACTCCCGGATGTGGGTGAAAATACCTGTCTTAGACAGGTATCTTCACCCCCCTCCCCCCTGAAAGGTGTCAATTGTGACACCGGAGGGGGGGAGGGTTCCAAATAGCAAAAGTTGCTATTTAGGGTGGAGCTCCACTTTAAGTACGATTTTAAGGGACAGATATCTGCCCTGGCTGTCTTTTTTTTTTTTTTTCAGCGACCCCTGGCGACTCACTCTCGTGGGTACTTTTTTGCAGGGGGTTCGACATGTGGCTCCTCCCATCCGTCCCCCGCTACCTCCGTGGGACTTGAACCTGGTCCTCTCGGTGCTTCAGAAGGCACCGTTTGAGAATATTAGGGATATTCCCTTGTTGACACTTTCTCAGAAAGTGGTCTTCTTGGTGACTGTTACGTCAGTTAGACGAGATTCTGAGCTGGCAGCCTTGTCAGCCAAGGCTCCCTATTTGATCTTCCACAAGGATAAGGTGGTGCTGCAGCCTTCCTTTCTTCCGAAAGTCGTTTCGGCTTTTCATCTCAACTAAGACATTGTACTTCCATCCTTGTGTCCTCATCTGTCGAATCCTAAGGAGTTGGTGTTGCATTCCTTGGACGTTGTCCGAGCTTTGAGAGTATACCCATCTGCTACTTCCCTGTTCCGGAAGTCAGACTCACTGTTTGTTTCGGTGGCTGGTCCTAAGAAATGCCAAGCAGTCTCATCGGCCACCATCTCTAGGTGGATCCGACAGATGGTAATCCAGGCTTACGCCTTAAAGGGTCAAGCGCCCCCCTTTCCGGTCACGGCACATTCGACCAGGGCAATGGGTGCCTCTTGGGCTTTCCGATATCAAGCGTCTGTTTCCCAATTATTATGTAAAGCGGCGACTTGGTTGTCCGCTCACACTTTCACCAAATTCTACAAAGTTGATGTAGGTGCATCTTTGGATGCCTCTTTCGGCCGCAAAGTTTTCCCGGGGCCTTTTTAGATTTGCTACTCCTCCGTTGGAGGAGTGCTGTTTTGTGTTTTGGGGTGAAGTTTACTTTTATGCTGTTACCACCCCTCGATTTTTTTTTCTGACACTGCTTTGGGACATCCTACTTTGTCAATAGAGAAGCTGTGTCGGTCCATGAACGAAAGAGTAAATAGGATTTTTTAATCACCGTAAAATTATTTTTCTCTGAGTTCATGGACCGACACAGCACCCACCCCTCTTAAGTTTTTGTACTGCTTTTTGACGAACTGATCTGCGAGATGCAGACTGAGGAGATATACCCAGAGGGTCTGATCCCTGGGCGGTACTGTAGAAGGTGTGATGCAACACTTTTTTTTTTACAAGTTTTCTGCCTAGTTAACTCCTAATTAACGGATAATACCCACTATGTCAATAGAGAAGCTGTGTCGGTCCATGGACTCAGAGAAAAGGATTTTACGGTGAGTAAAAAATCCTATTTTTTCATATCCTGACTGTCTGGCATAAGCATATTTAAACTTTAACAGTAACATTTTTCCAGAAAAAAAAGTTTTCTTTGATCAGTTCATTAGAGACCTCCTCTTTTAATGTGATTTCTGGGGTGAGAGTCAGTATGGTTGGTGTGTACTTTGTTTTTGCCACATAAGAATTTCAAGGCCCCTAAGTCATCAGGATGATAGATACAGTTTGTTATTATCCACACTGGGGCAAGGATCAGAATTGGAAAGATCACCAGAAGGCATAAGGCCTTCCCAGAAGTCTGTGATGAAATAAGCAACATCACTTTCCTTTTTTCCTATGCTTGTCTTTGGAGGACTTAAAACACCTGCTTCACCTCTTGGTGATCTTCCTACAGGTCCTGGGCTTAGATCAATCTTCTTTATCCTGCTGGCATGGATCCGGGTGGGACTTTCCTCTGTAAGCATGGCGGTCCTGGTGACGGCTACCACTTTGGTCAACGGTCCGAATCGAACTTTTTTCGGCTATCGACCTTTTTGAAGCCTTTGAACCACAACTTGATCACCGACCTGGAACGGGTGGGTTGATGCCTGTGAAGAAGATAGCGAGGTGCGAGTGACTTATCTTTCAACAATATCAAGAGTTTCAATCAGTTTTCTTACATATTCCTCCTGTATCTGTTCCAAATCTCCTTCCTCTACCATCAAAGGATGATTAGCCCACGGTGTGGGGAATAGCCTACCCATGAGTACCTCAAAAGGGGAATAACCCGTCGCACTGTGAGGGGTCATTCTAATTTCAGCTAATACAGCTGGGAGAACCTTTCTCCATTTGCCAAAATTCCCACCCGGAACTCTGTGGATGGTAGGGGAGGTGAAATTTCCAATCTACTTTTAGTGCTTTTACAAGATCTTGGCAGATTTTAGCTGTGAAGGCTGGGCCATTGTCTGTCTGAATTTATTTGCAACGGACATCCCCACTCAGGAATAATTTTCTGTGTGAGGATCTTCACCACAGTCTGTGCGTTTTCATTATTGGTGACAAAAACTTCTGGCCAGCGTGACATTGTATCCATTATGACCAAAGGGTATTGCTGTTTCTTTCCTTCTTTGGGCATATGTGTAAAGTCTATCTGTAAATGAGTAAACGGTGTTGGGTACTCAAGATGTTCATGCTTTGATTTCTTTGGGTTTGTACAAAAGCTTTAACTAGACTATGTAATCTAATGCCGCGTACACACAACCGTTATTCATGTCATGGAAAAAAACTAAGTTTTTCTCGACGTGATTTTTCGTGTTTCCTCTCAAGCCTGCCTTGCATACACACGTTCATGAAAAAAAATGCTCGAGCAAAGCGCGGTGACGTACGACGGCACTATAAAGGGGAAGTTGCATTCGAATGACGCCACCCTTTGGGACGCTTTTGCTGATCCTCGTGTTAATAAAGTTTTTTGGTGAGAGATGATTCGTGCTTTTCAGTCTTCGTGCTTTTCAGTCCGTTTACATCGTGACGAATGTGCTATCTCCATTACGAACGCTAGTTTTACCAGAACGAGCACTCCCGTCTAATACTTGATTCTGAGCATGAGCGTTCCCCCCCCCCCCCTCGTAAAAGCATACACACGAGCGTTTTTCACAAAGAGAAAAATGCTCTGGAGCATACACACCGTTTTTCACGGCCATTTTTAAAAATGTCATTTTTCTCGTCATGAAAAACGGTCGTGTGACCTAGTCCATGATATTGTGCAATGAACAGGGGGGCGCTAGCAACAGGAATACACGGTCTCCCCCCTTGGCAGATTAATCCTATTTTAGGATCTTTCTGCACCATTTCACAGTTCCATTGCCCAATATCATCGGGGGTGGCGAAGGCTTGTAGTTCCGTGAGCCAATGTGTCTCTCTCAGAGAACATGGCTGAGGTGTAAGCATGGGCATCTGAATGTGTGCCTTTTGTGTAGATGCAGCTTCTTTGGCAATTTTGTCAGCAAGTGCATTCCCTTTGGCTATATCAGTCATTTGGCCTGTATGTGCCCTACAGTGCATGATGGCTAGTTTTGAAGGTAACTGAATTGCATCTAGTAATGCTGTGACTAGGTCAGAGTGTGAGATACTTTTTCCATCTGCTGCCACATATCCTCTGCGAAGCCATATTACACCATGGTCCCAGACCACACCATGAGCCTATCTGGAATCGGTGTAAATGTTTACTTCTTTTCCTGCAAACAACTGGCATGCACGAGTTAATGCTACCAGTTCAGCAGCCTGTGCAGACTGATAGGGCACTGGACTGGCCTTGAGGACAGTGTCCGGCAGTTGGACCACAGCATATCCTGCATGATAGACATTATCACTTGGTCTACTACAAGAACCATCTACAAAAACTGTTTGTGCAGTAGGGATTGGTACTGAAAGCATATCTACTCTAGGTGAAGTGTCCTGATGTATTGAGTGTGTACAGTCATGAGGTGGTGTTAAGTCATCCTTTTCTCCTTTTTAAGACCCAATAAGGCATTCAAAATTGGAGCTGGACCAGAGTTTGTTTGAACTTTTTATTTTCAAGTTTGGCTTGGACAGGAGGATGACTTCATACCCACTCAATCTTTGTGCTGAGTATGTAAAGTTTTGAGTGTGGTGACATTGTGTAGTATGTAAGGTGGTGTCATGACCCAAGGTAAATGATGCTGCCATCTCCACAACCACTGCACAAGCAGCCAATGCTCTGAGACACGCAGGCATGCCTTGCACCTGTACTGGAACCACCCTTGAGAGAAAAAAAAAACTACAGGGTGCAGTCTTCCACCATGTTCCTGGGCCAGTACGCCTGCCATGGTTCTGCAATTTTCCCTGGAAAACAAGTGAAACATTTTGCCATACTCAGGGAGGCAAGGCTCGGGCTGGTAACCATTGCACATTTCAGCATAGCAAAAACATTTTAACATGTCATCAGACCATTTGACAACAATATCAGACATTTCAGAGAGGGTTGCTTGTCTCAAAATATTATCACAGAAAAAACAGTCGGGTATTTGATTGGCGGCAGTAACCAGGGTGAGCAGGTCCTTCTTGGTCAGCGGGCGGGGCATTCCCACTAGAGCAGCAGTTATTTTTGTGACAGACTTTCCTTACTCCCGGAGACAGCACAAACCCTAGGTATTTCAACCTCCTGTTTACACCATTGTAACTTTTTCTTAGACACTTTGTGACCACATATGTGCAACCATTTCAGTAAGGATAGGCTATCAGCTCGGCAGCCCTCTGAAGAACCACAAATCAACATATTGCAAGAGTACAGAACCATGAGGGGCAGTCCAAGGCCTGAGGGTGGCTTGGAGTACTATAGCATAGACCACAGGTGAATCTCTCTCATATATATATATATATATATATATATATATATATATATATATATAATTATTCTATCATCGCTCGCTCTCTTGCTTGCTCTCTCTTGCTTGCTATTGTTTCCGCCCAGACCTGCTTCAATTTCTTGAGCCTGGCTCCTACCACAGCTGGTTGGGCGGACGCACCTTCAAAAGGACTTCTGGTCCCCCGTGGTAGGGGTCTTTGGTTTCTCAAACTTTAGGAAGGATGACTGGGAGTTTTTCCAATTCCTCCCTGGTCTGTAAGATTCTGCCTCACTGTCTATCTGGGAGGTTACGCCTGAAGGGAGGTGGTCTTTGCTGTTTTGGCCTTCTGTCTGAAGGGATGAGTCCCGACTTTCCTTCAGTAACCTTTTGATATGGCCGAATCCAGCTTCTCCCCGAAGAGGTTTGTACCATCGAATGGGATCTTACACCAGTTAGTCTTTGAGGACGGATCCGCCGACCAGGGTTTCAGCCAAGGCGCCCTTCTGGCCATCACCGAATTTAGCTCTTGATGCTGACTTAATTATGTCTACAGAGGCTTCTGCGACAAAATCGCCTGCAAGGCTAAACTTCTGAAGAGCTGAAACTACCTTTTCCTGCTCTACCCCCTCTGCCGCCAACTTCTCAGTGTTTAGAGGACCAACTTGAGATAGCTCTTGCTACTGCTGGCCTGCAAGCGCCACCTGAGGACAGGTAGGTTCTTTTGCGATCCAGATCTATCTTCCTATCCAGCACATCCTTGAACGTTACCGCGTCCTCAATTGGAAGTGTTATGTGCCTATCCAGGCGCATCAGGGTAGAGTTGACCCCCGGAGGCGATACTATCGGCTTAACAATAGGCTTCCTAAGGGGGTAGAGTTGAGCTAGTCTATTGCTAAGACCGGTCTTTTTCGCAGGCTATTGCCACTCATCCTTGATTGGATCCTCCAACTCATCAATGAAAGGGAAGGCCTCTGGGTCCTTCTTAAGGTTCGGAAAATATTTCTTTAATTTTTGTGGAGTTTCTTTTGTCTCCTCCCATTCTATTGCTTCCTTCACTGATCTCACAAAAGGTTCCATCAGTGAGAAATCGAACCCAGCTGAGGCCTCCAAGTCATCGTTATCAGATAATGGGTCTGACCTCATTGATGTGGTGGGAGTAGTATATGAGGTGCTCTGCACCGGCTTGTCTGTTTCTGCCACTGCGATTTGCAGGGATGGATCTCTAACAGACTACCCTGTGTTTAGCTCCCTCTCTTTAGTCGCTTCGTCGCAGCACGTATGACAGGCTAGTTTTTCCGGAAGCACTATGGGGCCGCAGATCCAGCAAGAATTCCCGGCTGGACGGGAACGCTGTGCAGGTGGAGAATGCCTGTGCGCAGGAGACCTCCTGTGGTAGGAGTGACCATGCTGTGAATAGGATCTTGAACGGCTACTTCTGCGGTCAGAGCGGCTTCTTTCGCGATCTGAGCGGCTTTTCCTATGACTTGAGTGACTTCTCCTTGAGGGCTCTCTGCGTCTTGAATTTGACGATCTTGCGGACCTGATATGGCTGACCAATTTGGGCAGCATTAGTGGCAGGTTCTCTTTTTCTATCTTCACTACTTACAATTTGTCTCCTCCTCTTGCGCCCCCCCCCTTACCTATTGGCTGGTGATGGTCTGCTGGGGCTGGAGAGTGACAGAATCCCCCTAGAAAACACAGGGACATAAGCATGCAGTGCTAGGAAGCAGAAAGAGGAGGAGAGAGATAAGACCCAAGATCCACCATAGAAACTTTACCTTGTTGGAGGAAGGAGTGACACAGGCAGAGAATATCTGAGCCAGGAAGCAGAGTTAGCGAAAAAAAAATTTTAAAATCTGCTGAGATGACGTCACGCTCGCGCACTTGTGCGGCAAAAGACCCAGGGCCATCTTGGAAACTGGCAAGCAGGGGATACGGCGTGTCACTGCTGTCACCGCATGCACGGAAGAGCTCGGACGCTCGGCGTCATGCTAGTGAAGCCTGTGGGACTACAGGGCTCAGGAGACCTTTTTATTTTAGAAAGACAAGTGCACAGAAGAAAAACTGGAGACCACTGCAGACAAAATAAGCCTATTTAAGGTGCTGGTAACATACCCCTGAGACCAACAGAGTGGAGTTCCTTCTATATAGCTTGTTTTAGAGGCTGCACAGGTAAGGACTTCCACCCAGGAGAGACTTGAACCTGGCTGGGGCGAAGCGGTAAGGGGGTGCTGATCTGTTCGGTCCTGACAGGTGAGGAAAAAAAATACTGGGGCGGGGGCCCTATCTGGGTTTAATAGCTACGCGGTCCTATCAGGTTGTGGGGGCGGAGTCACAACCTAAAGGTGTATGCTGCCATGATGCGACAGGAAATATAGTTATTTGTTTCAAAATTGTCTGCCTTTTTTTTGTTTATCGAGGCGATCAAATACCACAAAAAATAAAGCTCTATGTGGGGGGGGGGGGGGAAACGGACATACATTTTATTTGGGTACAGCGGCGCACGACCGCGCGATTGTCAGTTAAAGTGACGCAGTGCCATATCGCAAAAAAATGGCCTGGTCAGGAAGTGGGTAAAACCTTCCGGAGCTGAAGTGGTTAATCTACTTACACGGGGGGCGTGGCTTGGACATGGCGGAGTGAAGACGCTCGTTGCTTGAGCTCCCGACCTGTCTACCGGGGTTGATATGCCTTTTCACTACCTTCTTTGTATCTGCCATGGGCTACCATAAACGCAGGAAAACCAGGGGATCCTCCTAAAGCTTCTACAGCAGCTCCGATCAGTCAGTTCTTTCAAGATGTATCCTGATCTAGCCTGGCAGGGCCCACGGAGGAGACACGCAGTGACAGAAGGCCTGCAGCCTCGTTCTCGCCTTCCATGGCTGCCTCACAGCAGTTTGTGTCTAACTCACTGGCAGGATTACTGGCCCTCTTTGACCTGTCGCACAGCTCAGGAGCCCCCACACAATTATCCCAGGCTGATGCTGACATTTGGGCCCTACTCCGCACCCTGCCCACGAAGTTGGACATGGAGGCACTAGTACTACAGTTGGAGGAACAGCATCACTGCAACTTCCAAAAGCTCTGATCAGAGGTGCATGTTATAGATGACAGAGTGTCCACAGGGGAATCGGAGGTGAGCGCACTAGCTCTGTGTCTCCCAACTGCCTACGACCTACCAAGATTAACTGACAGAGGTACAGCTACATGAAGAGGACTTGGAAAACTGGAGCCGCTGCAACAACCTGCAGTTCTGGGGGCTGCCGGAGGCTACCGATCCCAAAAAACCTGCAGGCTACTATCTTGGCGATCCACCCGCCGGCATGGAGTTTGATCGGGTACACAGGGCGGTTGGGCCCAAGCCCTCAGAGCAGGACTGCCCCCGGGATGTGATCTGCAGAGTGTACTGCTACAGCCATAAAGACCTGATTCTCAGAGCGGCGTGATCTAAGGGCACGATCGTTTTTTTTTTTTTTTTTTTTTTTTTGATGGGGCACCTATCTCCATCTTCCCGGACGTGTCCAGGGCTACGCTGCAGAGAAGAGCCATGTTGAAGCCACTGCTAGAACTGCTGCGCCGGGCAGCAGTGCCTTTATCGCTGGGGATTTCCACTACACCTAATCATTCGTAAGGGCAGCTTTTCATTCACCCTACGGCGCCACGCAGATCTCCAGGACCTATTCGCCTTCCTGGATATGGAGCCAATTGTTATACCGGACAGAGGAGAGGAGACCAGACACAGGTGCTGGTGCACGAGCCGGAACTGTAAGTTCAGTTGAGCTGTGACCGCTAGTGCTCATTCTTTGGGGCCGGCCATAGTATGATATGACCTTCTGTTTTGCCTACCTTTTCGGGCCTGGGCTGTAGCAGGTCCCCCCCCCCTCTCCCTTGGACAGTGCGATGCGGTATATCTGCCCGGTCCCCGGAGAATCTCGTGGCTGCCCCTAGCCTTCTTCCTTGAACTGAATATATTGCTCTCCTACATGCCAGAAGCAGCCCCTCAGGACTTCAATGCTGGGCTTCGCAATGCCGGCGTGCCTATCCGATTTTGGACTAACACATTTCAGGTTGCCGAGGCAATACTGCTCTAGATGGAACAGTTGGGCTCTCTTGCATAAAGTGTGTGTGGGGTGGGGGGGGGGCTTGGGTAGCGTTTTGGATGCTGGGTGGGTGCACTACAGTGCCTGATATGGATTCTGGATACCCAGGATTAATTGCTGTTATTGTTTGATTGCTCCTGTCCAGGCTTAAGTGTGTGGGGTGTTCTTGGGGAGGGCTAATGGAATAGACCCCTTAACATTGCTCCAGGGGACCCTTCCTCCCCTCCTCCTTTCCTGGGACCTCACGGCCCTGCCTCCTCATTCTCCCCTGTGTGCCCCCGGCCCTTCCTCTTCCCCTCATCTCCACTTTCCCACTCTCTGCTCCCCTCCCCTTCCTTACATGAGGAGATGCAGGATATAACAAACATAAATGGTATGGATGGTTATCCTAAGCGACTGCAAAGTAATGTCTACGTTTTTTTTATAGAGGGGTTGGAGCCAGAACAGCTTTCTGAAGGTTTATTTATTGCCACAACACTGCAGATGCACTGATCTGCAGGCCTAGGGTACAGTGAAAGGTACGGCTGAATCACATTGTCTGATTTGGAAATATTTTGCAAATTATGGTGGAAAATAAGTATTTGGTCACCTACAAACAAGCAAGATTTTCTGGCTCTCACAGACCCGTATCTTCTTCAAGAGGCTCCTCTGTCCTCCACTCATTACCTGTATTAATGGCACCTGTTTGAACTTGTTATCAGTATAAAAGACACTTGTCCACAACCTCAAACAGTCACACTCCAAACTCCACTATTGTGAAGACCAAATGGCTGTCGGACACCAGAAACAAAATTGTAGACCTGCACCAGGCTGGGAAGACTGAATCTGCAATAGGCAAGCAGCTTGGTGTGAAAAAAACAACTGTGGGAGCAATAATTAGAAAATGGAAGACATACAAGACCACTGATAATCTCCCTCGATCTGGGGCTCCACGCAAGATCTCACCCGTGGGATCAAAATAATCACAAGAACGGTGAGCAAAAATCCCAGAACCACACAGGGGGACCTAGTGAATGACCTGCAGAGAGCTGGGACCAACGTAAAAAAAGGCTACCATCAGTAACACACTACACCTTCAGGGACTCGGATCCTGCAGTGCCAGACGTGTCCCCCTGCTTAAGCCAGTACATGTCTGGGCCCGTCTGAGGTTTGCTAGAGAGCATTTGGATGATCCAGAAGAGGATTGGGAGAATGTCATATGGTCAGATGAAACCAAAGTAGAACTGTTTGGTAGAATCACAACTCGTCGTGTTTTGGAGTAGAGAGAATGCAGAGTTGCAACCAAAGAACACCATACCTACTGTGAAGCATGAGGGTGGCAACATCATGCTTTGGGGCTGTTTCTCTGCAAAGGGAACAGGACGACTGATCTGTGTACACGAAAGAATGAATGGGGCCATGTATCGTGAGATTTTGAGTGCAAACCTCTTCCCATCAGAAAGGGAATTGAAGATGAAACGTGGCTGGGTCTTTACGCATGATAATGATCCCAAACACACTGCCCGGGCAACGAAGAAGTGGCTTCGTAAGAAGCATTTCAAAGTACTGGAGTGGCCTAGCCAGTCTCCAGATCTCAACCCCATAGAAAACCTTTGGAGGGAGTTGAAAGTCCGTGTTGCCCAGCGACAGCCCCAAAATATCACTGTTCTAGAGGAGAGCTGCATGGAGGAATGGGCCAACATACCAGCAACAGTGTTTGACAACCTTGTGAAGACTTACAGAAAACGTTTGACCTCTGTCATTGCCAACAAAGGATATATAACAAAGTATTGAGATGAACTTTTGATATTGACCAAATACTTATTTTCCACCATAATTTGCAAATAAATTCTTTCCAAATCAGCCAATGTGATTGTCTGTCTGGATTTGTTTCCACATTTTGTCTCTCTCATAGTTGAGGTATACCTATGATGACAATTACAGGCCTCTCTCATCTTTTTAAGTTGGAGAACTTGCACAATTGGTGGCTGACTAAACACTTTTTTGATATACATTATATACACACACACACACACACACACACACACACACACACACACACACACACACACACACACACACACATATATGTGTGTGTGTGTGTGTGTGTGTGTGTGTGTGTGTGTGTGTGTGTGTGTGTGTGTGTGTGTATATATATATTAGACTTGTCTCTGCCCTGACCAGCTTTACTCATCTTTTAACAGATGATTTATTTACAATTTATGTCTTCTACTTCCTTCGTGAAGTCTGCTTCTAAAAAGCGCGTGCCCGTTAATACTGTGTGTGTTCATGAGGCGTAGAAGCAATACATGATGGTTAATATCATGCGTGTTAACAAGGATCTACCATTCCTATCTATAATTACTACATTATAGAGCCGTGCCGTATATGTTTCTCCCGGCTCGGGTGGGGGGGAGGCATACCTTTTGGCAAGTTGAGTCCCCATTCTTCAAAGATATCAAAATGATTTATTCGTAAAAGGGATTTGGGACAGACAATAAAAACGTTGTTTCTCCGGCGTACCTGAGACCCATAAGAGTTAACCCTTCCTGGAAAGTTACTGGTGTGTGGAGATTAAATCTTAATACTTGAACCCTTGGTAATCCTGCCGACTATGCCAGTTGATGGGGTGAGCCTCCTTAGCCCAATAGATTGTACGAGATCTGACCAAGTTGTATTCGTCCGTCTCAGCGAGCTCAGAGACCACAGTGGACAAATTTGTGACACGCAGGCAGTATTCTTTGTTCAAAGTGATCTGATCAGCAGTTTCTTACAGCTTATATGGGAAATTACAATAACAAGAGGACGTGCAGAAACCAACTTAAACAATAATACATCTTCTGTTGAGTGTGAGACTTCTCACAGAAAGTCTCATAAACAAGGTCTGTTTATGAGACTTTACACAGAGTGTTCCAAAACAATGTCTGAACAGACAGGAGATTAGAAGTGTATAAACGTCACTTCGGGGAATCTCTCATATTCTGTGAGAACATAACAATAAAACAATATCTGTGCAAAGGACAATTTTATACCAAGTAAGCTAATCTATCCTAAGATGGATGCTGACTACAAAATGGAGTCACATTGGTTCATATTCCTTCAATTACCATCATTTATCTTTTATGGAAACTGTTTTAACCACTTAACGACCGCTCACTGTACATATACGTCGGCACAATGGCACCGACAGGCACAATCACGTACAGTGTATGTGATTGCCTTTGTACAGTTGGGGGGTCCAATCGGACCCCCCTTCTGTACAGTGAGCGGTCGAAATTCGTCTGGGAGCGTTCCGAGATGGGGGGCGGCCATTCGATTCCGGCCACCCCCCTCGCGATCGCTCCCGGCGAATGAGAATGCCCCCTCTGCCTGTGTAATGTAAACACAGGCAGAGGAAGCAGGAGGAAGTGATATCTCTTGTGCGGCGCTCACATATACCGAGCGCCGTACAAGAGAAGACATCAAGGTTAGTGCACAAACACTACACTAACACCAGCACACATAGGCACATAAATCGCCAGCCCCCAGTCACAGTGTCACTGATTGCAGTGACCATTTATTTACTGATCACTGCAATCAGTGACATTTGTGACTGTAAAAGTGTCACTACAGTTTAGTTTTAGGTCCAGTGTAGCCCCCTAACCCCCCCTAATAAAGGTTTAACCCCTTGATCACCCCCCAGGTAACCCTTTCACCCCCTATCACCACTGTCGCTAAGCGATCATTTTTCTGATCGCTGTCTTGGCGTCGGTGATGCAGATCGGTAGCCAGTAATTTTTTTTTAGGTTCGCCGCAGGTTTTTATAGCGTCAGGTACCCCCATATATTATCTAATAAAGGTTTTAACCCCCTAATTGCCCCTAGTTAACCCTTTCACCAGTGATCATCATATAAGTGTTACGGGTGACACTGGTTAGTTAGTTTGCTTTTTATAGTGTCAGGGCACCCGCCGTATATAACCCAATAAAGGTTTAACCCCCTGATCGCCCGGCGGGTGATATCAATTAGGTTTTAGCGTCAGAGAGGGTCTGTGTCACACCCCAGGCAGCGTCAGGTTAGTGCCACTAACGCTAACACCCACGCGTGAAGCATACACCCTCCTTAGTGGTATAGTATCTGAACAGATCAATATCTGATCAGATCTATACTAGCGTCCCCAGCAGTTTAGGGTTCCCAAAAACGCAGTGTTAGCGGGATCAGCCCAGATACCTGCTAGCACCTGCGTTATGCCCCTCCGTCCAGCCCAGGCCACCCAAGTGCAGTGTCGATCGATCACTGTCACTTGCAAAACACAACACACATAACTGCAGCGTTCGCAGAGACAGGCCTGATCCCTGCGACTCCAGTGCTGTAGGAGGTGATTTCACCACCACAGTTAAAAAAAAAAAAAGAAGCATTGGGGCAGCAGGGGCGGAGGAGTGATTTTGCTCCTAATGCCGCGTACATACGGTCGAAATTCCGACGGAGGCTTGCCCGTGGAAAAGTCCGACCATGTGTGTGCGGCATTACTTTTTTGCGGGAGGATGCCCCCATGCTTCGGCATATATAAATGGTGCATGTATGCCCATCATTAGAAGTGGGTGGATGAAGGGCGGTATTTTAATGGTGGGCATACCCACCCGATCTCTTTTTTCATTCAGCCAACTGGCTGCATGGAAAAAAAAAAGATTACAATACATGTCTAACAAGGACCAGCAACGTACTGGTATGTTGCTGGACTTTGGTTATACCAGATTGATGCCTGCGGGTTTAGGTATCATCTTGGTATCATTCTTTTCAACCAGCGGCTGGCTTTCATGTAAAAGCAATCCTAATGGCTAATTAGCCTCTGGACTGCTTTTACAAGCAGTGGGAGGGAATGTCCCCCCCCCCCCCGGATATAAAAAGCGCCATTGGGAAATTGGAAAAGCATTTTATCACACCGATCTTGGTGTGGTCGGATGCTTTTGAGGGCAGAGGAAAGATCTAGGGTCTAGACCCCAGTTTTTTCAAAAAAAGAGTACCTGTCACTACCTATTGCTATCATAGGGGATATTTACATTCCCTGAGATAACAATAAAAATGATCAAAAAAAATAAAATATGGAAGGAACAATTTAAAAATAAAATAAAAAAGCAAAATTAATAAAAAAATAAAAATAAAAAAAAACAAAAAGCACCCCTGTCCTGCCCTGCTCTTGCCCAATGGCGAACGCAAGCGTCGGTCTGGCGTCATATGTAAACAGCAATTGCACCATGCATGTGAGGTATCACCGCAAAGGTCAGATCGAGGGCAGTAATTTTAGCAGTAGACCTCCTCTATAAATCTAACGGGGTAACCTGTAAAGGCTTTTAAAGGCTTTTAAAAATGTATGTAGTTTGTCGCCAATGCGCGTTTGTGGGAAATGTTAAAGCATGTCGTGTTTGGTATCTATGTACTCGGCCTAAGATCATCCTTTTTTATTTCATCAAACATTTGGGCAATATAGTGTGTTTTAGTGCGTTAAAATAAAAAAAAGTGTATTTTTTCCCCAAAAAATGCGCTTGAAAAATCGCTGCGCAAATACTGTGTAGAAAAAAAAATGCAACACCCACCATTTTATTCTGTAGGGCCTTTGCTTTAAAAATATATATAATGTTTGGGGGTTCAACATAATTTTCTTGCAAAAAAAAAAATGTTTTCATGTAAACAAAAAGTGTCAAAAATAGGATTTTTTACTCACCGTAAAATCCTTTTCTCTGAGTCCATGGACCGACACAGCTTCTCTATTGACAAAGTGGGTATTATCCGTTAATTAGGAGTGACTAGGCAGAAAAACTTGTAAAAAGTGTTGCATCACACCTTCTACAGTACCGCCCAGGGAGCGGACCCTCTGGGTATACCCCCTCAGTCTGCATCATCGCAGATCAGTTCGTCAAAAAGCAGTACAAACTTAAATGGAGGGGTTTGGTGCTGTGTCAGTCCATGGACTCAGAGAAAAGGATTTTACGGTGAGTAAAAAATCCTATTTACTCTTTCGTCCATGGACCGACACAGCTTCTCTATTGACAAAGTGGGACGTCCCAAAGCAGTGTCAGAGAAAAAAAACGAGGGGTGGTAACAGCATAAAAACAAACTTCACCCCCAAAACACAAAAACAGCACTCCTCCAACGGAGGAGTTGCAACTCTAAACAGCCGCTTGCAAAACCTTGCGGCCAAAAGAGGCATCCGAAGATGCACCTACATCAACCTCGTAGAATTTTGTGAAAGTGTGAGCGGACGACCAAGTCGCCGCTTTACATAGTTGGGAAACAGACGCTTGATGTCGGAAAGCCCAAGAGGCACCTATTGCCCTGGTCGAATGCGCCGTGACAGGAAAGGGGGGCGCCTGACCCTTTAAGGCGTAAGCCTGGATTACTATCTGTCGGATCCGCCTAGAGATGGTGGCCGACGAGACTGCTTGGCCCTTCTTGGGACCAGCCACCGAAACAAACAGTGAGTCTGACTTCCGGAACAGGGAAGTAGCAGATAGGTATACTCTCAAAGCTCGGACAACGTCCAAGGAATGCAACGCCGACTCCTTAGGATTCGATGGCTGAGGACACAAGGATGGAAGTACAATGTCTTCGTTGAGATGAAAAGCCGAAACGACTTTCGGAAGAAAGGAAGGCTGCGGCCGCAGCACCACCTTATCCTTGTGGAAAATCAAATAGGGAGCCTTGCAGGACAAGGCTGCCAGCTCAGAGACTCGTCTAACTGACGTAACAGCCACCAAAAAGACCACTTTCTAAGAAAGTGTCAACAGGGGAATATCTCTAATAATCTCAAACGGTGCCTTCTGAAGCACCGAGAGGACCAGGTTCAAGTCCCACGGAGGTAACGGGGGACGGACCGGAGGGGCCACATGTCGGACCCCCTGCACAAATGTACTCACGAGAGAGTGAGTCGCCAGGGGTCGCTGAAAAAAGACAGCCAGGGCAGATATCTGTCCCTTAATCGTACTTAGGGCAAGCCTTTGGTCCACCCCATGCTGTAAAAACAGCAGGATTCTGGAAACCAAATAGGTACGCGGATGCCATTTCATTTCCTCACACATGGAGATGTAGGCCCTCCAAGTGCGGTGATAGACCTTCCTAGAGGACGGTTTTCGAGCACTTCTCATAGTAGAGATTACTGAGTCTGACAGGCCCCGGTCTCTCAGTACCTGGTTCTCAACAGCCATGCCGTTAAAGCCAATGACTGTAAAGCAGGATGGAATATGGGACCTTGCGATAGCAGGTCCTTCCGTAGTGGTAGGCGCCAGGGGACGTCTGCTACCAGACGTACTAGATCGGCGTACCAAGGACGCTGAGGCCAATCTGGAGCGTTTAGGATCATTGGAATTCCCTCTGCCTCCACTCTGCGGAGCAGAAGAGGAAGAAGCCTTAAGGGAGGGAAGGCATAGATTAGCCGATACTGACTCCGCGATGCTACCAACGCGTCCGTTGCGTCTGCCCATGGGTCTCTTGACCGGGCCACAAATCTCAATACCTTCCGATTGAGCCGGGAAGCCAGAAGATCTACGTCTGGTGTGCCCCATCTTTGGCAGAGGAGTTGGAACACCTCTGGGTGTAAGGACCATTCTCCCTGGTCCAGCATCTGGCGGCTCAGGTAGTCCGCCTGCCAGTTTTCCACACCCGGAATGTACACGGCCGACAGTGCCGGTACGCTCCTCTCTGCCCACTTCAGGATGCAAGCGATCTCCGATGCTGCAGCTGAGCTTCTTGTTCCTCCTTGATGATTGACATATGCCACTGCTGTGGCGTTGTCTGACTGGATCCTGACTGGACGCCCTTGCAGTCTGAGACCATTTGAAGAGGCACAGCTTGATCGCCCGGATCTCCAGGACATTGATCGGCAGGAGGGCTTCCTCTGGGGTCCAGCGACCCTGCGCCGACTGGACACCCCAGACTCCCCCCCCCCAACCTGTAAGGCTGGTGTCCGTCGTGATCACTATCCAGTAAACCGGAAGAAATGACTTCCCGGCCATTAGAGCCGGTGCTGTCAGCCACCATACCAGGGATCTCCTGACTAGGTGGCTCACTCGGATTTGATAATCCAGAGATGAAGGGCATCTGTTCCATCTGGACAGAACTTCCTTCTGGAACACTTGAGTGTGGTATTGAGCATATGGGACCGCCTTGAAGGAGGCTACCATGAGGCCCAACACTCGCATGCAAAAACGGAGTGACGACCAATTCCTGGAAGTCAGCTGCCGTTCTGCAGCCCGGAGGGTCTGCAACCTCTCCACAGGGAGGAATACCTTTTGCCTCTGAGGAATCCAGAATCAACCCCAGGTACACTAGGCGTTGAGTGGGCACCAATACTGACTTTTGCGTGTTTAGTATCCAACCACAGTCTCGAAGAGTCTAACAGGTAATGGACACGCTTACCTCTAATTCTGAGCTTGAAGGGGCCTTCAGCAGAAGGTCGTCCAAGTAACCTGTGATAGCGATACCCCGCTGTCTTAGAAGTGCCAGAATCGGAGCGAGCACCTTGGTGAACGTCCTGGGTGCTGAGGCAAGGCCAAACGGGAGGGCCACAAACTGGTAGTGGTTCTTCCCGATAGCAAATCGCAGAAACCTCTGGTGTCTGGAGTATATGGGGACATGCAGGTATGCGTCCTTGATGTCCAAGGAGGCCAGAAAGTCCCCCGGATGGAAAACCGTGACTACAGATCGAACCGACTCTATCCGAAATCTTTGTACCTTCACAAAGCAATTGAGGGCTCTGAGATCCAAGATTGGACGAACCTCCTCCTTCGGCACAATGAACAGATTTGAGTAAAAACCCTGACCCCGTTCCTGTTCTGAAGCTGGAATAACTACCCCGCGTTCCAGTAGACCCTGGACCGCCCCATACAGGGCCTCCCGACGGGTCGGTAGTAGCTGGAGATTGGAGGTGATTAATCTGTCTGGTGGACAAGAGAGAAATTCTATCTTGTAGCCTGAGGAGATTACTTTGCAAACCCACCTGTCGGAGACTAGAGCCGTCCACGGAGTCGCGAATTTGCGAAGACGTCCCCCCACCCGAGAGCTGGGTGGGGGCGGACCTTCATGTGGACGCAGATTTGTCCGCAGGCTTGTTGGGTCTGCGGGACCAAGGACGCTTCTGTCCTTGGGCAGGCGCTTTATCGGCCTGGGGTCTTTTCCCTGTCGCTTACGTGCAGTAAAGGAGGGCCCCTGCCCTTGGCGTGGTCCCTTACCCTTGCTAGTTTGGGGAAGCAAAGTGCTTTTACCTCCTGTGGCATCCTTGATGATGTCATCCAGAGAAGCCCCAAAAAGTCTGTCGCCCTTAAAAGGCAGATCCAACAGGGCTTTCTTGGAAGTCTGGTCCGCAGACCAGCCCTTTAGCCAGATCAGGCGGCGTATTGCTACTGCATAAACCGAAGCTCTTGACAGCAGGGGAATAGTATCCATGTCTGACTCGCAGACAAACTTAAGGCCCTGGACCAATTGGTCGGCCAAAGTTATCTCATTAGGAGGAGCATCTCGCTCCTTTAACCCCTGGAGTAGCAATTTTGCCCATTCAGTAAGTGTGTGAGACACTAGGGCCCCCGCCAATGCCGGGCGTACTGCCGAGCCTACCACTGAGTATAGGTAGCGAGCGAGTGCTTCAGCCTTCTTATCCACAGGGTCCTTGAAAACAGGAGCCCCTTCTACTGGAATAGTGGTGGCTCTATTTAAGTCTGGACACCGAAGGGTCCACTATAGGGGGAGAGGCCCATATCTTCAGAAAACTCTCCTCAAAGGGGTACCGTACTGCAAACCTCTTTGGGGCTGTAAAGACCCTCAGTGGGTTCTCCCATTCCTTGTATAAGAGTTTGTCAAAATAAGACACACAAGGGAACACCTTAGCAGTGCGGGCAGGTTTACGAAACCCAAAGGGGACTGGAGTATCTGCTACTTCTGCAGTGTTTTCCAACTTTAGCGTATCCCGCACTGCAGTAATAAGGTCAGATACCAAAGCCGTCTCGCGTACTGACCTGGACTTGGAGTCCTCCTCACTGTCCGATCGGTCACGGTCTGCAGTCTCTGCTCCCCACCCTGGATAGGTACTGCTATGCTGCGCCTGTGATGCTGTCCCGCTGCTGCTGTGTCAGTCTGCTTCTTTTATCAGCACTTCCTGTGTGAATTTTCGCGCCAGTGTAATGCACCCTAGAGGCCGGAGGCTCTCGCAAAATGGTTGCCATAAACGTCTGTATGGAAGATAATGTGGGCTCTAAGAAAATGGCCGCCGACAGAAGATAGAGGTCAAGCAGCCATAGCCCACAAAAAGATGGCCGCCGAACGGCAATATCTGCATACAGGGTGGACAAACATGGCCACCGATCAGCTGATAGGGGCCAGTGGGTGTGGCCAAACCACAGGAAGATGGCGGCCGGGCAGTCACAAGAGGCCAAACTTGGCATGGACCACCTCAAAATGGCCGCCGACAGCATGGAGGAGGAAGGACACAAAAACAGGTAAGAAAAAATGACATTTCTTTTAAATGTTAGTTGCAGCCAGCCCCGCTCCAGTGGGACCCCCTAGGTGACCCCCAGCACCCAGCAACCTTTAGCTAGAAGCCCAGGGAGGAGGGAAAGGCAGGGAGAGAGGGAAGAAAGGGGCCACAACCACTTACTTGATCTCTCCAGGAATGTCCAGCTAAATCACCCAGCCGAGGCAGGGGAGTTTTACTTACCTATCCTGCATGTATTCTGCTGGAAGACATTCCAAACAGATCATCGTCCGCGCACGGAAGGTGACTGTTGGCCAGGCATGCTGTGATTGGACCCAGAAGGGACGATCATATGTATGCCCTGGAGCATGACGCTCACCGGACAGGCTGCTGCGACTCGGCCGTAAGGTCAGCCGAAGCTGAGCGGTCCGATGCAAGCCTTGGAGCGTAAGCTCATCGGCCAGGCTGCTGCGACTCAGCCGTAAGGTCAGCCGAAGCTGAGCGGTCCGATGCAGGCCCTGGAGCGTAAGCTCACCGGCCACCCGTGGAGCGACGGGCATGTCGTGGAAAACCCAGCGCGTAGCTAGGGTCAGCACACGCTCGATGGCCGAAACTGGGGAGACTACAAGGATCGAGGATCCAGCCTGTCACCCAGTCGGCAGTTGATCGAAGATCGCAGGAAACAACAAATGTAGCAAAAAAAATAAAAATATATATATATCTTTTTTCCCCGGACCAATGGGCCCGAAGGGAGCCATGTCCTACTCCTTGCTAGACAGAAAAAAACTGATCTGCGAAGATGCAGACTGAGAGGGTATACCCAGAGGGTCCGCCCCCTGGGCGGTACTGTAGAAGGTGTGATGCAACACTTTCTTGTTCATACATCACGGGACACAGAGCGGCATAGTCATTACTATGTGGGTTATATAGAATTACCTTCAGGTGCTGGCACTGGCAACTTCCAAAACAGGAAGTACCCTCCCCTATATAAGCCCCTCCCATCCGGGAGCACCTCAGTTTTTTGCCAGTGTCTAAGGTGTTGGCCAAGGTTAACATGTATTCATCTGGGCTTGTGTACAGGTTCTCTGGGCCTTAGCAAGCTATTCCGGATCCGACCAAAAAAGCTTCATAGCTAAACGGTCGGTACCCGGGCCTTGCAGAGAAGAGCAGGGTTTTGCCTGTAATGCCTCTCTTAGGAGGGCTGGACCCTGGGATCCAGAGCTCTGGTCATACCCAAAACCAAGAGGCTATCTGTGCAGGGTGCTATACAGGTCCAGGGGAGTGGAATCCTTGGGAACCCGGTCCCTGAAGGTCTAGTACAATGCCTGCCGTGAGAGGTGAAGTTTGGGCTTCTGTGGACCAAACAAAGTCCTGCGGCGGGGAAAAGGTAAGTGGGGGCCCCTCAGGAACTTGGTTCTATTGAGGGGACCCCCAAGCCTAATATGTCTTTCTGCCTGTTACCTAAAGGTATTCCCGCTAATAGCTGTATATGCCTAAGAAATCCTAGAAATGTCTTTTCATAAAGGAAGTTTTAAAAACTGTATACCTAGAAATGTTTTTCATAAAGGAGGTTTTAAAAAAAAAAAAAAAAAAGACAAAAGTGCGGTACCTGTGTTTGTCCACTAGAGGCCGCTGTGGAACGTCTTTTTTTCTTGGGACTATTCCTTCCATGGTGAAAGTCCAGGCAGATGAGTGAGCTCTCTATCAGGGAGGCTGCATTCCTCTGTCATGCTGCCAAGTAGTTTCCTTCCATCCCCGAGTCCTGGTGAAACAGGGACCCTGGCTCCTCTCCCTACATGGCGCCAAGAGCGCACACGTGCACTCGCGCGCGCGCACACACACGCTTTCTTTTTATAAGATTTAGCTTCAAAAAAGGGGGCGGAGCCTGGCGGATGACGCGCTCTGTGCGCCCAGCGCTTCTGCGCATGTGCGGGCGTCCCAGCAAGATAAAAGGACTCAGTCCACGCTGCTTGCTATGGACACAGAGCATGAAAAGGAGCTGGTAGCATGGTATAGGGGCTTACAGCGGGCGGTTGATACAGGCATCCCCAGAAAGACGCATTAGTAGACACCCACTGATGTACATAGCAGCAAATTGCATTAGACTATTTCAGTAAAGGGGTGTATTGCGGCTGGAATACCTCAGCTTTGAACTAAGGAATATGCCGCCTAAAAAACTCCGAGATATACCTCTCAGGAAGTGTAGGGGGTCTCCATCGGGCTCTGAGGATCTGGAGCAGTCATCTGCACCTTCCTCCCCTGAGAAATCAGAGGTTAATACCCATAAGGAACCCCCGGGAGTGCCAGGTACTGCGGCTGTCCTCAGTCCACCTGCTCCTGCATATATAACAGAGGAGGTTTTTGCCTCAACTCTGGAGGGATTGGAGCAGAGATTGGCAGCATTGATCGCTTCTTCTCTACAGGAAAGAAAGCGCGCCAGATCTCCATCCCTTCCATTAGAGTGCCTGTTGGCAGAGCAACAGTCCCAGGAAGGGACTGACCTTCCTGAAGGGGATCAGGAGGAGGTTAACTCTGTTTTTGAGGAATCGACAGTAGATGAACCATTTTCAGCATCACAGACTGAAAGATTGTGGGTCCAGACCCTAACTGACATGGTTCGATCTGCATTTAAAATGCCTCTTGTTGAACCATCAACTACTGCTGTCTCCTCGTTGGGGTCGCTAAAAGCTCCCCAGATTAATTGCTCCTTTCCAATTCATCCATTATTGGAAGGACTTGTATACCAGGACTGGGAATATCCTGATAAACTATTTGTTCCACCTAAGAAATTTCAGGTGATCTATCCCATGAAGGAAAAATTCACCCAGAGATGGAATGTTCCTACGGTGGACGCAGCCATTTCTTCTGTGAACAAATCACTGACATGTCCAGTAGATAATGTTCAAATGTTCAAAGATCCAGTAGATAAAAAATTGGAATCTTTATTAAAATCTGCATTTTCCACAGCAGGGGCTGTTACACAGCCAGCAGTGGCAGCTATTGGGGTCTGCCAAGCTTTAAAGGATCAAATGAAAATGGTCCTGAGGGATTGCCAGACCAGCAGGCCCAGGCTCTGGCTGATCTGCCTAGAGCATTATGCTTTGCGGTTGACGCCATCAAGGATTCTATCCATCAGGCCTCCCGCCTCACGCTGTCTTTGGTACATATGCGTAGGCTTCTGTGGCTCAAGAACTGGTCTGCTGAGGCTCCCTGTAAGAAGCTCTTAGTTAGCTTCCCATTTCATGGAGAACGCCTTTTTGGCGAAGACCTGGATAAATATATCCAGAAGATTTCCAGTGGTAAAAGTACTCTCTTACCAATTAAAAAGAGGTCTAGGGGTCCGTCTTTTAAGAGGACTACCTCTCCTATCCCTGGGACGTCTGCTACTAAGCAGTTCCGACGGCCTCCTCGGTCAAACTCAGGAGGTAAAAATCAGGGACAGTCACAGGGTAATAAAAAGCCCTGGATCCGAAGAGGTACTAAACCAGCCTCCAAGTCAAGCCTATGAAGGGCTGCCCCCACTCAAACGGGTGGGGGGAAGACTTCAGTTGTTCACAGAGACCTGGCGGGAGACGACCAAAGACAGATGGGTGCTCTCCGCAGTAACTCGGGGATACAAGTTGGAGTTAAAAAAGTCTCCTCCTTCCCATTTTATGTGGTCAGGCATGCCAAAAGACCCTCTGAAAAGAAGGTGTCTCCTAGTGGCGTTAGAACAACTATTGCTCCAAGGAGTAATTATGGAGGTTCCTATGGAAGAGTGGGGGTTGAGTTCTACTCAAACCTTTTCACAGTCCCGAAACCAAACGGGGACATAAGACCCATATTGGACCTAAAGAGTCTAAACAAATTTCTAAACGTCCGGTCCTTCCGGATGGAGTCGATCCGATCGGTCACCGCTGCCCTACAGGGGGAGGAATGGTTAGCCTCGATCGACATCAAAGATGCTTACTTGCATGTTCCCATCTTTCTAGGTCATCAAAAATTTCTACGCTTTGCAGTAGAAGGGCGCCATTTTCAGTTCAGAGCCTTACCATTCGGTCTGGCCACAGCACCACGAGTGTTCACAAAAATTCTGGCCCCACTGTTGGCCAATCTAAGAACACGAGGTGTAACGATAATGGCATACCTACACGACCTGTTGTTGATGGACCACTCAGTTGCCAAGCTAGAAGTGGTAATTGTCGATACAATCAAGTATCTAGAATCTCACGGTTGGGTCATCAACCTGGACAAGTCAGCCCTACAGCCAGTGAAAAACCTGGTATATCTAGGGCTACGGCTGGATTCAGACCAGAGGAAGATTTTCTTACCTCTAGACAAGGTATCCTCTTTGAGGGGCTTGGTCCGTCTGCTTTGTGCAAAAAGACAGCCGTCCATACGCCTGTGCATGAGGCTGCTAGGAAAGATGGTAGCATCATTCGAAGCTGTGCCATACGCCCAATTCCACTCAAGGAATTTACAGAGGGCCATATTGTCAGCCTGGAACGGAAAAATTCAGGCTCTAGACTTCCCGATGGCTTTGTCCCCTTCCGTTCGGAAGAGTCTCTGCTGGTGGTTGATCCCCCAGAATCTCCAGAAGGGAAAACCCTTCAGTCCGATATCCTGGAAGGTGGTCACTACAGATGCCAGCCTTATAGGCTGGGGGGCAGTACTGGAGCGATGGTCTCTCCAGGGCAGATGGTCAAATGTAGTAAAAACCCTGCCCATCAATCTCTTAGAGATACGAGCAGCCCGGTATGCCCTAGTAGCCTGGGCATCCAGACTCCAAGGGTCCCCTGTCAGAATTCAATCAGACAATGCCACAGCAGTGGCATATATCAATCATCAGGGAGGCACCAGGAGTCGTGCAGTCCAGAGGGAAGTAAGTCACGTCCTGGAATGGGCAGAAAAGCATGTCCCATGTATATCAGCTGTCTTCATTCCAGGGGTGGAGAATTGGAAGGCGGACTTTCTAAGTCGCCAACAGTTATGCCCATCGGAATGGTCCCTTCATCCCGAGGTCTTCCGAGCAATATGTCAGCGGTGGGGAACACCGGATGTAGATCTGCTAGCATCCAGATTCAACGCAAAGGTGGACAGATTTGTCTCCCGGACAAGGGATCCCCTCGCTTGCGGCTCGGATGCTCTGGTGTTCCCTTGGAATCAGTTCAGACTGATATATGCATTCCCTCCGCTACAATTGTTGCCTCGACTCCTTCGCAGAGTCAGGTTGGAAAAGAAGCCGGTGATCTTGGTGGCTCCAGCGTGGCCCCGAAGGGCCTGGTACGCGGAGATCATCAAAATGTCTGTGGGGAGTCCTTGGACCCTTCCACGTCGTCCGGACCTGCTTTCGCAAGGGCCGATATACCACCCTTCCTTACTAACTCTAAGTTTAACGGCCTGGCTATTGAATCCCACATCCTAAAGAAGAGAGGTCTCTCTAACTCTGTGGTATCAACTATAATCAATGCCAGGAAGCCTGTATCCAGGCAGATCTACTATAGAGTTTGGAAGGCGTACATCACTTGGTGCGAGGCTAGAAAGTGGCATCCACGTAAGTACGTTATAGGCAGAATTCTGGACTTCCTACAGTGGGCTGTAGACAGGAAGTTTGCCTTAAGTACTATCAGGGGTCAGGTTTCGGCCTTATCAATACTATTTCAAAGGCCCCTGGCTATGCATTCACTTGTCAAATCCTTTATGCAAGGGGTGACTCGTATTATTCCACCGATTAAAGCTCCCATATGTCCATGGGATCTAAATTTGGTTCTGTCGGTTCTGCAGAAGCAGCCATTTGAACCTTTGCGGCACATTTCCTTGGTTCTACTCACCAGAAAATTGATATTTTTAGTAGCCATATGCTCGGCTAGAAGAGTGTCGGAAGTAGCCGCCATGTCCTGTAAAGAGCCATATCTGGTTATTCATGAGGACAGAGTAGTATTACGTCCTCACCCAGCCTTTCTTCCTAAGGTGGTATCGAGGTTTCACTTGAACCAGGATGTGGTTCTTCCTTCTTTACCCCAAACCGAGCTCGGTAGAGGAAAAGTTATTGCATTCTTTGGATGTAGTAAAAGCAGTTAAAGCTTATCTAAAAGCCACTGCTCAGATTCGTAGAACGGATTCTTTGTTTGTTCTGCCGGAAGGCCCCAGAAAGGGTCAGGCAGCATCAAAATCTACTTTAGCCAAGTGGATTCGATAGGTCATAATACAAGCCTATGGCTTGAGAAGTAGACCGCCTCCGTTCAAAGTTAGGGCGCACTCCACAAGAGCAGTTGGAACTTCATGGGCAGTGCATCACCAGGCCTCCCTGGCTCAAATTTGTAAGGCCGCAACATGGTCTTCAGTACACACGTTTACTAGGTTCTACCAGGTGGATGTTAGAAGTCAGGAGGATGTCGCCTTTGGGCGCAGTGTGTTGCAGGCCGCAAAAGATCCTCATGCCTGATGGCGCCCAGCTTATGTATGGTATATCCCCCCCCTCATTTGGCATTGCTTTGGGACGTCCCACATAGTAATGACTATGCCGCTCTGTGTCCCGTGATGTATGAACAAGAAAGTAGGATTTTTAAAACAGCTTACCTGTAAAATCCTTTTCTTGGAGTACATCACGGGACACAGAGCTCCCACCCCTCTTTTGGGGACACTTATTGCTTTGCTACAAAACTGAGGTGCTCCTGGATGGGAGGGGCTTATATAGGGGAGGGTACTTCCTGTTTTGGAAGTTGCCAGTGCCAGCACCTGAAGGTAATTCTATATAACCCACATAGTAATGACTATGCCGCTCTGTGTCCCGTGATGTACTCCAAGAAAAGGATTTTACAGGTAAGCTGTTTTAAAAATCCTACTTTTTACAAGTTTTTCTGCCTAGTCACTCCTAATTAACGGATAATACCCACTTTGTCAATAGAGAAGCTGTGTCGGTCCATGGACGAAAGAGTAAAGGGCTTTGTCTTCAAGTGGTTAGAAGAGTGGATGTAAGCTTCCTAATGTTGTGTATAAAATACCAGAACAGTTCAAAACCCCCCCAAATGACCCCATTTTGGAAAGTAGACACCCCAAGCTATATACTGAGAGGCATGTCGAGTCCATGGAATATTTTATATGTTGACACAAGTTGCGGAAAAAAGACAATTTTTTATTTTTTTTGCACAAAGTTGTCACTAAATGATATATTGCTCAAACATGCCATGGGCATATGTGGAATTACACCCCAAAATACATTCTGTTGCTTCTCCTGAGTACGGGGATACCACATGTGTGAGACTTTTTGGGAGCCTAGCCGCGTACGGGTCCCCAAAAACCAATCACTGCCTTCAGGCTTTCTAAGGGTGTAAATTTTTGATTTCACGTCTCACTGCCTATCACAGTTTCGGAGGCCATGGAATGCCCAGATGGCACAAACCCCCCCAAATGACCCCATTTTGGAAAGTAGACACCCCAAGCTATTTGCTGAGAGGTATTGTGAGTATTTTGCAGATCTCGCTTATTGTCACAAAGTTTTGAAAATTGAAAAAAAAATAAAAAAAAATAAATGTCTTTCTTCATTTTCAAAAACAAATGAGAGCTGTAAAATACTCACCATGCCTCTCAGCAAACAGCTTGGGGTGTCTACTTTCCAAAATGGGGTCATTTGGGGGGGGTTTTGTGCTATTTTGGCATTTCATGGCCTTCGAAACTGTGATAGGTAGTGAGGAGTCAAATCAAAAATTTGTGCCTAGAAATCCTGAAGGCGGTGCTTGGTTTTCGGGGTCCCGTACGTGGCTAGGCTCCTAAAAAGTCCCACACACGTGGTATCCCCGTACTCAGGAGAAACAGCAAAATGTATTTTGGGGTGCAATTCCACATATAACCATGGCATGTGTGAGCAATATATCATTTAGTGACAACTTTTTGTAATTTTTTTTTTTTTTTTGTCATTATTCAATCACTTGGGACAAAAAAAAATAAAAATATTTAATGGGCTCAACAGGCCTCTCAGCAATTTCCTTGGGGTGTCTACTTTCTAAAATGGGGTCATTTGGGGGGGTTTTGTGCTATTTTGGCATTTTATGGCCTTCAAAACTGTGATAGGTAGTGAGGAGTGAAATCAAAAATTTGCGCCCTTAGAAATCCTGAAGGCGGTGCTTGGTTTCCGGGGTCCCGTACGTGGCTAGGCTCCTAAAAAGTCCCACACATGTGGTATCCCCGTACTCGGGAGAAGCAGCAGAATGTATTTTGGGGTGCAATTTCACATATAACCATGGCATGTGTGAGCAATATATCATTTAGTGACAACTTTTTGTAATTTTTTATTTTTTTTTTGTCATTATTCAATCACTTGGGACGAAAAAAATTTTTTTCAATGGGCTCAACATGCCTCTCAGCAATTTCCTTGGGATGTCTACTTTCCAAAATGGGGTCATTTGGGGGGGCTTTGTACTGCCCTGCCATTTTATTACCTCAAGAAATGAGATAGGCAGTCATAAATTTAAAGCTGTGTAAATTCCAGAAAATGTACCCTAGTTTGTAAACGCTATAACTTTTGCGCAAACCAATAAATATACGCTTTATTGACATTTTTTTTACTAAAGACATGTGGCTGAATACATTTTGGCCTAAATGTATGACTAAAATTGAGTTTATTCGATTTTTCTTATAACAAAAAGTAGAAAATATCATTGTTTTTTCAAAATTTTCTGTCTTTTTCCGTTTATTTTTATTTTTTTAAACTTGTTTTTATTATGATTTTCAAATACACAGATACAAAAAAAACAAAGAAAGAAAAAAACAAAAACACAGACATTACTCAGGCGCATACAACATCCTCATAGAGCAGGTGAATATCATAAATTATAGCAATACAGGCAGGGCTTTTCATTATGTAGTATAGCAAGTGCAGATCAGCTAGGCCTCAAATCACAGCTAAACTCAACCAGCCTCACATATCAGCCAGCAGTTTCCGGTTCTGCCAACCATGCGTGCCATATCTTATCATATTTCAGAAAACACCCCCTATTGGCATATGTGCCTTTATAGAGGGGAAGGCTGGTGTTCACCAAGCGTTTCCACTGTAACACTGACGGGGGGGTAGGCTTTTTCCAATGCATGGCAATATTTTTCCTAGCATAAAAGAGCAGAAGACTTACTAGAATACGCCCAGCAGAGGACGGGACGATAGGTTCAATGATTCCCAGGAGACACACCTCTATCTTCAATGGAATGGAGGCCGAGGCCACCTTGTTGATTAGGTCTAATACCATGATCCAGTATTGTTGGATCCCGGGGCACTGCCAGAATATGTGCGAGAAGTCGCCTGGGCAGGCGCCGCATCTCCAGCATTCCGACGAATGTGCAGGGTCTATCTTGTTGAGCCTATGTGGGGGTGAAATATGCCCTATGTACAATTTTGTACTGTACCACCCGATCACGGATGGATACCAGGGATCTGAAAGGTAGGTCCCAGACATCGTCCCAATCATCTGAGTCTAGAGTAGGGATGTCCCGCAACCAGCTGGACCGCAGCCTGTCAAGGGGCGGGAGAGACACACGGAGCAAATATGAGTACAAATGTGACATGGGCTTTTTTGCACAGTCAGACCGCAGTGTTCTCTCCAGCTCCGACTGGGCCACGATACAGGAGGAGCGCAGGAATTGTGCTGCAAATGCATGGGACAGCTGACCGTATCTAAAGAGGTAATAATCAGGCAAATTGAAGTTGGATGAAAGGTCAGAAAAAGGAAGTAGGACATTATGTGCTACTATGTGTGATAGAGTTTTTACACCATATTTTGTCCACGCATAGGGGTCTGGGAGATTGTAAAGATGTGACAAGCTGGGATTTAACCAGATTGGGGCATTAGGGGAAACTTCTTGTGGTTTACATTTTTCAATGGCCAGGCTGGCCTTCCACGCCCGCAGGGTGGTGAGCATGGACGGGGTCAACAAATAGGGAGCGCGGGGGCCCCGAAAAAGCAGAAATTGGAGGGCTTCCAGCGAGCCCACCACGGTGGCTTCAAGCACCGTGGATGGGTTCATCTTGTCCGTCTTTTTCCGTTTTTTATATCGCAAAAAATAAAAATCGCAGAGGCAATCAAATACCATTAAAAGAAAGCTCTATTTGTGGGAAGAAAAGGACGCAAATTTCGTTTCAGGACAACATTGCATGTCCGCACAATTTACAGTTAAAGCAGCGCAGTGCAAAATTCTGAAATCACCTTTGTTCCTTTAGCTACCAAATGGTCCGGGGCTTAAATGGTTAAAGAATAAGCATATTCTGACTACTGATTTACAAGCTTGTCTGGCATATTTTTGATCCCAAAGCTGGCAGAGCGGAACCACCAGTACTGGATTATACATGGTCGTCCGCTCGCCATCTGTATGGTGTCAATATGGATATCAGCATGTCGGACCGCTTAGTTGAAAGTTATGGAGTTTTCTTTTCTCTTGATTACGGGGCCTATTGTAGAAGAAAATCAAGCTTCAGTGGGACACAGAATGAAGTTTGTTTATGTTGCTTTTACAAGCTGTTTTCTGAACGTTCCCGTATAAGGCTTCATATAGTCACTGTTTAGCCAATATAACCAGACCATACAATCTGCATTAAATATTCTTCTTGTGGTTTATATTTATTTTGTTGCCTCGAAAGGTTAATATCCCCCTCTCTCCCTCTTTTGTCCATCCGATCTTTGTACCTCCTTTTTACCCTCTCCCCACTTGTCCCCCTCCCACTGTTTTATTTTTTTTATATTGTCCCTTCCTGAACAGATCAAAGAAATATTCTCAGCATATCAAACGCCCTTTGAAATGGATAAATGGTTGGTTAACACAGAGGACTACAAGGCCTTTATCTAGCTTATGAATTTGGCCCCGTCAAGTCTACACTACATTATTTAACTCAAATGGTATATTTTCCTTGCATTTGAATATACGTCAGGTAAATAGCAGAGCATCTCCCATAACACACCCACGCCTAACATTCTTGCAAGTCAAAAGGAACTGTTAAATTGGGTTCTCAAGCCAAAGCCTGTCATATATTTACATCTAGCTAAGTTAACCCCTTACTAACAATATTTCATACACTAATATAATTTCTTATTCTAATATATATATATATATATATATATATATATATATATATATATATATATATATATATATATTGTGAGGGTGCGACTCTGTGCGTCCTTCAAGAGTGTTGGTTTACGCCAGATTTGCTAAAGAAAGACATGCTGATTGAACAGCTGTGTCTTGGGCTATTTAGTTCTGACATGATTATGGATCAAGGCCCCACCCAACAGACAGGATGTCTGTGCTTGGAGAGTCAGGTGGACTCTCCCATCCCTCTGAGAGGAAGTCAGAGGCTATCTATGCTGCATGGGTGCAGCCAAAGTGTGCGTGTCTGCAAGAGGCAGACGTTCTTGCTGAAGTAAGCAAAAAAGTGCTGGACGGGAGTAAGCGAGGAGTGAGCGTATCTCTTGGAAATTGTTCTGAGGAGCAGACTTAAGGCCTAGGCTAAAGGCCTGGATAGCAAGAAGGTAAAGCTATGAGGCTAAACTGTTAAGTATGCAAGATACAGGAATGGTGGAACCCCCCCCTGTGAATGCTACAGATGTTGTTGTGAACTTTTGTGGTTTTAAATAAAAATGGGCTACCATGCCCTTAAACAGAGTTCCTGACTGGCCTGAATCACTGGAAAAACGCATCTACTATGAGAGCTGATAACCCCTAATCTTACATATGGTGGAGGTATTGTCGGGCAGTTTTGGAAGAGTTCCAGATCCTTGCATACCAAAAACAGTGAGTAAAAAGAAACTGTGTGTTTTGCAGCAATACTGTGATGAACAGCAAAATCTGAATGAAAAGTTTAAAGTTTTCTGCTGTTAACTGTGTGGGACAGCCAGGTGAACTGCATTGCAGGAGTTCAATTAATGGACTGTGTTGTATACAGGTGATGTGCCTGTGGAAGTGAGATCAAGCAGAGAGTGAAGTCTGCATGTGAAAGTGTGCTGTTTGCAAGTCTTGGAGACAGTACCTCAAATTTTCCTGTGTTAAAAGGAACTGTGTTAAAAAAACGTTGTTGGCCTGACTGCAGAGATGGGGCGGTCAAAACGCAAAAAGCAAGCAATGTTTTGCTGAGATGAGAGACAGAACCTTGTGGCTAGAGGGTTTGTTACCCACAGAACAAGCCCCAGACTGGTGCAAAATGCACTTGGCTTGCTTTCCTTTGCTCCAGTGCGGCCATCACTTAGTGCAAAGAGTGAGCAGATGTGTGCGGTTGCCCATGGCAACAAAGCAGAAATCCGTACAGCTGACTTCATACGGCCTATGTTGCCTTCTGAATGTGTTGAGGACTTTTTGGATGAGTTTGCAATGATTGCTTCCTACAGAAGATGGCCCAGAAATCACTGGGTTGAATTGGTGCAACCTTTTCTGATGGAGGAGTACCAGGAGTTGTACCGTGGGATGTATAGTAACCGAGATGATTACGACAATTTCCTAGGAGCACACCAATCTAGAGAGCGCTGGAAAAGATCAGCGGGGAGAATGTGGTCTCCCATAGCAACCGGAGAAAGCATGTTTTCAGAAAGGAGGAGCTACAGAGAGGAGGTATACCACCCTCCTCCATGGAGATACCAGTACAAGTCTGCATGTTGGGAGAGTGCCATCTCCCTTAGCAACAGGAGAAAGTCGCCAAGTGCCATGCCTGGAATGTGGTCAGCTGAGCCACGGGATCTTTTCTTGTCCAAGCTTGTGGAATACAGCTGCTGATTGTGTTGTTGGGCTTAATGCTTTGCCTGCAAGCCCAGAGAAGAGGGTATTGTATCCTGCATGGGGTATGGCCAGGTTTGTAGGTCTGCTGTTGCCCCTGACAACAGAAAATTTGTTTTGCCTGCAGGCGATGTTGGAAAATCCGGAAAGGCTGCAGTGTTGCTCCATGGCCACATGGGGGAGTCAGCCTGTGGAGACACCACACCTGTGAGACAACGCACTCAAGTGAAGGCTATTACACCACCTGCAGGAGATGGTAAGACTGTGGCAATTTGTGAGACTGATCCGAGTGAAGTGGCATTATGTTCGGTGAGGAGATCCGCAGAAGGTGTAAAAATGGACTTGCTGCAGTGTGCTACCCAGAGCAATGGGGGGACACAGGTTAAAACCCAGCTTGCAGCAAAGTCAAGAACTGAAAAGGACATGTGGACTCTGTGTGCACCTAAGGTAGTCCAGCAGAGTGCTGGGAGAGATGTGCTGGGGTGACCAAATCAGTGGGTGTGCCAGGTTCCCTAGAAACCACCAAGGAGCCTGCTGTGCTGAGGCAAGTGGTTTCCCAGGACAACTGTGAAGACGCCCTAGTGGGAAAAATAATTCCTTTGGAGAGAAAGGGTGGTGTGCTGAGTGGCACGCAGGGTGCCATGCGTTTTGACAAAGGACAATTTGATAGAGTTTATAAAACTGCTATGTTTATGAATGCTTATGACACATGTGCTTATGGTAATGTGATGCTTAATGAGGTAGGGGTGATCGCTAAGCAGGATATGCTATTCCCCTTGGCAACAGTATCTAAGGCTGCAGAGGTGTCCTTAGAAACTACCAGGGAGCTCTGTGTGTTGGAGCCAGAGGTTGCCTGGGACAACTGTGGTGCTGCTCTGATAGATAAGAGGGTACTTGACCTTGGTGATGAGAAAAATGGTAAAACTCAAATGTTTGAAATTGCTTGTAGTGATAATGAGTTGCTGCGGTCTGTCACTGCTGACAGTCCTCATGGGTTTAGTGAAGCGCCACCTGAGCAAAGTGGTCAAGTTATGTTATTGCAGCCTGTTGTGTTTAAAAATGTTTTGCCACAAGGGCATTTAAACAAGGAAGGCTCAGTGGGTAACAGTGGAGTGGACACAATTTCTGCTATGCTAAACGGAGAGGCTGCAGGGCCGGTAGACACGGGTGCGTTGGCCTTTGCAGAAATTAACCCTCTCCAGTTGTAAGGATCTGAAAAGAGCGCATACATGGCAGATGTTTTGTCCACAGCAAAAGAGATGAGTAATGTTGAGCGTCAGGTTGATGAGGTAATGGATAGCGACTTGGAAGGGCTCAGTGGTGCTGAAAGTAAGAGGAGGAGTGTGACACATGCGATTTGCAGTGCTCAGAGGAAGCCGCTAGTTTTGTCAGTTGCCTCTGGGGTAGAGGTCTCTTTAAGTGTCTCGGCTTCTCACGCCTTGGCAAATGAGCCCCTCCACATCGTTAGTAAAGGAAAAGTTCCTAAAGTTCTGTGTTTAGATGCGGCATGTCTAGAAATAACTGAGATATTGTGGGAATTGGTGAAAATCTTTCCAATGTACACCTGCATGTATCCCCAGCAGAAGGGCGACATGGTACTGCGTAATACCAATCGGTGGACGCAGGTAATACATGCGTTGTTAAGCAATGTTGATGAAAATTGGTTGCTACACTGTTGGTTGCTTTTGGTGGAAAGTTGTCTCGCAGTTCTCTTCGAGAGTGCTTCCAGCGGCGGTTATGTGCGGAAGGTGCGCAGGGGAATTGTTGGAGAAATTGGAGATAATGGACATAGGGAAAGTCTCTCCGTATGCTGATGTGATGGGGTGTATTCCTGCTGGTGCGGTCCAAGGTGCGGCTGAGCAGTGGTTGGTACGTGGCGCATGTACTGTCTCACCCACTACACCTCATGTAAAGGAAGGGCCCGGAACGGACGTGGCAGTAGTGGGAATTCAGTCTATCACGTGCAGAGAGGTGCAGTTTGAGGTACCCGGAGACACTGTGATAAGAAATAACAGTGATGGTAACTGTAATGGAAAAGTGTATGAGAGGCACTGTGGAGCACTGTCAGACAACTCTGAGCTATTGGTTGAGGTACCAATGAACACAAATGGTTAAAGAGATTGATGTGGAAAAATGTGGTGAAAAAGGTGTGTTGGTAGGACAATTGCTATTGGAGTGTTGGACAACAGGGGGCGATGGGAAACTGCGGGACTGTCCCATAGGGAGTAACTGCTTGCCTGTAGGTGGTCCCTCCATAGATACTGTCCTAGCAAACAAGGAGACAAAAGGTCCCAATGATAATATTGAGGTTAAACGGAAGGATATGGTGTTGATCCTAGATGGTTTGGTTGCCAAGAGTAACCACACAGGGGTTAGTGAACCTGAGAAACAAATGTTGTTGATTAATGTTGCGTCAGGTAGTGAGAATGGCCAGTCCCTGACAGTTCATGAAAGGGGGTCCCCAACAGTCCCGGAAGAGTAGGTCTGTGGGAGAAAAAAGGAGGATCCTGAGGCCAAAAGGTAGAAGGGATAGAGAGATTAGTGGGAGCCCACGGTTCAGGAAGAAGGGCTGGTGGAAGTACACCCGGAAGAAGATGTGGGTGGAGTGCCCCTTTTAGAGAAAAGGTTGGGCAGATAAGGACTACTGCTACGGATAGTTGGCACAGAGGCGCCAAGGTGAAGTGCTGGTGGACACATACCCGGAAAAAGAAATGGGCCTACGCAGCCAATGGCTGGCACAGAGGTGTCCCGTTTATGGTGACGGGATCATGTGTTCCTCCCTCCGGTTCAAAACGGGGGGGGGGAGGGTATGTGAGGGTGCGACTCTGTGCGACCTTTAAGAGTGTTGGTTTACGCCAGATTTTCTAAAGAAAGACATGCTGATTGAACAGCTGTGTCTTGGGCTATTTAGTTCTGACATGATTATGGATCAGGGCCCCACCCAACAGCTAGGAAGTCTGTGCTTGGAGAGTCAGGTGGACTCTCCCATCCCTCTGAGAGGAAGTCAGAGGCTATCTATGCTGCATGGGTGCAGCCAAAGTGTGCGTGTCTGCAAGAGGCAGACGTTATTGCTGAAGTAAGCAAGAAAGTGCTGGCCGGGAGTAAGCGAGGAGTGAGCTTATCTCTTGGAAACTGTTTGTTCTGAGGAGCAGACTTAAGGCCTAGGCTAAAGGCCTGGATAGCAAGAAGGTAAAGTAAAGCTATGAGGCTAAACTGTTAAGTATGCAAGATACAGGAATGGTGGAACCCCCCCTGTGAATGCTACAGATGTTTTTGTGAACTTTTGTGCTTTTAAGTAAAAATGAGCTACCATGCCCTTAACCACTTAACGACCGCCCACTGTAAAAATACGTCGGCAGAATGGCACCGACAGGCAGAATCGCGTATATCTACGTGATCGCCTTTGTATAGTTGGGGGGTCCGATCGGACCCCCCTTCTTTACAGTGAGCGGCCGTTATTCGTTTGGGAGCGATCAGGGATGAGGGGACGGCCGTTCGATTCCGGCCACCCCCTCTCGATCGCTCCCAGCGAATCGAATCCTTCCCCTGCCTGTGTAATGTTTACACAGGCAGAGGAAGTGATGTCATCTCTCCTGCGGCGCTCACATATACCGAGCGCCGCACAAGAGAAGATGCAGGTTAGTGCACAAAATACTACACTGACACCAGGACACATAGGCACATAAATCGCCCCCCCCAGACACCCCAGATCACCCCCCAGCCCCCAGTCACAGTGTCACTGATTGCAGTGACCATTTATTTACTGATCACTGCAACCAGTGACATTTGTGACTGTGAAAGTGTCACTAAAGTTAGTTTTTAGGTCCAGTGTAGCCCCCTAACCCCCCCTAATAAAGGTTTAACCCCCATGATCGCCCCCCAGATAACCCTTTCACCCCCTATCACCACTGTCGCTAAGCGATTATTTTTCTGATCGCTGTCTTAGCGTCAGTGATGCCGATCGGTAGCCAGTAGTTTTTTTTAGGTTCGCCGCAGGTTTTTATAGTGTCAGGTACCCCCATATATTACCTAATAAAGGTTTAACCCCCTTGATCGCCCCCCAGGTAACCGTTCCACCCCCTATCACCACTGTCGCTAAGCAATCGTTTTTCTGATCGCTGTCTTAGCGTTGGTGATGCCGATCGGTAGCCAGTAGTTTTTTTTTTTAGGTTCGCCGTCAGGTTTTTATATAGCGTCAGGTACCCCCATATATTACCTAATAAAGGTTTTAACCCCCTAATTGCCCCTAGTTAACCCTTTCACCAGTGATCACCATATAAGTGTTACGGGTGACGCTGGTTAGTTAGTTTGCTTTTTATAGTGTCAGGGCACCCGCCGTATATAATCCAATAAAGGTTTAACCCTCTGATCGCCCGGCGGGTGATATCAATTAGGTTTTAGCGTCAGAGAGGGTCTGCGTCACACCCCTGGCAGCGTCAGGTTAGTGCCAGTAGCGCTAACACCCACGTGTGAAGCATACACCCCCCTTAGTGGTATAGTATCTGAACAGATCAATATCTGATCTGATCAGATCTATACTAGCGTCCCCAGCAGTTTAGGGTTCCCAAAAACGCAGTGTTAGCGGGATCAGCCCAGATACCTGCTAGCACCTGCGTTTTGCCCCTCCGTCCAGCCCAGGCCACCCAAGTGCAGTATCGATCGATCACTGTCACTTGCAAAACATAACTGCAGCGTTCGCAGAGACAGGCCTGATCCCTGCGACTCCAGTGCTGTAGGAGGTGATTTCACCACCACAGTAAAAAAAAAAACAAACATATATGCCGAAGCATTGGGGCAGCAGGAGCGGAGGAGCGATTTTGCTTCTAATGCCGCGTACATACGGTCTAAATTCCGACGGAGGCTTGCCCGTGGAAAAGTCTGACCATGTGTACGCGGCATAACTTTTGCGGGAAGATGCCCCCATGCTTCGGCATATATAAATGGTGCATGTATGCCCATCATTAGAAGTAGGTGGATGAAGGGCGGTATTCTAATGGTGGGCATACCCACCGATCAATCTTTTTTTTTTTTTCGTTCAGCCAACAGGCTGCATGAAAAAAAAGATTACAATACATGTCCAACAAGGACCAGCAACGTACTGGTATGTTGCTGGACTTTGAATGTTTATACCAGAATGATGCCTGCGGGTTTAGGTATCATCTTGGTATCATTCTTTTCAGCCAGCGGCCTGGCTTTCATGTAAAAGCAATCCTAGTGGCTAATTAGCCTCTGGACTGCTTTTACGAGCAGTGGGAGGGAATGTCCCCCCCCCCCCCCCCCGGATATAAAAAGCGCCATTGGGAAAGCATTTTATCACACCGATCTTGGTGTGGTCAGATGCTTTGAGGGCAGAGGAAAGATCTAGGGGACCAATAGACCCCAGTTTTTTTCAAAAAAAAGAGTACCTGTCACTACCTATTGCTATCATAGGGGATATTTACATTCCCTGAGATAACAATAAAAATGATAAAAAAAAAAAAAAAAAAAATATGGAAGCAACAGTTTAAAAATAAAAAAGCAAAATTAATAATAATAAAAAAAAAAGAAGCACCCCTGTCCTGCCCTGCTCTTGCCCAATGGCGAACGCAAGCGTCGGTCTGGCGTCATATGTAAACAGCAATTGCACCATGCATGTGAGGTATCACCGCAAAGGTCAGATCGAGGGCAGTAATTTTAGCAGTAGACCTCCTCTGTAAATCTAACGGGGTAACCTGTAAAGGCTTTTAAAAATGTATGTAGTTTGTCGCCAATGCGCGTTTGTGCGAAATTTTAAAGCTTGTCGTGTTTGGTATCTATGTACTCGGCCTAAGATCATCTTTTTTTATTTCCTCAAACATTTGGGCAATATAGTGTGTTTTAGTGCATTAAAATTAAAAAAAGTGTATTTTTTCCCCAAAAAATGCGTTTGAAAAATCGCTGCGCAAATACTGTGTAGAAAAAAAAAATGCAACACCCACCATTTTAATCTGTAGGGCCTTTGCTTTAAAATATATATAATGTTTGGGGGTTCAACATAATTTTCTTGCAAAAAAAAAAAATGTTTTCACGTAAACAAAAAGTGTCAAAAAGGGCTTTGTCTTCAAGTGGTTAGAAGAGTGGATGTAAGCTTCCTAATGTTGTGTATAAAATGCCAGAACAGTTCAAAACCCCCCCAAATGACCCCATTTTGGAAAGTAGACACCCCAAGCTATATACTGAGAGGCATGTCGAGTCCATGGAATATTTTATATGTTGACACAAGTTGCGGAAAAAAGACTATTTATTTATTTTTTGCACAAAGTTGTCACTAAATGATATATATTGCTCAAACATGTCATGGGCATATGTGGAATTACACCCCAAAATACATTCTGTTGCTTCTCCTGAGTACGGGGATACCACATGTGTGAGACCTTTTGGGAGCCTAGCCGCGTACGGGACCCCAAAACCAAGCACCGCCTTCAGGCTTTCGAAGGGTGTAAATTTTTGATTTCACTTCTCACTGCCTATCACAGTTTCGGAGGCCATGGAATGCCCAGATGGCACAAAACCCCCCCAAATGACCCCATTTTGGAAAGTAGACACCCCAAGCTATTTGCTGAGAGGTATGGTGAGTATTTTGCAGATCTCGCTTTTTGTCACAAAGTTTTGAAAATTGAAAAAAAAAAAAAATGTTCTTTCTCCATTTTCAAAAACAAATGAGAGCTGTAAAATACTCACCATGCCTCTCAGCAAATAGCTTGGGGTGTCTACTTTCCAAAATGGGGTCATTTGGGGGGGTTTTGTGCTATTTTGGCATTTTATGGCCTTCGAAACTGTGATAGGTAGTGAGGAGTGAAATCAAAAATTTGTGCCTAGAAATCCTGAAGGCGGTGCTTGGTTTTCGGGGTCCCGTACGCGGCTAGGCTCCCAAAAAGTCCCACACATGTGGTATCCCCGTACTCAGGAGAAGCAGCAAAATGTATTTTGGGGTGTAATTCCATATATAACTATGGCATGTGTGAGCAATATATCATTTAGTGACAACTTTTTGTAATTTTCTTTTTTTTTTTGTCATTATTCAATTACTTGGGACAAAAAAAAAATATTCAATGGGCTCAACAGGCCTCTCAGCAATTTCCTTGGGGTGTCTACTTTACTTTCTAAAATGGGGTCATTTGGGGGGGTTTTGTGCTATTTTGGCATTTTATGGCCTTCGAAACTGTGATAGGTAGTGAGGAGTGAAATCAAAAATTTGCGCCCTTAGAAATCCTGAAGGCGGTGCTTGGTTTTCAGGGTCCCGTACGCGGCTAGGCTCCCAAAAAGTCCCACACATGTGGTATCCCCGTACTCAGGAGAAGCAGCAAAATGTATTTTGGGGTGCAATTCCACATATAACCATGGCATGTGTGAGCAATATATCATTTAGTGACAACTTTTTTATAATTTTCTTTTTTTTTTGTCATTATTCAATTACTTGAGACAAAAAAAAAAATATTCAATGGGCTCAACATGCCTCTCAGCAATTTCCTTGGGGTGTCTACTTTCCAAAATGGGGTCATTTGGGGGGGTTTTGTACTGCCCTGCCATTTTAGCACCTCAAGAAATGAGATAGGCAGTCCTAAATTAAAAGCTGTGTAAATTCCAGAAAATGTACCCTAGTTTGTAGACACTATTACTTTTGTGTAAACCAATAAATATACGCTTGACATTTTTTTTTACTAAAGACATGTGGCTGAATACATTTTGGCCTAAATGTATGACTAAAATTGAGTTTATTCGATTGTTCTTATAACAAAAAGTAGAATTATTTTTTTTTTTTTTTCAAAATTTTCGGTATTTTTCCGTTTATATCGCAAAAAATAAAAATCGCAGAGGCAATCAAATACCATTAAAAGAAAGCTCTATTTGTGGGAAGATAAGGACGCAAATTTAGTTTTGGTACAACATTGCATGTCTGCACAATTTACAGTTAAAGCAGCGCAGTGTAAAATTCTGAAAACAGCTCTGGTCCTTTAGCTACAAAATGGTCCGGGGCTTTAGTGGTTAAACAGAGTTCCTGACTGGCCTGAATCACTGGAAAAACGCATCTACTATGAGAGCTGATAACCCCTAATCTTAATAATATATATATATATATATATATATATATATATATATATATATATATATATAATAATGAGACACACAGTGGGTACGGAAAGTATTCAGACCCCCTTAAATTTCTCACTTTGTTTTATTGCAGCCAATCATTTAAGTTCATTTTTTCCCTCATTAATGTACACACAGCATCCCATATTGACAGATAAACACAGAGTTGTTGACATTTTTGCAGATTTATTAAAAAAGAAAAACTGAAATATCGCATGGTCCTAAGTATTCAGACCCTTTGCTCTGACACTCATATATTTAAGTCGGGTGCTGTCCATTTCTTCTGATCATCCTTGAGATGGTTCTACACCTTCATTTGCGTCCAGCTGTGTTTGATTATACTGATTGGACTTGATTAGGAAAGCCACACACCTGTCTATATAAGACCTTACAGCTCACAGTGCATGTCAGAGCAAATGAGAATCATGAGGTCAAAGGAACTGCCTGAAGAGCTCAGAGACAGATCTGGCCAAGGTTACAAAAAAATTTCTGCTGCACTTACGGTTCCTAAGAACACAGTGGACTCCATAATCCTTAAATGGAAGAAGTTTGGGACGACCAGAACCCTTCCTAGAGCTGGCCGTCTGGGCAAACTGAGCTATCGGGGGAGAAGAGCCTTGGTGAGAGAGGTAACGAACCCAAAGATCACTGTGGCTGAGCTCCAGAGATGCAGTCGGGAGATGGGAGAAAGTTGTAGAAAGTCAACCATCACTGCAGCCCTCCACCAGTCGGGGCTTTACGGCAGAGTGACCCAACGGAAGCCTCTCCTCAGTGCAAGACACATGAAAGCCTGCATGGAGTTTGCTAAAAAACACCTGAAGGACTCCAAGATGGTGAGAAATAAGATTCTCTGGTCTGATGAGAAAAAAGCTAGAACTCTTTGGCCTTAATTCTAAGCGGTATGTGTGGAGAAAATCAGGCACTGCTCATCACCTGTCCAATACAGTCCCAACAGTGAAGCATGGTGGTGGCAGCATCATATTGTGAGGGTGTTTTTCAGCTGCAGGGACAGGACGACTAGTTGCAATCGAGGGAAAGATGAATGCGGCCAAGTACAGGGATATCCTGGATGAAAACCTTCTCCAGAGTGCTCAGGACCTCAGACTGGGCCGAAGGTTTACCTTCCAACAAGACTGACCCTAAGCACACAGCTAAAATAACGAAGGAGTGGCTTCACAACAACTCAGTGACTGTTCTAGAATGGTCCAGCCGGAGCCCTGACTTAAACCCAATTGAGCATCTCTGGAGAGGTCTAAAAATGGCTGTCCACCAACGTTTACCATCCAACCTGACAGAACTGGAGAGGATCCGCAAGGCGGAATGGCAGAGGATCCCCAAATCCAGGTGTGAAAAACTTGTTGCATCTTTCCCAAAAAGACTCATGGCTGTATTAAATCAAAAGGGTGCTTCTACTAAATACTGAGCAAAGGGTCTGAATACTTAGGACCATGTGATATTTCAGTTTTTTTCTTTTTTAATAAATCTGCAAAAATGTAAATTCTGTGTTTTTCTGTCAATATGGGGTGCTGTGTGTACATTAATGAGGAAAAAAAATTAACTTAAATGATTTTAGCAAATGGCTGCAATATAACAAAGAGTGAAAAATTTTACGGGGGTCTCAATACTTTCCATACCCACTGTATATATACACAAATATTCCCAGTTGCTAATAAAGATTACTCATAAACTCAGCCAACAATCATCAAGTGGAGAAAATATGGCACAATAGTGACATTCCCAAGAACTGGAAGTCCCTCCAAAATTGATGAAAAGACCAGAAGAAAACTGGTCAGGGAGGCTGCCAAGAGGCCTACAGCCGACGTAAAAGGAGCTGCAGGAATATCTGGCAAGTACTGGCTGTGTGGTACATGTGACAACAATCTCCCATATTATTTATATGTCTGGGCTATGAGGTAGAGTGACAAGACGGAAGTCTCTTCTTATGAATAAAAACATCCTAGCCTGGCTAAATTTTGCAAAAACACATCTGAAGTCTCCCAAAAACATGTGGGAAAATGTGTTAAGGTCTGATGAAACCAAGGTTGAACTTTTTGGCCATAATTCCAAAATATGTTTGGTGCAAAAACACTACACATCAACAAAAGAACACGATACCCATAGTGAAGCCTGGTAGTTGCAGCATCATTGGGGCTGTTTTTTTCTTCAGCTGGAACAGGGGCCTTATTCAAGGTAGAGGGAATTATGAACAGTTCCAAATAGTGGTCAATATTGGCACAAAACATTTAGGCTTCTGCTAGAAAGCTGAACATGAAGAGGAACTTCATCTTTCAGCATAACGACCCAAAGCATACATTCAAATCAACAAAGGAATGGTTTCACCAGAAGAAGATTAAAGTTTTGGAATGGCCCAGCCAGAGTCCAGACCTGAATCCGATTGAAAATCTGTGCGGTGATCTGAAGAGGGCTGTTCAGATGTCCTCACAATCTGACAGATTTGGAGTGTTTTTGCAAGGAAGAGTGGACAAATATTGCCAAGTCAAGATGTGCCATGCTGATGGATTCATACCCAAAAAGACCGAGTGCTGTAACAAAATCAAAAGGTGCTTCAACAAAGTATTTAGTTTAACGGTGTGCACACTTATGCAACCATATTATATTATTTTATTTTTATATTTTAACTTCCCTCCACCTAAAAGATTTCAGTTTGTTGTTCAACTGAGTTGTACAATTTATAGGTCACATTAAGAGCCCATTCACACAGGGGCGGCACAACTTGTCCCGCGACTGTGCCGGCGATCTTAACACGACTTTAAAGTGACTTCAAAAATGACTTCTGTATTGAAGTCAATGGAAGTCGCCCTGAAGTAGTCTTGAAGTAGTACAGGAACCTTTTTCTAAGTCGGAGCGATTTGAGTCGCTCCTATTAGAACGGTTCCAGTGTACAGAACGGGACGCGACTTGTCAGGCGGCTGAGTCGCCTGATGAGTCGCCCCTGTGTGAATGGGGTCTTAAGGTGGAAAAAGTTCTGAAATTATTTCTTTGTCTTTGGGGTGTGTAGACGTTGTTTTTTTTTTTTTTTTTTTTTTTTTTAGTATGTGTGCGCGTGTTTATATTAGAGGTGCGCATCTTCACTGGCCTCACGATTCGATGCGATTACGATTATCATGTCAACGATTCGAGTCCGCAATGCATCACGATGCATCAAGATTACTGCGCGCGGTTTTCATAAAAAAAAGTTCAAGCAGTCAGGAGAACTCCATTTTTTCCATTTTATCTGTTCTTAAAAAATAATAAAAAAAAAAACAACAACACTCCCTGCATGCAGCAAAGTCTAAACACAGCAGACAAAAACTTGGAGAAGTTCCAGGCTCCCCCCCAAAAAAAATATTAGAGGAGATGGTCAGAGACTGCAGACACGATACATGAGACGATCAGAGACTGCGGACATGATGCATGAGACGATCAGACTGCAGACATAGTACAAGAGACAATCAGAGACTGCAGACATGATGCGCCAAGTAGCCAGCACTGGTTTCTAATGCGCTGCTGCTGCCATGGAGACAGACCAGTGATTTCAATAGCAGTGCCAGCACAGCAACCCTGGTCGTTTGCCCACTGGTCCACTGTCTGAGGATTCCCCCATCCACCTGGAATGTGTAGATGGGGGAATTGGATCATATTTTTTTTTCCAGTGTAATGACCAAACGAAAAAAAAAAAGTGTTCACTCTATGGGCTGCATAAGTGGTTTGGTGCTAACTGGATCTTGGAAGAACAGAGCCGGGGAGGGAGACAGATAAGGGAGAGAAAGGAACAGTTTAGTGATCAATGTGTAATGATAAATGCAGTGCTTACTCATTCAGGGACGAGGCTGGAACTTCACACAGCTTGGAATGTGTAGCTGGCTGACTGTTCATATCTCCCGCGCACGTCTCCCCCCCCCCTCTCTCTCCTTCACAGCTGTACGTCGGGATAGGAGTGGGCGGGCCGGGCAGACACAGGGGGAGAGAGGAGGAGGAGGGGCAGCTGTATGCAATACATCGTTCCGTTCATCTGGGAGGGGGAGTGAACTTTGCTGGGCTGTGTGAGAGGAGTATCAGATACACTCCACTCAGCTGCAGCCTCCGGCCCCTAAATGGACAGACTGATTCTTCTGTCCTACGACAGGAGAAATCAGTCTGTTTTAGCAAGCTGTCACAGTGAGGCTGGAAACACTGTGCATTGCCCCCCACAGTGCAGGAACTTCGGCAACCCTGATTGTTCGGCCACTCCCACGGATGTGATGACAGCTACAGTGATCTGTCTCACAGCTCCGTGCGGCTCTGCGCCCGCCAATCTGGGAGATGAGAGGGGTCACTGTCCACGGGTACATATCCTGAGAAGGGGGAGAGCCTGGGTGGGGGCAGCATGCTGAAGTTATATCATCTATTGACGGGGAACGGCACGAGGCTCAGCCAGCCGATCAGTGCAAGACACTGCTGTGTGGGGGGGGGGAGCATAATCGATTAACACTGGCTACCGCATCGATGCCGAATCGGGAGGGGCATAATCGTGATGCATCGATGCGGCGATCATTTTCAACACCCCTAGTGTGTATATATACAATTATATATATATATATATATATATATATATATATATATATATATAGATGCACCGAAATTTCGGCTGCCGAAACATATCGGCCGAAAATAGCCTTTTCGGCAAAATGCCGAAAGAGAAAATTGGCCAATAATGAAAGGGTTGTGGTCCGCCCCAGGTGCTGCCCATTGCAGGAGTCTCTTCCTCCTGCTTTCCTTGTGTTAGCAGGGGCATTGGTGTGGGCTCATCCGCCCACGGGGGGGCTGACCCCCGCATGCTTCATCATAGCTTTCCCTCCCTGCTCAGAAAAACCCTGTCCTTAGCCCGCCCATTCAACCATCCCAGCGTCTGTGTCCGGCCACAGCTCCTCCCCCCGTGCTTGCCTAGCAACGGGACGCTGTAGACGGCCAAGAGGTGAGTGAAGGTACCATGGCGCCACGGCGTCCAAGGGTGAGGGAAAAAAAGAGCGTGGGCGGGGAGAAGGAGAAGGCGGCGGAGGAGTCGACTAGAGGGGAGCCGGTCACAGAGGAGAACAAGGAGTTCTAAAAACTCCAGATCCGGGACCTCGAGCGCTGCCTGGAGAGGTGATGGTGGAGGGGGCTACAGGTCTCAGCATTCCCTGACTGAGCAAGAGGAGGAACAAGTTTAAGGTAGCGCTTACAACTCCCAGCATGCCATGGCACAGTAAAAGTATAAATGTTTTCATGAAAGTGCATCAAACTCCTGCATACCACCTCTTTGGTGTGCCTTCATAAAGCACGCATACTGATCTAATGGTAGCACGTCTAAATACGTGCATAGAAAATGTGACGGGGAAATGAAGGCACCACACTTTTTTTTTTAAACGCACATGAAAGCGTTGCAGTGGTATAATCAAAACTGATTGTGATCCTTCTGACTCTGACCATCTCCTGTGCCATGCATGTCCCCTGTCTCTGACCATCTCCTGTGTACCATGCATGTCCCCAGTCTCTGATCATCTCCTGTACCATGTCCGTAGTCTCTGATCATCTCCTGTACCATGTCCCCAGTCTCTGACCATCTCCTGTACCATGTCCCCAGTCTCTGACCATCTCTATGTATAAAAATATTTTTTTAAAACTGTCACTTTCGGTATCGGTTTCGGCACCAAAAAACCCATTCGGTGCATCCCTAAAAAAAAAAAAAAAAAATTGTGTGTGTGTGTGTGTGTGTGTGTGTGTGTGTGTGTGTGTGTGTGTTAGATCTCCATAGGTGATACTTTAAACACCTTTTACAGTTTGCCAGTTTAGAGTTACTGTCATGGATATGCATTAATGTCTGTCTGCCATCTTACCTTCCTCCTCATGTGTTCATCTAGAGACCAGACCTCCTTCACCTGGCTTCCTTTATAATCTCCTCCCAGCCTGACTCCACCCCAGGCCCTATCACTGAACACTATATTAACCTGTGCACTGCAAGCCTGCTTTGCTGATCAACGTGTTTGTTAGGCATTGTGTGTTTGGGTTCCTGCCTGCCGTGTGCTACGTCTGTCTCTCTGTTACGTTATTGGCTTGTCCCCGACCATCCCTGTCTGCTCGTGACCCTTGACCTTCGGCTCGTTCTTCGTTATCCTTGTCTGCTTGTGGCCCCTGACCTTCGGCTTGTTATTCGGTTCTCTCTATCGTGTGCTGCTGCTTCCCCTTATCCTACGGGGCGTGAGCTAGGAAACTCCAGGGGCCGCGACCTGGTCCCAGCCTGCAGCGTAACATCCTCACCACTAGAGGCCCTGGAGAAGACCAGCTGGGTCTTAGACTCCGCGCCCTGGGGAATCTTGGCTCTCGCTTCCGTTGGGATCCCGGTTGTGCTCCTCTGGTCCCGCTTTCCACAACCACCCAGTTTCCTATCCACAGAAGCCAGCCATAGGGTTCACTACCTCGCGGTGCACTCCTGTCCCCCTACGGTGTGCATCTGTCACCTGGCCACAGGTGACCTTGACAGTTTGATCAGCCATGAACCCGGCTGACATCCCGCTTCCCGCGGATGATCCATTGCAGGGCATAGTTCGCAGACTTGAGACCCAGGAATCAAATCAGACCCAGGTGATGCGATTCCTCCAGGATCTGGCTTCTCGATTCGAGCAGCTTCAGGTCTCCTTGGGAACCCCGAATCCGCAACCCCAAGTACAACCAGCGGCTGTACCTATCGCACCAGTCGCAGCCTCACACTCACTAAGATTGCCAGCTCCGTTCCGTTTCTCTGGGGACTCCAAGGCCTGCAGGGGGTTTCTCAGCCAATGCACTATTCATTTTGAGCTTCAGCCTCAAAGCTTCCTATCTGACCGGGCTAAGGTAGCCTATATCATTTCCCTCCTCTCCGGTGAAGCTTTGGCCTGGGCTGCCCCCCTGTGGGAGAGGAACGATCCGGTGGTTTCCAGTCTGTCCGAATTCTTGAAGCTCTTTCGTAATATCTTCGAAGAGCCGGCTCGGGCTTCTTCAGCGGCTAGTGCTGTCTTACGTCTTCGCCAAGAATCTAGTTCAGTGGGGCAATATGCTCTTCAGTTCCGTATCCACACAGCTGAATTGAGCTGGAATAATGAGGCCCTGGTCGCTACCTTTTTACATGGCCTCTCTGACCGAGTGAAAGACGAATTAGCGGGAAGAGCCATTCCCGTCGGTCTGGACGATGTAATTTCATTATGCAACCAGATCGACATTCGTTTTCAAGAGAGGTCCTTAGAAAAAAGACGCCAGCACTCTCTGGGTCCTAGCCAGTCTGAGCTCCCCTCCCTTCATTCCGTGGAGCATCCTCTACCTGCTGAAGAACCTATGCAGCTGGGCCGGACCAGACTAACCCCCGAAGAACGTGCTAGGCGCAGAACTCTGGGCTTGTGCCTCTATTGTGGGGGCAAGGGTCATTTTCGTGACTCCTGCTCGCTTCGTCCGGGAAACGCTCGGGTCTAATACATTTGGAAGGTGGAGTATTGGACCCAGAAACATCACCTTCTCGCCTGCTCTTGCCGGTGTCCCTTCATGTAGGCACTTCTCCTCAGTCAACCCTTGCATACCTGGATTCCGGGGCTGCCGGCAATTTCATGGATTGGAGAACTGCTTCTTCTATGAAGCTTACCCTTTCACCTCTCACTACCCCATTGGTAGTCTCGGCAATTGATGGCACTGTTCTCCCAGGGGGCCCTATTCGCTTCCAGACGCTACCCATTAGGATGTCGGTAGGGATTCTCCACCAGGAGTGGATATCCTTTCTTATTCTACCCAAGGCCTCTACCCCAGTTGTATTGGGCCTCCCTTGGCTACAGCTCCACTCTCCACATGTGGACTGGGTCTCTGGGCAGATCCTGGCCTGGGGTTCCTCATGTTTCTCGTCGTGTCTTCTCAAGGTGACCCCCAAGGAGAGTCTTCCGGTTGCTGCCACTTCTGTTTCTTCTGATCTTCCCGCCGCATACAGCGATTACCGGGATGTGTTCTGTAAAAAATCAGCTGAGGTGCTTCCTCCCCACAGGTCTTTTGACTGTGCTATTGATCTTGTCCCCGGAGCAACTCTACCCAGGGGTCGTACCTACCCTCTGTCCATCCCAGAGACCCAGGCCATGTCGGAGTATGTAGCAGAGAATCTGGAGAGAGGGTTCATCCGGAAATCCTCATCGCCTGCAGGGGCAGGGTTCTTTTTTGTTGCCAAAAAGGATGGTACCTTAAGACCCTGCATCGATTATCGGGGTTTAAATGCGGTTACTATTAAAAATCGATACCCCTTACCCTTAATATCTGAGCTATTCGATAGGTTGAAGGTGCCTCCATTTTCACCAAGTTGGATCTCAGAGGCGCGTACAATCTCATTCGAATACGGGAGGGTGACGAATGGAAGACTGCATTTAACACTAGAGACGGGCATTACGAATATCTGGTGATGCCTTTTGGTCTGTGTAATGCTCCAGCCGTGTTTCAAAACTTTGTCAATGAAATCTTCAGAGATCTGCTGTACCAGTTTGTTGTCATCTATCTGGATGACATTCTGATCTTTTCTGAAAATCTGCTCGTCCACAGAAACCATGTCCGCACTGTACTTCAACGTCTTAGAGAGAACAATCTCTATGCCAAGCTGGAGAAATGTTCCTTTGAATGTTCTGAGGTCCTGTTTTTGGGGTGCTTTGTCTCATGTTCGGGGCTTCGTATGGACCCTGGGAAGGTCTTGGCTATCACCAACTGGCCTCTTCCTGCTAGCCTCAAGGCCACACAGCGCTTTCTTGGCTTCACTAATTATTATAGGCAGTTCATAAGGAATTACTCTTCCATTGCCGCGCCTATTATCGCTTTGACCAAGAAGGGTGTGAATGCCAGAGACTGGCCTCCCGAAGCTGTCTCTGCATTTCACAACCTGAAACAGGCCTTTGTTTCTGGCCCCCTCTTGAGGAGACCAAATCCTGGGAATGCATTTTTTATTGAAGTGGACGCTTCCTCAATGGGGGTGGGAGCTGTGCTTCTTCAAATCTTTGAGAAGAGACGCCAACCATGTGCGTTCTTCTCCAAAAAATTTTCTCAGGCAGAGAGGAATTATGCCATTGGTGATCGGGAACTTCTCGCAATTAAATTGGCGTTAGAGGAGTGGCGTCATCTCTTGGAGGGTTCCCCTCACTCCATAACGATCTTTACCGATCACAAGAATTTACAGTATCTACAGAATGCTAAACGTCTGAATCCTAGACAGGCCAGGTGGAGTCTCTTCTTTGCCCGTTTTAATTTCACGATTACCTACAAACCTGGTTCCTGCAACGGTCGGGCTGATGCGCTCTCTAGGTCATTTGACACTTTGGACGAGGAGTCCGCCCCTGAACCTGAGCCGATCATTCCCACCTCATGCATTGTTGCCCACTCTACCACCCTGAAGTCTAAAATTCCGCCTGGTAAGACCTTTGTCCCCACTGAGCTAAGAGCTAAGATCCTTCGTTGGGGACATGATTCCAAGGTGGCAGGGCATTCTGGATTCCTCCGATCCTTCCTACTCATCAGTCGTCACTACTGGTGGCCTAATCTCCGCTCAGACGTCAAAGACTACGTTAAAGCTTGTCATGTCTGTGCTCAGTCCAAATCCTCCACACAAGCTCCTGCTGGTCTCCTCATGCCCTTGCCTATTCCTAAGGAACCCTGGGCCCATATTGCCATGGATTTTATCACCGATCTCCCACTGTCTGAGAATAATACAGTCATTTGGGTGGTAATCGATCGATTCTCCAAGATGGCTCATTTTGTTCCTCTTCCTGGTCTTCCTTCTGCCCCTGCCTTGGTTCCCATTTTCATTCGAGAAATTCTCCGCCTACATGGGGTCCCTTCTCATATTGTTTCCGACAGGGGAGTCCAATTCACGTCTCGTTTTTGGAGAGCCTTTTGCAAATCCCTCAATATTGTCTTGGATTTTTCTTCTTCTTACCATCCCCAAACCAATGGACAGACTGAGAGGGTTAATCAGGAGTTAGAGGTCTTTCTTCGCACCTTTGTGTCTTCTCACCATGACGATTGGTCCTCTCTACTCCCGTGGGCAGAATTCTCCCATAACAATCATGTGAATACCAGTTCGCAGAAGACACCCTTTTTCACAGTTTATGGAAAACACCCTCAACTTCCTCTTCCTATGATCTGTTCTCCAGACATTCCAGCTTTGGCTTCGGTTCAGGAGTCTCTCAATTCCGTTTGGGGTCACGTTCATGATTCCCTCCGGGCAGCTGCTGAAAAATTCAAAGGCTTTGCCGACCGCCGCAGGCGTAAACCGCCTTCTCTTCAGCCAGGGGACAAAGTCTGGCTCTCTACCAGGAACATCAAGCTCCGAGTTCCTTCTCTGAAGTTTGCTCCACGATTCATCGGTCCATACACGGTAACTGCTAAACTGAATCCGGTTTGTTTCAAACTCCAGATTCCTAAGAGCCTTAAAATCACTAACTCCTTTCATGTTGCTCTTCTAAAGCCTTTAGTCCTCAATAAATTCTCTCGTCCTCTTCCTACCGTGGCGCCTGTCTCTGAGGATAATCAGGAGTACGAGATCAGTCAAATTCTGGACTCCCGACTCTGTAAAGGCGTTCTTCAGTACCTCGTTCATTGGAAAGGGTTTGGTCCTGAGGAGAGGTCTTGGATCACTGCATCTGAGGTCTTTGCACCTCGTCTGTTAAAGGAGTTTCATCTGAAGTTTCCCTCTAAACCTGGGCCCAGGCGGGGAAGGGGGAGGCCTCGTAAGAGGGAGGGTACTGTCATGGATATGCATTAATGTCTGTCTGCCATCTTACCTTCCTCCTCATGTGTTCATCTAGAGACCAGACCTCCTTCACCTGGCTTCCTTTATAATCTCCTCCCAGCCTGACTCCACCCCAGGCCCTATCACTGAACACTATATTAACCTGTGCACTGCAAGCCTGCTTTGCTGATCAACGTGTTTGTTAGGCATTGTGTGTTTGGGTTCCTGCCTGCCGTGTGCTACGTCTGTCTCTCTGTTACGTTATTGGCTTGTCCCCGACCATCCCTGTCTGCTCGTGACCCTTGACCTTCGGCTCGTTCTTCGTTATCCTTGTCTGCTTGTGGCCCCTGACCTTCGGCTTGTTATTCGGTTCTCTCTATCGTGTGCTGCTGCTTCCCCTTATCCTACGGGGCGTGAGCTAGGAAACTCCAGGGGCCGCGACCTGGTCCCAGCCTGCAGCGTAACATCCTCACCACTAGAGGCCCTGGAGAAGACCAGCTGGGTCTTAGACTCCGCGCCCTGGGGAATCTTGGCTCTCGCTTCCGTTGGGATCCCGGTTGTGCTCCTCTGGTCCCGCTTTCCACAACCACCCAGTTTCCTATCCACAGAAGCCAGCCATAGGGTTCACTACCTCGCGGTGCACTCCTGTCCCCCTACGGTGTGCATCTGTCACCTGGCCACAGGTGACCCTGACAGTTACACAGGAGGTCTGGTGCTAGAATTATTGCTCTCACTATAACATTCACAGCGATACCTCATGTGTGTGGTGCGAACACCGTTAACATATGCGCGCACGACCTATGTATTCGTTTTACCTTTGTGTGCAAGCACAGAAGGACGAGGTCGCTTTATACAAATTTCTTTATTTTATTATTTAATTTTTTCACTTCTTTTATTGCTGTCACAGGGAATGTACACCTCCCTTCTGACAGCAATAGGCAGTGACAGGTACTCTTTATGGAGAGATCTGTGGTCTATTAGATCCCGGATGTCTCCTCTGCCCTTACAAGCACCTGAACACACCAAGATCGGTGTGATCAGATGCTTTAACATTTAAAAAAAGGCTCTGTTTACATCCGGCAACCCAGAAGTGATGCAAATGCTCATCACTTCCGGTTTCCTATACCATAGAGATCATCAGGGACCTTCTGGTCCCCGATTGTTGAATTTCCATGGTCAGTTTGTTAAACCGATGGCTGCGCTCCCAAGTTCCCTGGTGAGATGGGAGATCCCGGGAAGGTGGCAGTTAAGGGGGGGCCCCTTCCCACCACTTGTGGAAGCAATACAATGGCTAATTAGTGGCTAGGCCCGCTTTTACAAAAAAAAGTTAATCGTCGGCTGAAAACAGATACTGGGTTCATGTCTGTAGCTGCAGCCATCATCCTGGTATAACCTTGTATAACCACTGCAACTCAAGGATGTCCACGGCCCTACTTGGCCAGAAAGTGATTGAAGGAAGCTGAAAAACCACAGAATTGCTGGCATGATCACCAGATGAAACTAAAGGTTGGAAAAGAGCACTAAGGCCCCATGTACACTGCTGCTTCTAAATGGACGTTCAGAGGCAGTTGGACACTTTTTTCAACTGCCCCTGAACTCATTCAATGTTATCTTATGTGTACACAGGTTCGTTTACTGTCCTTTTTAGGCAGTTGCGTTTATAGGCCTTTTTTTGAAGGCAAAAAAAGTGTTCAGACGCCGAAGTTTCATTTTTTTTTTTTTTATAGCCGTTTTTTGTTTTTAAACGCTTCTAAACAAACGCGGCAAAACGGGCGTTTTAAACATGGGTTACTATCTGTCAAGTTAAATCGTTCAGGAGCAGTTGTAAAAACGTCCGGTGTACATGGAGCCTAACACTAAGAATTGGTAAACTGCAATATGTAACATTTTTGTTTTTGGGTTTAATACCATTTTGAATTATGAATTGTGGTAAAATGTTGATGCCAAAATAATGATCTAATTCATAATTATGTACTGAATATAAGCATGTTTTAAGCTTCTTTAATTTACTAATCTTTTGTTTTTATATATTAGAGTTTCGCTTTGCTGGTAGGGACAGTATAATCTTCCTGGTTGATGCCTCAAAGTCAATGTTTGATAGTCTGAGTGATGAAGACCTTCCTCCTTTTGAAATAGCACTACAGGTAATATATTTTATTTTGAGTTGCCTATTACTACAATAAATGTAATAACTTATACTGTCAATAGAGGAACAGAGGCTGCCAATACTACATCCTTCTTTTGAAAATGCTAGTTTCCTAGCTGCAATGTGGCTTTATTAGTTTGGCCCCTTGACCAGGACTAAGTATGCAGATAAGAACTTCTGACTTTGGGTCAGCTTTCCGTACAATTGTTCAGGTCAGTGAATCTGAAAGTACTATTGCCAAGTTATTTTGTATTTGTTTAGCCACCCGGCCTATAGTAATATGATGGCCGAGTGGGAGTGCTGCCGTCGGATGTCAGTTATGATTATGCAGTACTGCACTGGTGATGGTAGGTTTAAAAAATAATTGTGAAAAACAATTTTGTTTTTGTTTTTTCACTTAAAAAAAAATTGTGACAAGAAATTACAACTTAAAAAAACTTGCCATGCCTTCTTTATTCTAATAGATGCTTATTAACATATCTAATATGTATGAATGTGTGAACCATAGAATTAATTGAACTGTTATATTTTTATTTGTGCAAGCTTACATATGGCTTTAACTAACTCTGCTCCTTCCAAATCGAGATAGATTTAACTTGTATTGAAAGTTCATAAGAGTCAATTGAGCATGTATAACTCAAGAATGCAATCCTTATGCTGTAATATTTCTTGAGGGAGGGCAAGGGGGAGGTGTCTTCCAGAGTCCTGAGCTCTCCGTCTCTGCACACAAGGCAGAATCGGCATTGCAGTACAAGGCAGTGAGTGCAGGTTTGTTACTGCTAGCTGTGTGTGTGTGTGTGTGTATATACTTGTGTATGTATATACTTGTGTTACTTTAAATCTTGACTGCAGCTCCTCTGAAAAATGATCCATGCTCAGATTATTTTTTAGAGGCATCTGACAAGTGGTGAGCAGGCAATATTTCACCTCCTCAATGCCTGTTTTAACCTTCTAAACGCAGCATTACCACTCCACAGCCATGTGCAATGCATGCAGTTTGGGGGTGGTTGCAGTGCGGGCCCATTCACCTGGGGGTATAATTTCTGTCATGGCCAAATCATGTGTATGACCTTTGCAGCTAAAGAGGGAGAAGTTGGGGGTGGTAAAAATTACTCAACCATGTGGCTTTACAATCCCCCAACCTCCATATGTGAATTAGCCCTTAGTTCACATGTGCAGCTGTGTTCTGTGTGTAGGGCAAGCCCATTCATTTAAATGGGCTGTTCTAACTGCAGAAACACAGGAACAGAAGTACTCAACCCTTTTTTTTTATGCTGCACCAAATATGCATGGCAATTGCCAATGCGTGTGGGTATTAGGCATTAATGGCACCCCTGTGACTCTGCCAAAGAGCAGCGCATTTGTCTGCGTGTCAGGAATGTGAATGATTTTGCATGCATTCCTGACAGACAGTATTTATTATGAACCATGCCGGATGAAAAAATTTGTACGACGAGCTGTCTGACGATTTTCGGATGGTTAGTACGGTGCTTTGGACTGCCGATTTTCGCTTTTTCGTCACACAAAAGCTGGATGATTTTCATTTCATTAGTACGGTTTTCTTACGGAAAAAAATCGTAAGAGCAAGACTACGCATGCTCAGAAACGAAAGCATACATACAAAACTATTCAACACATTACGTCACCTCTGACGTATGAAAATTTTCGTATTGTGAGTAACCTCTTCACTTTCGAGACCAGCATGCCACAAAAAACAGACGTTCGGTCGTCCGAAAATCTAAGCGTGTGTATGAGGCTTAAGACTGGGTTGCCTCAAGAATGAAAATACTTTTGATGGGCACCCTGACTGGAAAAAGGTTAAGAAACACTGCTCCAAACTTTTGCAATTTGCTAAAAAAAAAATTTGCATTTACATTTTTTTTTTAACCTGCAAAATAATGTGCATTTATTTTAAAAGGTGAACACCTATATAAACACACGCAAGTTTGTATCTCGTGAACAGAATACTACTTTGATATTTTATTTTCTGTATTCTAATATTCATCCTGTAATCTTGCGTTATTTTGTTATTAAACACATTTTTTGTTTTTGCAAGAATGGAAGGGACTATTCAATTTGAATATACAGTATCTCACTATCTGTAAGTTTCCGAGATACTGAAAAAAAAATCACATTTAACATCCTAAAACCGTTTTTCCTTGACTGGACAAACTGCATATTTTAGTATCCCACAGTGGCCAAGCATTTGTTCACATGCTCTGCACTAAAGGGCAAGCTAAACTCTAACTCAGGTTCACACCTATGCGTTTTTTAGTGCCGCAGTTTGCAGAAATGCACTACAGTCCATTTAACATGGTTTCCTATGGTACACGTTCACATCTATGCGTTTTGCAGCCAGTGCATTTTTTGAAAGGGTCAATCCTTTTGCCGTCCAAGGGACTTTCAAGAGTCTTCTCCAACACCATAGTTCAAAAGCATCAATTCTTCGATGTTCAGCCTTTCTTATGGTCCAACTTTCACAGCCATAGATTACTACTGGAAATACCATAGTTTTGACTGTACGGCACTTTGTCAGTAGGGTGCAGTGTTGCCAAACCCCCGAAGTGAAATTTACTGGCAGAACAACAAAATTTATGAACGACACCACTTTTTCCCTGACAGAAAAACATGAAATTTACTGGCAGATCCACATTTTTTACTGGCACTGCAAAAAAGTACTACTTTTACTGCTAAACAGTGCAAATATCAATATTTGAACTATAAACACATAGCTAATGCTATTATCAATGTGTTTAAGTTAAACAAAAGTAAAAAAATGTATTTCTCAATTTTCATGAAGGTTAGGTTACTATAACCCAGCCAGCACAGAGTTCCCTCTTACATCAGAGTCTGCAGGATTCCCCCTTACAGTGCAAGGCTGCGGACATACTGTACTGCAGGAGGTGGAGAGAGGCTGCGAACATGACACAGGAGGGGGACAGTGGCTGCGGACATGACACAGGAGCGGAACAGAGGCTGCGGACATGACACAGGAGGGGGACAGAGGCTGCGGACATGACACAGGAGGGGGACAGAGGCTGCGGACATGACACAGGAGGGGGACAGAGGCTGCGGACATGACACAGGAGGGGGACAGAGGCTGCGGACATGACACAGGAGGGGGACAGAGGCTGCGGACATGACACAGGAGGGGGACAGAGGCTGCGGACATGACACAGGAGGAGGACAGAGGCTGCGGACATGATACAGGAGGGGGACAGTGGCTGCGGACATGACACAGGAGGGGGACAGTGGCTGCGGACATGACACAGGAGGGGGACAGTGGCTGCGGACATGACACAGGAGGGGGACAGTGGCTGCGGACATGACACACTCCCAGGATCTGCTCAGTGATAGAAGTAGGGATGGATGGATCATTGTGGGACGCAGTGTCCCCAGGATCTGCTCAGTGACAGGACTGGGGATGGATGGATGGATCATTGTGGGGGCAGTGTCCCCAGGATCTGCTCAGTGATAGGAGTAGGGATGGATGTCATTCTGGGGAGCTGTGCACCCAGGATCTGCTCAGTGACAAGACTAGGAATGGATGGTGCATTGATTACTGTATGTTGTCAGGGGGCTGCAGTGCAGTGAAGGGGTTAGTAGAAGATGCATGGCTGGAGGAGATGGAGTGGAGAATCTTGTGAATGGATCTGTGACTACACCTGATCCTTTGTCCTTCCTGGGCTCCCAGCGATGTCCTCCTATAGTTGATATCCCCCCCCCAGTTTTACTCTCCTCCTTACCCTGGCTGGCCTGCTCGGCTCCGAGTCCTCCTATATAGGGCGACCACCATAGTGTCCCGACGAGTGCCGAGACTCCCGATCTATTCAAAAATGGCGCCGGGCGGCGCCATTACGTTACTGCGCATGCGCCGCCCGGCCGAGCGCATACGAACTTTCCCGAGCCCGGCCGGCTTCGGAACGGCGCATGCGCTGTTGCATGGTCGGCTCGCGGCCATCTTTTTTATGGGCACCCGATGCCCATAACGGACCTTACGGACACCCCAAAAAGGGGGTTAAATTTACGTGCTGTACGTAAATTAACGTACGGTTGGCAACACTGGTAGGGTGATGTCTCTGCTTTTATAATGTTGTCTAGGTATGCTATTGCATTCCTTCCAAGAAGCAAGCGTCTCGTAATTACATGGCTAGAGTCACCGTCTGCTGTGATCTTTGGAGCCTAGAAAGATCAAATCTGTCACTTTTTCCATTTCTTCTCCTTCTATTTGCCAAGGAGTGATGGGATCGGTTGCCATGATCTTGGTTTTCTTAATGTTCAATTTCAGGCCAGCTTTTGCGCTCTCCTCTTTTCACCTTCATTTTTATTTATTTTTTATAAATGTATTTATTAATCTTTATCTCATAACAATTACAAACATTCCAATACAAAAACATAAAAAAAATTCATACAAACAATACACTTATATGGTCTCAATTAAATCCCTGCCAAAAAGTCCCTTCATAGCATTGTTTATTCATATCCTAAAGAATCTACTTCTCTATATAGAGCATGTCAAATCATATGACCCCTATATTCTTTATGTATTGGTTTGGAGAGTCAACAGAAAAGAAGGGGGTTGGGGAACCCCCTAGGTACTACTACTTACTATTCAAAGGTGATAACCTAACTCAAGTGACCAACTATTAATTTTAATAGATTAATTTCATGTGTTAAATACAAAAAAAATATATATATGAAGGGGAGGGGGGAGAGAAACCCCCCAAGTGCTAATACTATTTAAAAGTGACATCACACCTCAAGCGATAAACTATTAATTTTGATAAATTAATTTTAAGTGTAAAATATTATGGGGAAAAAAAGGGGGGACCCCCCAGGTGCTAATACTATTTAGGGGTGATATAACTCAAATAATAAACTATTAATTAAAAAAAAAAATTATATGTTGATTGATACAAAAGGTTAGTGCTCCCATCCTGGTGTTAAATCACAAAAAGAAAAAAAAAATGGGGGGGGGGGAGGTTTGGGAGAAATGGAGGTGCTAATACTATCTAAGGGTGGAGTTATGTGTTATTTTATTAAGAAGGCCTAGCCTCCCAGCTTTTCACCTTCATTAAGAGACGCTTTAGTTCTTGACTTTCTGACATTAGTGTGATATCCTCTGCATATCTCAGATTGTCGATTATTTCTCCCTGCACTCTTAATTCTGGCTTGTGTTTCATTGACCCTGGCATTTCACATGATGTACTCTGCATATAAGTTGAAGCAGACCTTCAGTCATTTTTTCATCTTTCCATCTATTAAATCTTCTGCCCTTGTTTTAACTTTGGATAGTAAAACACATTTTTTTTTCTGCCAGTAAATACCTTATACAGCCCACTTCCTCTTTCTTGTCTGGTCATTATATAATACAAATGACGGCGCAAAGAAGAGAAACCGAAACCTAACTGATAAATAAATCAAACAAAAGTAAATTAAATTATTAATTTAAAGTCTCTATATCAAAAAGTCCATATGATGATGATACTATTAATTATAGTCTTTTAAACATATTAAACATATGCAATGTTGGCAGCAATGTAGAGCGAAGCAAACTCTGTATGCAGTGAAAAAAGAAAGAAAAAACAATGCGCCTACTAAGTGCAGTATGTTAGTACAATTTATTAAAAGAAGTTAAAATAACTGCCAAATGGCTACTCACAAGATGGAAATGGAGTACAGGCAAAGATATGTGTATCTCTCTCTATGATAAGTCTGCAGAGGGCATGAGTCACTCCATGCGTCTGTGGTCTCCCAGTCGTGAGTTGCTGCCAAGATGTAAACAGTAGCACTAATATATGCTGCAGCGATGGGTAGATGGCAGAGAAGCGATGGATTAAGCAGTGGATGGAATACACTGAACTGTCACCCTCGGTGTGAACAGTCTGTTCCCCGCGGCGTGCGGTTCACGCTGGAGCGCAGTTGGCTTCGGCGACAGGACGTGACGTCAATGGCAGGCGATGACTGATGACGCGTTTCAATGCTTCCGCATTTTCCTCGGATCTGATTGGCGGTGAAGGCTGTCAGTCTTATATGCGTTCCAACGAGCGGAACCATTAATAAAATGTCATATTACATAGAGCTCGATATTCGCAACATCCGGAAATGAAATGTATTAAGCTAAGAGGATTGGCACACAGAACTAACTTTGTTTACTATTCACTGTGGGCATATATTGAACTAAACATAACATATACATATTGAGCAAAACAATTATGCATAGAAATGGTTATTAAATGAAAAGAATATATAGACAAAGGAGTTCCTATAGAACTATAAATTTAAAATTGAAATATACGATTGGTTATATTGAGACTTCAGGAAGACCTGCCCATATAATGAATATATATGTGGCATCTAGATTATATATTAACATGAAGAATGTATAAGAGGGTATAAGAAATATGCAAGAAAAATACAAAATGTATAACAAATACGTAAAAAATGCATAAAAATGCATAAGAAATACAAAAAAAAAAAAAAATGCATAAAGAAAATGCAAAAAAATTCAAAAAATACATAGATAACGTGCATCCGTTCAATGATAAAATATCTAGATATTATTAATGGTATCGTGTATAATGTAGAAAAAATTGTATATGAAATTATTAAAAAATTATTATATGTATGTGTGTGTGTGTGTATGTATGTGTATATATATATATATATGTGTGTGTGTGTGTGTGTGTGTGTGTGTGTGTGTGTGTGTGTGTGTGTGTGTATATATATATATATATATATATATATATATATATATAAGACTAAAAGCAATTAATGAATGATATAGTTGGATACTCACAATCTCGGTAAATAACAGATGTCTAATAATAATAATAATAGAGACCGCATATTAGCATGTGTACACCCAATCCCCCACACGTGGGCATTCTGCTCACAACAGACAATGCTATCAGAGAAAACTCAGTGTATAGGGTAGCTGACACACATGTGCATAAAAATTATATATATAATCAGACAGAATGAGGTCCTAATAACATTAGATCAGAGGAAATAAAGTGGAATAAATGAAGGTATGTATAGACCAGGGTTCGCACGGTCATTAAATTCCTGGAAAAGTCATGGGATTTTGACATGGCACTTTCCAGGCCTGGAAAAGTTTTGGAAAATGACTGAACCCCACTAAGTTTTGGAAAAGTCATGGAATATTGAGTAGTCGTGCAACTGATCGTAAGCGATCCGTGATCCGAACGGCGCAATCCGCGGAGCGCTCCGAAGCCTCGGCCATTAGGAAAGGCCGCGGCTTCGGCCTAGCTCCGGAGCGGTGGCCATCTTGGAACACCAGGCGGTGGCGGCCTCAGTGAGCTGCGCGCTGACGTCATCACCTTCTCATTAAAATAAGACCGCGGAGAGGGGGCAGAGAAACATCATGGTGCCAAGTATCAGCACTGGAAGCAGGGAAGTGTCAGGAAGTGTCGGACTGTATGTCATACTATGAACTGTTATAAAAGGAGGAGACTGAGACAGAGGAGAGGGGAAAAAAAAAGCATCATTGGTGTTACTATCATCTCAGTGCCTAATCACTCATCCGCTCATTTGAATTGAACTTTAAATTGCAGCGTGGGGGTAACACCGTTTCAGCTAAAGTTAGTGTAGCAATGCCAGGGAAATGCAGCTTTAAAAATTTATGGCTTCATGATGAAAAGTATGAGAGGTGGCTGGAGAAAGATCAGGACCCGGAACGTGCTAAATGTACAGTGTGTCATAAAACGTTTGACATTTCGAACATGGGAGAGGCAGCGCTGTCTAGCCACGCTAAAGGAGCAAAACACCAGTCTGCAGCTGCGTGCTCGACAACTTCAAATCCGATCGCTGGCTTTTTCACCCGTGCGCCTGAAGTGACACCGGCTCCCAGCTGCGGCAGCGGTGCTTCCATCTCATCCACTGTAAAACAAGGGACCATTTTGAGTCACTCTGTATCCAGAAACGAAACCCTAACTGCAGAGGTACTGTGGGCGCTAAAGGTGGCTAATTCGCACTATTCGTACAAGTCTTGTGAAGACACAGGCCAGCTTTTTCAGACTATGTTCCCAGACAGCAAGATAGCGGCCAGCTTTGCATGCGGCGAACGCAAGTGCTCATATTTATGCACTTTTGGACTGGCTCCTTATTTTAAGAAACAGACTTTGGCAGATGTATCGAAACAAAGCGTCTATGTTATGCTCTTTGATGAAAGCCTTAATCACTATTTACAGTCTAAACAGTTAGACATGCATGTCAGGCTATGGAATGGGTCCGAGGTGAAAACTACATACATCGGCTCAGAGTTCATGGGCCATTCATCAGCTCAAGACATCGCTGAAAAAATGAATAACTTGCTCTCAGAGATCGGAATCAAGAATCTTGTCCAGATTTCAATGGACGGACCGCACGTCAACTGGAAGGTATTCGAAATACTCCAGAAGCAAGTGCAGGAAGATGCAGGAAAGTCCCTAATTAACATTGGTTCGTGCGGGTTGCACATACTGCACAATGCGTTCAGAGATGGATGTAAATCCACCGGATGGGAAGTTGAACACGGACTCTCTAGCTTGTATTGGCTGTTCCATGATTGCCCTGCACGTCACGAGGATTTTATGACAGTAACTGGTTGTAAAACTCCCATGCTTAAATTTTGTAAGCACCGGTGGATTGAGAATGTCAACGTTTCAGAAAGAGGATTGCAACTCTGGCCACACGTCAAACAATACATTGAGATGGTAGAGAGAGGGAAACTACCCAATCCAAAAGTAAAGTCATTTGAAGAGGTGAAGATGCGCTGTGCTGATCCTCTCTTCCCAGTGAAAGTGGGAATATTCAACAGCATTGCGAGAGAAGTCGACCCCTTCCTCACCATGTATCAGTCTGACCAACCAATGCTGCCGTTTCTCTCCGGTGATATGTACAAACTGATTAAAGGTAAGGATAAACAAAAATTGTGTGATTGCTAATAATGTTTATTAATATAATTATATACACTGCAGTGCATTACAATTTGGCTTGTAAATTAGAAAAAAGCACTTAATTTTACTTTTTCATAGGTATCATGGGACGATTTCTAATGGAAAAGCATCTGGAAGAGGCCACATCCACTCTAAAGCTCCTCCATGTCCCTTATCAAGACAACAGTCTGCACAAGGACAGTTCAAAGATTGACGTTGGGTTTGCAGCAGAAACCACCCTGACCCAACACAAGTCTTCCAAAAAAATTTCAGATAGGCAGAGACTAGAGATTAAGATGGACTGCAAGAAATTCTTGATCACACTCCTTGACAAGTTGCTGAAAAAGGCTCCAGTGCATCACATGTTAGTCAGAAGCATGCAGTGCCTTGACCCGAGACGCATTGCTGGAAGTAAGGAACTCTGCGTAACTCAAATGAGAAGTATGTTGCACATACTTGTTGAGGCTAAACATGTTAATGAGGCAGTGTGCGATGATATCCTTAGAGAGTTTAGAGAGTTTTGTGATTTGGCTGCTCTTCAGGTTAAGTTCAGGGAATTTGACCCCAAAACTGCTCGAGTTGACACCCTGCTGTATGAGACAATGGGAACAAAACCATCAGTTTCCAGAGTGTGGAATGTGGTGAAACTTCTTCTTGTCTTATCACATGGTCAGGCAAGCGTCGAAAGAGGTTTTTCAATCAACAAAGAAGTAATAGTTGAGAATCAGAGGGAAAGATCTCTGGTGGCTCAGAGGCTCATTGTTGACCATGTCAGATCTGTAGGGGGCGTAACCAAGGTTGAAATCACAAAGGAGCTGCTCCTTTCAGCTGCAGGAGCCAGGCAGAAGTACTATGGGTACCTGGATGAAGAGAAGAGAAAGAAAGAACAACAAGCTGTTGACTTAAAGAGGAAGGCTTTCACAGATGAGCTGGAAGATTTGAAAAAAAAGAGGGCTAGGATGGAGGCGGACATTTGTGCTCTCGAGAAATCGGCGGATGAATATGCTGAAAAGGCTGAATCTTCAGGCAATCTGACCTTTATCAGCAAATCCAACAGTTTCCGCCGTACTGCAAAAGAAAAGAAAGAATCTCTGCTCAAAATTGAAAAACAGATTGATGAGAAGCTTTCAGAAATGAAAAAATAAATGGTGTTGATTGTTTTTGGGCAATGTTTAAGTTAACTTGTTAAAGACTGTTATCAGGTCAATTTATGGCACTTTAAGTTCAGAACAGTGTTGCAGGACACTTTTTTTAAATTATTTTTTAGTTGCTTCCCCTTGATTTATGTTATATCTCCCGTGGATTACGTTAATCCATTTCTAAGCGGTTCTCAGGGTTTGATGTATTATGTTATGAAACGTTGATGATTGTGCAAGCGTTATTTAAATAAATATTTCATATTCCACTGTACACTACAAAGCTTGTCATTTTATATTAGTAAAAATATGCTGGGTGTGACATGGATTTTCTTCTTATTTAACATGTATACATAGACATTTCATGAAACATTAGGTCATGAATATTTACGTGAAGTCATGGAAAAGTCATGGAAAAGTCATGGAATTTTATTGGTAAAAATGTGTATGAACCCTGATAGACGAGTACACACATATATAAACTGTATAAGCACGTGTGTACATGAAACTACCCTCATCACATGACCGTATTCACCTCAATCTCTTCGTTGAGTCCAAAGGGTGTGAGAGTGTTCAGGATATAAATCCAGTATGTTTCTTGTTTGCACAGACGTTGAAATCTCTCTGCTGGTGTATATTTATCGGGTATGGATTCCAAGATCCATACTCGAAGTGCAGAAATATCTTTGGGGTGATGAATGTTAAAGTGTCTGGAAACACTATATTGTGGACTGCCATCTTTAACTGCTCAGCGATGTTCGCCAAATCTAGCTCGCAGTGTACGTATCGTCCTGCCCACATACAACAGACCGCATGGGCAGGTTATACAGTAAATAACATAGTAGAACAATTATAGAAAGAGGTAAGGGTATACAATTTACTGTTAACAGAGTAGTTTTTTTGGCCATGGGTAACATGGGAACAAGTGAGGCATAAAGCCTTGTTGCATCTATACATGCCTACCAGGGGTATAAGTGTTAACTGTCTAGATGTAGTGATTTTGGCATTGGATTTCATTTTGCTGGGTGCAATCTTGCCTCTTATGTTCGGAGCCTTGCGATATGCAAATTTGGGGTAAAGAGATAGTGATTTTTTTTCAAATGTGGGTCTTGTTGTAAAATAGACCAGTGTTTACGGAAAATGCTTTCCATTTGCTTATGGCTATGATGATATTGTGTAATGAACCTCATCACTGTACAAAAATGTAGCGCTATGCATAATAACATTATGTAAAACACCCAAGTGCTCAAAAAATGACTAGATCACAAAGGATCTGGTATGAGTCCAAACTGTAAATAAATATAAAGAAAGTTTTTGGATGATCAAAACGTGAGTGTGATTAGAACTGTTCAGTTCGAATATAAAAGTGAATCTTCCAAAATAATACATGACTTGTGACGTGACCACCACATGAAGGGGAGGCTTACCGGATGGAGTGAACCCAATACACATATGTGTATAGGGTCAAACAGGCTTAATATGTATGTGTCCGTACATATGGAATCCCGGCTGGTACAACGCACCCTTGTATCCAAGATTCAGGCTCAGGAAAAACACCAGATATTCCAGCCAGAAGGAGTATTAGAGTAGCGCACATAGAGTTCATATGGAAGAAAGAAGGAGAGGGCACATAGCGTAATAACGTAAAGGATATTTAATGAATATAGGTAGATACACTTAAATTCAATCCATCAATATAGCGCTTTGCAAAAACACTCAGTGGCAGCAGTGGAGTCTTCCGACGCGTTTCGCAAAACCTTGCATCGTCTGGGGTGTAACTCCACTACTGCCTGTATGCGATTTATAAAAATCAAGGACCTCCCCCTGATCTGCCCATTGTAACAGTACTTCCTGTGAAATCCAAAATGGCGCTGGAGCGTGCGTTCCAAGCCTCTCTATGGAACCCCTCCATAGATTGTTAGTACATCCTCATATAGGAAACTGTATTGGCCAGATGCAAGGGTGTTAGTAACTGGTTCCACATCACTAGCCCACTTACCTATACTTGTTACAGGGCTGAAGTGAACCCGCCTGTCTGTAGAGCACTCGTGGCGAGAAGCCATCGCGTCCATGACATCGCACCCAGGCCACATGATAGCCTCACATGACCGTCATACACCGTCACGTGACCATCACACAACGTCGCCTGGCGTGCAGACGTTCGCGTCTCACAAAGGCGACGTGGCCGCGTCATCACGCCCCGCGTGAGCATCATGCAACATCAAATGGCCATCGCGGAACATCATGCTACGCGAGGACGTCCACGTCTGACGTAGGCGACGCATTGCAAATTTGGGGTAAAGAGATAGTGATTTTTTCAAATGTGGGTCTTGTTGTAAATTAGACCAGTGTTTACGGAAAATGCTTTCCATTTGTTTATGGCTATGATGATATTGTGTAACGAACCTCATCACTGGCATGGAGGTCTGTTTGGGCTTGTGTACCAAGCTATCTGTACAGTATAAGGAACAAGCATTATCTACAAGATGTGGTGGGTAACCTTTATCTATGAACTTTGTTTTTAGAGGTATGCTCTGTGTTACATGGTCATCCAGTCTGGTACAATTTCGTCTAAGACGATGAAATTTACTCTTTGGGATATTTTGAATCCATTTTGGATGATGACAGCTGGTATAGTGTAAAAAGGAATTACCAGCTGTAGATTTTGTGTAGCTTTTTGTTATGTCCTTATTAGTATATGAAAGGTCCAAGTCTAAGAAAGATATGGATGAAGTATTGGTTTCTGAAGTGAAAGTAAGTCCATAGGGGTTAGCATTACAATAGGAGACAAAGCTTTGAATGAGGTTGGTAGGGCCGTCCCAGATGATTATGATGTCATCTATATATCTTCTGTAAAAAATGAGGTACATAGTGAAAGGATTATTAGCCCAGATGTATTTTTCCTCCCAGAAACCCAAAGTTAAATTGGTGTAACTGGGAGCGTGGATTCCCATGTGTAGGGGCGCATTTGTTCTATTAAATCTGTTCCATCTCTGATCTAGGAAGGCAAAGCCTGAGCTAAAGGTTGAAGGAAATGGTCTACATATAGCGAAAAACTGGAGGTGATGCTGTCCATAGAGGCAACAATAGGGCGTCCTGGTGGATTGATGGAATTTTTGTGTATTTTAGGCAGATGGTAAAAATATGGTACCTGACAAAGCTGATTATATGAGAGAAGCCCTCAGGCTTCTCTCTGACAATACTACTTATGAAATATTGAATAAGGATCCACTACCATCATTCATAGAGGTGTCTAATTCCTTAGTAGAAAAAGCCCATATAGAAGGAATATTGTCAAAACAGGAAAAGGCCTTCTTTCGAAAATCCTTTTTTCAGGTACCATATTTTTACCATCTGCCTAAAATACACAAAAATTCCATCAATCCACCAGGACGCCCTATTGTTGCCTCTATGGACAGCATCACCTCCAGTTTTTCGCTATATGTAGACCATTTCCTTCAACCTTTAGCTCAGGCTTTGCCTTACTATATCAGAGATGGAACAGATTTAATAGAACAAATGCGCCCCTACACATGGGAATCCACCTACCAATGGATCTCTCTAGATGTCTGTTCCTTATATACATCCATCCCTCATAATATAGGTATTCAAGCCGTTACTTATTTCCTTGAAAAAGACCCTCATCTTAATACACACCAAATAGATTTTATATTCCAGGCTACTCAATTTTGCCTGGATCACAATTATTTCCTTTTTGATGGTACCTACTATCGCCAAAAACAGGGCACTGCAATGGGCGCCAATTTCGCTCCCAGTTACACCAATTTAACTATGGGTTTCTGGGAGGAAAAATACATCTGGGCTAATAATCCTTTCACTATGTACCTCATTTTTTACAGAAGATATATAGATGACATCATAATCATCTGGGACGGCCCTACCAACCTCATTCAAAGCTTTGTCTCCTATTGTAATGCTAACCCCTATGGACTTACTTTCACTTCAGAAACCAATACTTCATCCATATCTTTCTTAGACTTGGACCTTTCATATACTAATAAGGACATAACAAAAAGCTACACAAAATCTACAGCTGGTAATTCCTTTTTGCACTATACCAGCTGTCATCATTAGAGGTCGACCGATATGGGTTTTTCTCTGGCCGATGCCGATATTTAGAAATCGGGGCGGCCGATGGCCGATACATGTTGCCGATTTTTGCGGCCGATATTTTAGGCCGATTTTTTTTTCTTTTTCCTTCATCTCATAAAAATCTAGGGTGGAGAGGTGGGGAGGAGGTTATTGTTTAGGGTGGAGAGGTGGGGAGGAGGTTATTGTTTAGGGTGGAGAGGTGGGGTGCAGCCTATCAATGTCCATCAGTGCCACCTCATCGGTGCCCAGCAGTGCCCAGTGCCAAGCTCAGCAGTGCCCAGTGCCAAGCTCAGCAGTGCCCAGTGCCAAGCTCACCAGTGCCCACCATTGCCAAGCTCACCAGTGCCCACCATTGCCAAGCTCACCAGTGCCCACCATTGCCAAGCTCACCAGTGCCCACCATTGCCAAGCTCACCAGTGCCCACCAGTGCCCAGCTCACCAGTGCCCAGCTCACAAGTGCCCACCAGTGCCCAGCTCACAAGTGCCCACCAGTGCCCAGCTCACAAGTGCCCACCAGTGCCCAGCTCACAAGTGCCCACCAGTGCCCAGCTCACAAGTGCCCACCAGTGCCAAGCTCAGCAGTGCCCAGTGCCAAGCTCAGCAGTGCCCAGTTCATCAGTGCCCACCAGTGCCCAGTTCATCAGTGCCCACCAGTGCCCAGCTCACCAGTGCCAAGCTGTCATTCACTGCCACCTCATCAGTGCCCACCAGCGGAGCGCTCCCGACTCCCTTCTGTACCCTTGCATGGCCAAAGACTGTTCCATTCGTCCCCTGACGTGCTGCGCGCCCAGCCTCCAGACTACAAACCCCAGAATGCAGCGCGGCCGGGAACAGCCAATCGACGGCCGCCGCTGCCGACTTCCTCCATTGGGGAAAAAAATAAAAAAAAAGTCAGCGGGCAGCGGCCGTGATAGCAGCCGTTTAGAATAGACGGTTGGCGGCCGGGGGGGGGGGATTTCCACCCAGCACGCCCCTGCCTCAGATCCCAAACAATCGGCCTCTTTACATAATAATCGGCCGATGCCGATTTCTTTAAAAAGGCTAAATATCGGCCGGCCGATATATCGGTCGACCTCTAGTCATCATCCAAAATGGATTCAAAATATCCCAAAGAGTCAATTTCATCGTCTTAGACGAAATTGTACCAGACTGGATGACTATGTAACACAGAGCATACCTCTAAAAACAAAGTTCATAGATAAAGGTTACCCACCACATCTTGTAGATAATGCTTGTTCCTTATACTGTACAGATAGCTTGGTACACAAGCCCAAACAGACCTCCATGCCAGTGATGAGGTTCATTACACAATATCATCATAGCCATAAGCAAATGGAAAGCATTTTCCGTAAACACTGGTCTATTTTACAACAAGACCCACATTTGAAAAAATCACTATCTCTTTACCCCAAATTTGCATATCGCAAGGCTCCGAACATAAGAGGCAAGATTGCACCCAGCAAAATGAAATCCAATGCCAAAATCACTACATCTAGACAGTTAACACTTATACCCCTGGTAGGCATGTATAGATGCAACAAGGCTTAATGCCTCACTTGTTCCCATGTTACCCATGGCCAAAAAAACTACTCTGTTAACAGTAAATTGTATACCCTTACCTCTTTCTATAATTGTTCTACTATGTTTGTTATTTACTGTATAACCTGCCCATGTGGTCTGTTGTATGTGGGCAGGACGATGCGTACACTGCGAACTAGATTTGTCGAACATCGCCGAGCAGTTAAAGATGGCGGTCCACAATATAGTGTTTCCAGACACTTTAACATTCATCACCCCAAAGATATTTCTGCACTTCGAGTATGGATCTTGGAATCCATACCCGATAAATATACACCAGCAGAGAGATTTCAACGTCTGTGCAAACAAGAAACATACTGGATTTATATCCTGAACACTCTCACACCCTTTGGACTCAACGAAGAGATTGAGGTGAATACGGTCATGTGATAAGGGTAGTTTCATGTACACACGTGCTTATACAGTTTATATATGTGTGTACTCGTCTATACATACCTTCATTTATTCCACTTTATTTCCTCTGATCTAATGTTATTAGGACCTCATTCTGTCTGATTACCGTATTTTTCGCTCCATAAGACGCACCTGACCATAAGACGCACCTAGGTTTTAGACGAGGAAAATGAGAAAAAAAATATTCTGAGGAGGTTACTACACATTACCATTCACCATTCAGTTGCTAGAGGTTACTACACATTACTGCGCACTGATTGGTTTCTAGAGGTTACTACACATTGCCACTCACCATTCAGTTGCTAGTGGTTACTGCACACTAATTGCCTGCAATTTAGTGTCCCCCTCTGAAAGCTGCTCAGTCCTGCTGCTGCTTTAATAATCCCCACCCCCACTGCTGACAGAAGAAGGGAGAGGAAACGGAATGCATACACAGCCTGCTCTGTGTCTTTGATCTCCTACTCGGCTCGTGCTGCTGCTACAGAGCCTGCACTGCCCGGAGTTGGGGGGGGGGGGGGGAGAACACCAAAGCCTGCACTGCCTGGAGAAGGTGGGGGGAGAACCTATGGAGCCCGCACTGCCCGGAGAAGGGGGGGACACACGAGAGACCACACTGCCTGGAGAAGGGGGGGTCACGAGAGACCACACTGCCTGGAGAAGGGGGGGGGGGGCACGAGAGACCACACTGCCTGGAGAAATAGAAAGCCTGCTCTGCCTGGAGAAGGTGGGGGGGAGAAAACATGGAGCCCGCACTGCCCGGAGAAGGGGGGACACACGAGAGACCACACTGCCTGGAGAAGGAGAAGGGGGGGGTCACGAGAGACCACACTGCCTGGAGAAATAGAAAGCCTGCTCTGCCTGGAGAAGGTGGGGGGGAGAACACATGGAGCCCGCACTGCCCAGAGAAGGGGGGAACACACGGAGCCCGCACTGAAGAAGGAGGGGAAATAGAAAGCCTGCTCTGCCTGTAGAAGGAGGGGGGAACACGCTCCCTGTCACAGACACACAGACGCTCCCGTCCTGACAGGGAGACGCAGGCAACCCACAGTTGAGGAGCCGATCGGCTGGCTTGGTATTTGGCGGAGGCGGGGGGGGGGGGGGCGCTGGTCTATATTCGCTCCATAAGACGCACAGGCATTTTCCCCTCATTTTTGCAGTGAAAAAAGTGCGTCTTATGGTGCGAAAAATACGGTATATATATAATTTTCATGCACATGTGTGTCAGCTACCCTATACACTGAGTTTTCTCTGCTAGCATTGTCTGTTGTGAGCAGAATGCCCACGTGTGGGGGATTGGGTGTACACATGTGCATATGCTAATATGCTCTCTCTATTATTATTATTATTATTATTATTATTATTATTAGACATCTGTTATTTACCGAGATTGTGAGTATCCAACTATATCACTCATTAATTTCTTTTAGTCTATCATTATTATTATATATATATATATATATATATAAAATAATTTTTTAATAATTTCATATACAATTTTTTTCTACATTATACACGATACCATTAATAATATCTAGATATTTTTTCATTGAACAGATGCACGTTATCTATGTGTTTTTTTGCATTTTCTCTATGCATTTTTTGAATTTTTTTGTATTTCTTATGCCCACAGTGAATAGTAAACAAAGTTAGTTCTGTGTGCCAATCCTCTTAGCTTAATACATTTCATTTCCGGATGTTGCGAATATCGAGCTCTATGTAATATGACATTTCATTAATGGTTCCGCTTGTTTGAACGCATATAAGACTGACAGCCTTCACCGCCAATCAGATCCGAGGAAAATGCGGAAGCATTGAAACGCGTCATCAGTCATCGCCTGCCATTGACGTCACGTCCTGTCGCCGAAGCCAACTGCGCTCCAGCGTGAACCGCACGCTGCGGGGAACAGACTGTTCACACCGAGGGTGACAGTTCAGTGTACTCCATCCACTGCTTAATCCATTGCTTCTCTGCCATCTACCCATCGCTGCAGCATATATTAGTGCTACTGTTTACATCTTGGCAGCAACTCACGACTGGGAGACCACAGACGCATGGAGTGACTCATGCCCTCTGCAGACTCATCATAGAGAGAGATACACATATCTTTGCCTGTACTCCATTTCCATCTTGTGAGTAGCCATTTGGCAGTTATTTTAACTTCTTTTAATAAATTGTACTAACATACTGCACTTAGAAGGCGCATTGTTTTTTCTTTTGTCTGGTCATTAGCCTAGGCTTATGACCTCATGCACAGCTCTCACTCTTGTGAGAGTTTGCCAGGAAGGGAGGGGGGGATGAGTCCTAAGAGGGCCAATGAGAGCTGCAGGGCTGGAGGTGTGCTTCTGTGTGTCTGTGTAAATCCAGGAAGTGAACTGGCAGCAGCTTCAGCTGCCCACAGTTAAAAATGGCTGCAGCCAGACTTGGTGGAGGGAGATTTCTGCAGCATATTTTGCAAGTACCGAATCGCAGTATATATAAAATAATATGCAAAGTGTATAGAGGGAAGCTTCATAATGGCAAAGATGTTTTTATTACAAATTATGTGAACAGACTGCAGTTCCTCCTAAGTAAGTAGGGTGACTATCTACATCTTTGCCGCACTCCTTTCTAAATTTTGAACCAGTCAGATGTTCCTGTTCTAAATGTTGCTTCTTGATTTGCATACAGGTTTTTTAGAAGACAGGTGAGGTGGTCTTGTATTCCCATTTCTTTCAGTATTCGCCACAACTTGGTGTGATCCACACAATCAAAGGCTTTACTGTAGTCAATAAAGCAGAAGTAGACCTTGTTCTGGAACTCCCTTGCTTTCTCCATGATCCAGCGAATGTTGGCAATTTGATCTCTAGTTCATCTGCCTCTTCGAAATCCAGCTTATACTTGTGGTAGCTCTCAGTTCACATGCTGCTGAAGCCTAGCTTGTAGAATTTTCAGCATAACCTTGCTAGTATGTGAGATGAGTGCGGTCGTACGGTAGGTTCACTCCTGCAGGATATCCGGTTCAAGGTCAGTGATTGCATCATTGTGGTTATATGGGACATTCAGATCATTCTTGTATAGTTCTTTTGTGTATTCTTGCCATCTCTTCTTTATCTCTTTTGCTTCTGTCAGCTCCTTGCCATTTTTGTCTATTATCGTGCCCATCTTTGCACAAAACTTTCCCTTGATAGCTCTAATTTTCTTGAAAAGCTCTCTAGTCTTTCCCATTCTGTTTTTTTACTCTAATTCTTTTCATTGATTGTTTAAGAAGGCCTTTTTGTCTCTTCTTGCTATCCTCTGGAAGTCTGCATTCAGTTGAGTATATTTTCCATTTTCTCTATTGCCTTTTGCCTTCCTTCTTTGTTCAGCTATTTGTATGGCCTCATCAGATAGCCCCCTTTGCTTTCTTGTAGGGCTGCAACTAACGATTATTTTCATAATCGATTAGTTGGCCGATTATTGTTTCGATTAATCGGTTAATAACCTTTTATAAAAAAAAAAAGGTAATTTTGCAGCGATTTCCATTCTTACATTTTTTTTGGCCATTATAACCTGCTTTTCTGCAGCGTCTCCATTGAAGTATAAAGGACCAAAAAAACAAAATAGCACGGTTTTGCATTAAAAAAAAGTCCTTGCCCTTTCCAAATACGCAGCAGATGAAGAAAATCATAGATGTGAACGTGTCCCATAGGAAACCATGTAAATGAACTGTAGTGTGTTTCTGCAAAAAGCACCAAAAAACAGGTGTGACCCAGGCATGAGATGTTTAGCGACATAACGGGGTTAAAAAAAAAAAATTGGTACAAAAAGAGCAAATAATCGCTACTGTAAGGCTGCTTTCACACTGGTGCACTAGCAGGTCGGAAAAAAAGTCCTGCTAGCCACATCTTTGCAGCGCTGTAGGAGCAGTGTATACACCGCCCCTAAAGCGCCCCTGCCCATTGAAATCCATTGTACCGCCGGCAAAGCGCCGCTTTGCGGGCGGTTTTAACCCTTTTTCGGCCACTAGCGGGGGTTAAAAGCGCCCCGCTAGCGGCCAAAAATCGCTGCAAAAACTACGGTAAAACGCCACTAAAAATAGCGGCACTTTACCGCCAACGCCCGTGATGCCCCAGTGTGAAAGTACCTTAAGGGGTTCATTTTTTACTGTGGGACAGTGAAAGTATTGTTTAGAGTAGCGATTTGCTCTTTTTGTACTATAAAGGGCTAATTTTTTATTTTTTTTTATAACCCCATTATGTTACTGGCCGATTAATCGATTATGAGAATAGTAGTCGATTTAATTTCATAATCGATTAGTTGTCGATTAATCGATTGGTTGTTTCGGCCCTACTTTCTTGCGTTCCTTTTTTGGGATAGTCTTCATTGCTGCGTCTTGTATGATGTTACACACTTCCTTCCATAGTTCCTTAGGCACTCTGTCTATCAGATCTAATCCTTTTAAATCTGTTTGTCACCTCCACTGAGTATTCACAAGGGATCCGATTTTTTTTTTTTGATCTGATCTGGTGTTTGCCACTTTCTTCTTCAATTTTAAGCCTGAATTTTGCCATAAGAAGGTCATGGTCTGAGTCAGTCAGCTCCAGGTCTTGTTTTAACCGACTGTATAGAGCTTCTCCATCTTTGGCTGCAGAAAATATAATCAATCTGATTTCTGCATTGACCATCCGGTGATGACCATGTATAGAGTCGCCTCTTTGGTTGTTGGAAAATAGTGTTTGTTATTTCCAGTGTGTTCTCTTGACAAAACTCTATTGGCCTTTGTCTTGCTTCATTTTGTACTCCAAGGCCATATTTATCTGTTGTTCCAGGTATGCTTTGACTTCCTACTTTAGCATTCCAATCTCCCATTATGAAAAGGATATGTTTTTTGGAGTTAGTTCAAAAAGATGTTGTAGATCTTTATAAAGGCGGTTAACGTCAGCTTCTTCAGCATCAGAGGTTGGTGCATAAACTTAGATTATTGTGATATTGAGTGGTTTGCCTTGGATACAGACTGAGATCATCCTGAGATCGTTTTTGGGATTGTACTGCTTTCCTCACTCTTTTTTTGACTGAGGGTTACACCATTTCTTCTGAGAGATTCTTGTCCACAGTAGTAGATTTAGTAGTCATCGGAGTTGAATTTGCCCATTCCAGTCCATTTTAATTCCCAAGATATTGAAGTTCAATCTTGCCATCTCCTGTTGGACCACATCCAGCTTGCCCTGATTCATTGATCTTACATTCCAGGTTCCTTTGCAGTATTCTTCTTTACAGCATCAGACTTTCCTCTCACTCCTACCATCTGCTCTGCTCTTCACTAGTAGCACATTGGAAACCTTCCAGTCTGGGGTACTCATCTTCCGGTGTCATATCTGTTAGCCTTTAGTTTCTGTTCATGTGGTTTTCTTGGCAAGGATACTGGAGTGGGTTGTCATTTCCTTCTCCAGTTTTCTTTTTCCTTCTCCAGTTTCCTTTTCCTTCTCCAGCTGTCTTCCTCCATTGTGTTGTCTACCGTTGTCTGCCAATTTCTTATATAGCCATGGGGTGATGTCACAGCCAGAAAACCGCCCCTTGTGACATCACGGAGGAAGACAGCGTTGGAAGAAGTTTGGCCTTTTTTAATTTTTAGCGGGTAAAAATGCGGGGCAGGGGGAAGAAGACAGCTCGGGGAGAAGACCCTACCGGAAAAAGAAGACATTGCTACCGGGAAAAAAAAGACACGTTGGAGATGCGACAGGGTTTATTTTATTTTATTTTTTTTTACCATATACTCACATGAGGTGTGCCAGGATCCGGGGGCCCTCTTTCTTAAAGGGGCTTTCAGATTCTGATAAACCCCGCGCTTGCAGACCCCCACAACCACCTGCCAGGTTTGTGGGGGGAAGAGGCCCTTGTCCCCATCAACATGGGTCAACAAGGCTCTGCCCCTGGCCCCAAAGGTTCCCCTCCAAATCCATTTTGGACCCGGAATTTACAAAAAAAATTTCTTTAACATTCAGCTGTCGGTTGTTAAGGACGTGGCGGCTGGCTTCCCGGCCCACTCCTTAACTAGCAATGTACAGTGTGTTTTATAGAGAATAGAAAAAAAAATGCATGAACTGCATGCAAAAACTCATGAAAAACAAGGATTTAAAAACTCAAAACGCTCTGCAAAACGTGCCTGAAAAAACATCAAGCGCAGCCCGCATAGATGTGAACCTAGACTAAAAGAAGTGCAGGTTTCCAAAAAACAAACTTTCATACTCGCCTAGATGCAGCAGCAATGCCCAACTGGTTCTGTAACTGAGAACTGAGCGATCAAAGACTGCTGATTACTCAGTTCTTGGGTCCACTCTGAGCACAGAGTGGTGAGTATCAGTCACCAGCTCTATCCTCTGCCCCTCCAGCACTCACTGAAACGCCAGATTGTGGAGAAGGCAGGAGCAGCTGGCTCGGACTCTCAGCGTGCCATTGAAAGGATGAGCCAGCTGCCAGTCTGGCATCTGGGCAGATCCCGACATTATTGTCGGAATACCTGTAGAGCCTGGACCGGCTCTGTGATGTCAGCCAACAGCGGGCTTTGGCCTGCTGTCAGCTGAATCTGGGTCACCGAGGTGCAGAACTAATCGCACTCTTGTGACCCACAGGACATGTATGGGCAAACGAGTTTTGACCATACTTTTAAGAATTTGTTCATGTGATTGACTGCTATGGGATCCTGTAGCTGGAGTTTTTATAGCGGAGGGAAGTGATTTGGGACTTTTGTTGAATTGCTGTGCAGAGAAACGGGGTGACTGATATAAAAAGAGGTTACTTTTTCCAAAATCGCTTGCAATGTACTGGCATTATATTAATACTACACTGCATTGTTTTGTGATCAATTCTCTTTTTTTCTTTTTATTTAAGTGTATTCGTAGTGTTTACACCAGCAAGATCATCAGCAGTGACCGTGATCTTTTATCTGTGGTGTTTTTTGGTACCAGGGAAAGCAAAAATTCCGACCCTTTTAAGCATATACATGTTCTACATGATCTGGATACACCAGGTAAGAACCGATTGTGCAGCTCAGCTTAGGGCACAGAGTGTAAATGCAAAAATCTTGCTAGTTACAAATACCAAGAATTTTGTTAAATGGATATCTGGTGTATTTTATTATGTACCCCCTGAAAAAAATATATGCAGTGATGAATAGCTTTTATAAAGTCATATTAATGAAACCTAAAACTGGCGATTACCTGTGAATGATCAGCCTTGGATGCAGACTGTGTGTTCAGGGCCAACTATTCGCAGGTTATTACTTCATGAGTGATTACACGTTGACAGCTGATATTAGCTGAAGGAGCTCCTAGCCTCATTGCTTTCAATGGGGCTTCTGCCCGCAGCTAATCGCTGTGAATCCCACTAGGTTTCCCGCATGTAATTGCTTGTGTATAAGAGGTAAACACATTATATATTTATGCAGTCATAAGGTTTTTGTTTTGCCCATTTTAAGTGTCTTCCAATGTACTTTAAGGGCACCTGTGAATAATAATGTTAAAATGTGCAAGTGAATGAAAATGCTTGCTCCTTCCTAGTAAAATATTTAAAAAGACAGGCTGCTGTATGCTAATTTTGTTCACCAGAAAAAGACTGTTCCTGTTACTTTTCTTCCTGGTGCTTATACATTGACGAATTGCTACTTTACGGTGAATCATTATTGTGCCATAACCTACATCATGAGGACAAATGCAAACTCTAAACAATTCCATAAATAGGTGAATGGAAAGCTCAAGTCAGAACTTTGGTGCTTGCTAATTAATGGTGACCTCACCTCTCATCTGCTACTATACACGCTTCTCCCCTAAACTGATTTCTATCATGTATTCCCAGCTCAACTGTTTAACCCAAACATACTGATCACATCTGTGTTTCCAAATTGGTGAGTAACATTCGTGTGCAGCAAAACTGAGGAGGACCAGCAACAAATTTGGTCCACGATCAACTCATGTTCTAAAAGTCTGAATTTGATCGTCAACCAGTATATGGTTCCATCCAGATTGGTACACCTGCATCCTTCGCTTATCAATACATGTTTTAAAGGCTGCAATGCTGTTGATATGATGCACATCTGGTACCTGTCCTGTGCCAAGTAGATTTTTGACCAAAGCACTCCACCGCCTACAGACCTTATTTAATTACCCCTTTCCAAAAGTGGTACTTCTTTGTTCACACTTCTTTATCTTAAACCTCCAACTCTCAGACCTGAATTTAAGTTCGCCACTTGCATGTTACTAGCCATTAAACAAACTATTGCAAGGATTAAGTAGAATCAATTACCACAATTCATGATAGTTCAACAACGCATAGACACATTTTTTGTAAATGAGAAACATGGTAACATCCTCTTGGTCACCCACAGGAAATTTCTTGCAATATGGACTTCAAGGATCCAATACGCTCACAAGCAAGCTGTTCCTCTCTGTAGGCAGCATACTTTTATAGGGGAATACATGGAGAGCCCTGGTGTCCTTCCCGCTGCTTTTTTTTTTTCCTTCCTAGTCTCCCTCCCTAATCCTGTGCTTCCTTTATTCCCCTCCTCCCTCTTATCACACCCTTTAATTTATTTTCTTCTCTCTTGCACAGAGTTTTGGATGTACACTCAGGGCTGTGCATGAAGATCTAAGTAGACATTTGCCTTCCTTTAATTTGAACAGGTTGGCTGCACAGACAATTTTCTATTTCTCGGGTGAATAAACATGGCCCTCTTGTGTGCACTGATCAGCATACCCGTGTGAATTATTTCTTAAACACCAGTCACTGCTGCTCACTTCCTGATGCATGGTGATTTGGCTTGTGTCATCCTCTAGTTTTCTGCAGGCAGCCTGCAGTGGGTGGGCCTGCTGGGTTCCTCCCTCAACTGTGCTCTTTAAACAGGTTAAAATGTATCCAAGCTTAAAAACATGTACCGGTAATCCATTACAGCCTACCAATCCTTAAAGTAATACTAAAGGAAATATTTTTGGGAGTTTTAAAATAAAAAATAGATATCACTTAGCTTCTCTGTGCAACAATATTGCACAAAGAGGTCCCTTACCACTTCTTCTGGCAGTCCCTTGCTGGTGATGTCAGCTTCTTCCTAGCTTAGGAGGCACCTGTGTGTGCTCCTGAGCCAGGCATCCATAGACACGCAGCCCTAGTAAGCCACACCTCGGCTTCCTCTTCAAAGGAGTTTGACTGACATATTTGCATTGTGGCAAAAGCTACTGTGAGACTGAAAGCCTTAGTACTGCTTTATTGCCAAAGCCACTATATGAAAGGAAAATTCCACCCTTTTCTAGATGGCATGGGTGAAATTCCAGGGAAAAAGTATGTATATTATCTAACTTTTTGCTCCCATAGGTTGTTTTTTTTTCCCCTAAAATGTATTGAGCTTTTTTTGGGGGGGGGGGGGGGGAGAAACAAAACATGAATAGGTAAGAGTACAGAATCGGTTATAAGTTGTACAAACATAAGGTGGTCTCATCTAGCAATATTGATAAGCGGCGTAGGCTTAGGGCTTTGTTATACAATTCACATCTCATGCAATTGGAACTTGTGGCCTAGCGCCTGTCATGTGGGAGATTTAGTCACCTCAAGCTGGTCTTGGAGGAGGCTTATGGGGGTTAACATAGGGTGATACCTTACTTAAACCCTCTTGGTCAGGTAACACATAGGAGAGCTTGCTAAGAAAAAAGGGAGGTTGGGAATGCAGAGTCAGACTATATATGTTGGAGGAGTTTGTGTTTCCAAGTATCAGAAGGCCAGCCATAAAGCTGGGTAGATTATAAGGTTTTGTTCTGATGTTAAAAGGACATAGTAAGGTCTCCCATGTTGTAGATGAAATTAAATTCTCTACACAAGTCATCTATTGTAGGGATAAATGTTTTTCTTTCTCGTACATCACGGGACACATAGCGACTATGTGGGTTATAGAGCCTACCTTCAGGTGATGGACACTGGCACACCCAAGACAGGAAGTCCCCTCCCCTATATAACCCCTCCCATACCGGGAGTACCTCAGTTTTTTCGCCAGTGTCTTAGGTGTTGATCACGATTATCATATGTTCAAGGAAGCGTCACTTATAATTCCTTTTGTGGCCTAAGCAAGCTGTTTCCGGATCAGTCCAAGGTGCTTCATAGCCAAAGTGGACGGTACCCGGGCCTCGGTGAAGAAGAGCGAGGTTTTGCCTGTAATGCCTCTCTTCGGAGGGCTGGATCCTGGGGCCCAGTACTTTCAGACCAAATACCAAAAGTTTCTGGCAGGGTGCGATACAAGTCCAGGGGAGTGGGATTCCTACCCTTAGGACCCCGGTCCCTGAAGGTCTTGTGACATAGCTCGCCGTGATGAGTGAAGATTGGGCTATCTGCTTTCAGCAGAGCCCTGCGGCAAGTAAGGTGAGTGGAGGTCCCTGGGGAACTTGGTTCAACAGGGAGCCTTCCATTGAGCTATTGTGTCTTGCCTGCTATTAATTATGTCTGTTTAAACCAGTAATCCTGTGAATCAGGTGGTTTTGCTGCGGTACCTATAGGTTGCCACTAGAGGGTGCTAAATTGCCTCTTAAAGTCTGTTAGTCTGTCTGTTACGAGACACATGCAGAAAGTTTGTACTCCTGCTGCATTAGCACTGCATTAGCACTGTTTCAAAATCTCTCCTGTTTAAGGGAGATAGACTTTCTTTTACTTGCCTTACCCAGCGGTTCAGCCAGAAAGGCATCACGGATGTCAGCGGTGGCTTGCGGTTTCCTCTGCGGCTCTCCCCTCCTCGTGCACGCGAAATAGCCGGAGATATGATCAGAGAGCGAGGGAGGTGGGCGGGACCTAACGTGCCGACGCTCCGCGTCCTCCCTGATCATCTGCGCAGGGCGGCCTTTTTGCTATAAAGCTCAGTCAGTTTTGGCTGACGGAGGGACACAAGCGCTGGGCAAAGTAAAATTGTCAGTGTATGACTACAGACAATACTGATACAGGCATACAGCAGGTGGTGTATACAGGCATCCCCAGGCACGTTGGCTCTGCATCAGGCTGATCTGGTAATGGCAGCATATTCGCTGTCCTATAGCTCAGCAGTGAGTGCGACTTGGCTACGAGTACCTCAGCTTTGTGCTTAGGGACCATGCCTTCTATGGGCCCCGGGGCTAAAAATCCTAAAAAGCCAAAGGGTTCTCCATCGGGCTCTGAGGATCTTAGGCATGCTTCTGCGATCCCATCCTCCCCTGTTGTATCAGAAGTAGTTGCCCGAGGTGAGCCATCAGGGTTGTTAGGGGCTGCCGCTGCCCTCAGCCCACCTGCTCCTGTATATGTGATGGAAGAGGTTTTTGCCTCAGCCCTGGGGGGTTTGGAACAGAGATTTGTAGCGTTGATCGCATCCTCCCTGCCAGAAAAGAAGCGCGCCAGGTCTCCCTCTCCCCCTTAGATTTCCTATCAATGGAGCAGTTGTCCCCGGAGGAGATTGACTTGCCATCAGGGGACCAGGTGAAGGGGCGCTCTGATGTTTCTGACTCTGAAGAGTCTACTTTTGGAGGACCATTTTCAGCCTCAAAAACTGAAAAATTGTTAGTTCAATCCCTAGCTGATATGGTTCGTTCAGCATTTAAATTGCCCCTGTCGGAACCGGCAGCTAGCTCTGTTTCTTCTTTGGGCTCTTTGAAAACCCCCCCAAACTAGCTGCTCCTTTCCTGTTCATCCTTTATTAGAAGGACTCATTTATCAGAATTGGGAACATCCGGATAGATTTTTTTTTTAAGAGGAAGAAAAAGCTTATTTTGTATCCTATGGAGGAAAAGTTCACCAAAAAGTGGAGTATTCCTACAGTTGACGCTGCTATCTCCTGTGTGAACAAAACACTGACTTGTCCAGTAGACAATGTACAGATGTTTAAGGATCCAATGGATAAAAGGTTGGAAACATTGTTAAAGACTTCCTTTGCTATGGCTGGGGCAGTAGCTCTGCCTGCAGTGGCAGCTATAGGCATCTGTCAAACTCTAAAAGATCAAATGAAGCAGGTTTTTTAAAGACATCCCTGCTCAGCAAGCTCGAGATTTGGCCCACTTACCCAGAGCATTTTGTTTTGCGGTAGATGCCATTAGGATTCAATCCATCAGGCCTCCCGCCTTGCACTTCTTTTGGAACACATGCGCTGGCTGCTATGGTTGAAAAACTGGTCAGCCGAGACGCCTTGTAAAAAGCTCCTGGGCGGTTTTCCATTCCATGGGGAATGATTGTTTGGGAGGACTTAGATAAGTATATTCAGAGAATCTCGAGTGGAAAAGGTACTCTTTCTTTCTCGTACATCACGGGACACAGAGCGGCATAGTCATTACTATGTGGGTTATATAGATACCTTCAGGTGCTGGCACTGGCAACTTCCAAAACCGGAAGTACCCTCCCCTATATAAGCCCCTCCCATCCGGGAGTACCTCAGTTTTTTTGCCAGTGTCTAAGGTGTTGGCCAAGAAGTAACATGTGTTTTTCACTGAGCTTGCGTACAGGTTCTTTTGGGCCTCAGTAAGCTATTCCGGATCCGACCAAAAAAGCTTCATAGCTAAACGGTCGGTACCCGGGCCTTGCAAGAGAAGAGCAAGGTTTTGCCTGTAATGCCTCTCTTAGGAGGGCTGGACCCTGGGATCCAGAGCTCTGGTCATACCCACGACCAAGATGTTTTCTGTGCAGGGTGCTATACAGGTCCAGGGGAGTGGAATCCTTGGGAACCCGGTCCCTGAAGGTTTAATTACAATGCCTGCCGTGAGAGGTGAAGTTTGGGCTTCTGTGGACCAAACAGAGTCCTGCGGCAAGGAAAAGGTAAGTGGGGGCCCTCAGGAACTTGGTTCTATTGGGGGACCCCCAAGCCTATTTTGTCTTTCTGCCTGTTACCTAAGGTATTCCCGCTAATATTCTGTGCATGCCTGTTACTACTGAGAAAATGTAAAAATTTTAATAGTAGGCAAGAAAAAAAAAAAATGTAAGACCGCGGTACCTGTGTTAAACACTAGAGGCCGCTATGGTTCTTTTTCTTGTAATGTGGATTTTTTTCTTCCGAAGTCAAATCCAGGCAGTTGGTAAGTTCTCTTTGGGAAGCTGTCTCCTCTGCCCTGTTGCTGCGCTCATCCATCCCCGGGCCCTGCGGCAGGGACCCTGGCTCCCATCTAGCTCCCTATTTTTTCAAAAAAGGCGCGCGCGCACGTGCACGCGCCTCTCTATATAGAGGCGATCTGGAAAAAGGGGCGGAGCGGGTGGATGACGCTCGGTGTGCGCCGCGGCGCTACTGCGCATGTGCGGGCGTCCAGCATGTTTAAAGGCAATCACAGCTGGCTATTGAAGTGCACAGACAGAGCTAGCAACAGTAAAAAGGCACACAGAGGCGGTTGATGCAGGCATCCCCTAGAAAGGCACTTTAGTAGACACCAACTGTTATATAGCAGCAATTGTGCTAGACTATTCTCAGTAAAAGTGGTGTATTACGGCTGGAATACCTCAGCTTTGGGCTTAGGAATATGCCGTCCAGAAGCTCCGGAACTAAATCTTCCAGGAAGCGAGGGGGGTCTCCATCGGGCTCTGAGGATCTTGGGCATGCTTCTGCTGCACCAGTCTCCCCTGAAAATTCAGAGGTTAGTGACCGTAGAGACCCCGCAGGAGTACCTGGTACTGTGGCTGTCCTCAGTTCACCTGCTCCTGTGTATGTAACAGAGGAGGTTTTTTCCTCAGCTCTGGGAGGATTAGAAGAGAGATTGTCAACATTAATCGCTGCCTCCCTGTCACAGGGAAAGCACGCCCGATCTCCGTCTCCTCCTTCAGAGTACCTGTTAGTGGAGCAACAGTCCCATACAGGGATCGACCTGCCTGAAGGGGATCAGGAGGAGGTTGATTCTGTTATAGAGGAATCAACAGTGGAGGAACCTTTCTCAGCATCTCAAGCTGAAAGATTATGGGTTCAGTCTTTGACTAACATGGTCCGATCAGCATTTAAAATGCACCTTGCGGAACCATCAACCACTACTGTCTCCTCGCTGGGGTCGCTAAAAGCTCCCCAGACTGTCTGTTCCTTTCCACTTCACCCTTTATTGGAAGGGCTCATGTACCAGGATTGGGAACATCCTGATAAAATATTTACTCCCCCCAAGAAATTTCCGGTGGTCTATCCCATGGAGGATAAGTTCATCAAAAAATGGAGGGTCCCTACAGTGGACGCAGCCATCTCTTGTGTGAATAAATCACTGACATGTCCAGTGGATAATGTTCAAGGACCCAATAGATAAAAAATTGGAGTCCTTATTAAAATCTGCTTTTTCTACAGTAGGCTTGGTGACACAACCAGAAGTGGCAGCTATTGGGGTCTGCCAAGCAGTGAAGGATCAGTTGAAACAGGTCTTAAGGGACTTGCCAGATCAGCAGGCCCTTCCCCTAGCTGATCTACCTAGAGCAGGGATATGCAATTAGCAGGCCTCCAGCTGTTGCCAAACTACAAGTTCCATGAGGCATAGCGAGACTCTGAAAGCAGCAAGCATGACACCCAGAGGCAGAGGCATGATGGGACTTGTAGTTTTGCAACAGCTGGAGGTCCGCTAATTGCATATCCATGACCTAGAGCCTTATGCTTTGCGGTTGACGCAATAAAGGATTCAATCCATCAGGCCTTACGCTGTCTGTAGTACATATGCGCAGGCTTCTATGGCTCAAAAACTGGTCTGCTGAAGCTCCTTGTAAAAAATTGCTGGTTAGCTTCCCATTTCATGGTGAACGCTTATTCGGGGAAGACCTGGACAAATATATCCAGAAAATTTCCAACGGTAAAAGTACACTCTTGCCGGTTAAAAACAGAGTTAGAGGTCCCTCTTTTAAGAGGCCTGCTTCTCCAGTCCCTGGGGCATCGGCTGTGAAACAGTTCCGACGGCCTCCTCGGTCAAATCCCGGGGGTAAAAATCAGGGGCAATCGCAGGGTAATAAGAAACCCTGGGTCAGGAGAGGTACAAAACCTCCCCCAAAGTCAAATGCATGAAGGGTTGCCCCCACTCAATCGGGCGGGGGGAAGACTCCTGTTGTTCGCAGAGACCTGGCGGGACACGATCAGAGACAGATGGGTGCTCTCCGCAGTAAGTCTGGGATACAGATTGGAGTTAAAAGACTCTCCTCCTTCCCATTTTATGAGGTCAAACGTGCCAAGGTATCCCCGGAAGAGAGAGTCCCTCCTGTTGGCACTAGAACAACTATTGCTCCAAGGAGTAATTATGGAGGTTCCCCTGGAAGAATGGGGGTTCGGGTTTTACTCAAACCTCTTTACAGTCCCGAAGCCAAACGGGGACGTGAGGCCCATATTAAATTTAAAAGGGCTAAACAAATTCCTGCATATCAGGACTTTCCGGATGGAGTCGATCCGATCGGTGGCCACTGCCCTACAAGGGGAGGAATGGTTCGCCTCGATCGACATCAAAGATGCTTATTTGCACATTCCCATCTTTCCAGTCCACCAAAAATTTCTACGCTTTGCAGTAGAAGGGCGCCATTTTCAGTTCAGAGCCTTACCCTTCGGTCTGGCCACAGCACCACGAGTGTTCACAAAAATTCTGGCCCCATTATTGGCCAATCTAAGAACGCAAGGTGTAACGATAATGGCATATCTAGACGACTTGTTGCTGATAGACCACTCAGTGAAAAAACTAGAAGTGGTCGTTCACAAGACAATCAAGTATCTGGAATCTCACGGTTGGATTATCAACCGAGACAAGTCAGCCCTAAAACCAGTCAAAAGTCTGGAATACTTGGGGCTAAGGCTAGATTCAGGCTACAGGAAAATATTCTTGCCTCGAAAAAAGGTGTTGTCTTTGAGAGATTTGATCCACTTAGTGGGTACAAAAAGACAGCCGTCCATACGCCTGTGCATGAGGCTGCTGGGAAAAATGGTGGCATCATTCGAAGCAGTACCCTACGGTCCATTCCATTCAAGGAATTTGCAAAGGGCCATACTGTCAGCCTGGAACAAGAAAGTTCAGGCCCTAGACTTACCAATGTCCTTGTCCCCTTCCGTTCGCAAGAGCCTCCGTTGGTGGTTGGTTCCCCAGAATCTGGAAAAAGGGAAATCCTTCAGTCCGATTTCTTGGAAGATGGTCACTACAGATGCCAGCCTTATAGGCTGGGGAGCAGTACTGGAGCAATGGTCTCTCCAGGGCAGATAGTCGGATGCGGAAAAGGCCCTGCCCATCAATCTCTTAGAGATACGAGCAGCCCGGTATGCCCTAGTAGCATGGACATCCAAACTCCAAGGGTCCCCTGTCAGAATTCAATCAGACAATGCCACGGCAGTGGCATATATCAATCATCAGGGGGACACCAGGAGTCGTGCAGCCCAGAGGGAAGTAAATTGCATCCTGAAATGGGCAGAAAGATATGTCCCAGCCATATCCGCGGTATTCATTCCAGGAGTGGAGAATTGGAAGGCGGACTTTCTAAGTCGCCAACAATTATGCCCAGGGGAATGGTCCCTTCACCCCGAGGTTTTTCGGACAATATGTCAGCGGTGGGGAACACCGGATGTAGATCTGCTAGCATCCAGATTCAACGCAAAGGTGGACAGGTTTGTCTCTTGGACAAGGGATCCCCTAGCTTGCGGCTCGGATGCCCTAGTGTTCCCTTGGGATCAGTTCAAGCTGATATATGCATTCCCACCGCCACAATTGTTACCTCGATTACTCCGCAGAATCAGGGTAGAAAAGAAACCAGTGATTCTGGTGGCTCCAGCATGGCCCCGAAGAGCATGGTACGCGGAGATTGTAAAAATGTCTGTGGGGAGTCCTTGGACCCTCCCACATCGTCCGGACCTGCTTTCGCAAGGACCGATATACCACCCTTCCTTACCAGCCCTAGGTTTGACGGCCTGGCTATTGAAGCCCACATTCTAAAAAAGAGAGGTCTCTCTAATCCTGTGGTATCTACCATGATCAATGCCAGGAAGCCGGTATCCAGGCAGATCTACTATAGAATCTGGAAGGCGTACATCGCCTGGTGTGAGGCCAAGAAATGGCATCCACGAAAGTACGTAATAGGTAGGATTCTGGACTTCCTACAGTAGGCTGTAGATAGGAAGCTTGCCTTGAGTACTATCAAGGGTCAGATTTCGGCCTTGTCAATATTTTTTCAGAGGCCCTTGGCTTCGCATTCACTAGTCAAAGCCTTTATACAAGGAGTGATGCGTATTAGCCCTCCGGTTAATATTCCCATATGTCCATGGGACTTAAACCTGGTTCTGTTGGTTCTACAGAAACAACCATTTGAACCATTACAGCATATTTCCCTGGTTCTTTTCACCAGGAAATTGATTTTTCTAGTAGCCATTTGTTCGGCTAAAAGAGTGTCGGAATTAGCCGCTATGTCCTTAAGGGAGCCATATCTGGTTATCCATAAGGACAGAGTAGTGTTACGTCCTCATCCAACCTTTCTTCCGAAGGTGGTATCGAGGTTTCATTTGAACCAAGATGTGGTTCTTCCTTCTTTTTTCCCCAAACCTAGTTCAGTAGAGGAAAAATTATTACATTCTTTGGATGTAGTTAGAGCAGTTAAAGCTTATCTAAAAGCCACTGCTCAGATTCGCAGAACGGATACTTTGTTTATTCTGCCGGAAGGCCCCAGAAAGGGTCAGGCAGCGTCAAAATCTACTTTAGCCAAGTGCATTCGACAGGTCATAATGCAAGCCTATGGCTTGAGAAGGAGACCGCCTCCGTTCAAAGTTAGGGCGCACTCCACGAGAGCAGTTGGAACTTCATGGGCAGTGCATCACCAGGCCTCCCTGGCTCAAATCTGTAAGGCCGCAACATGGTCTTCAGTACACACGTTTACTAGGTTCTACCAGGTGGACGTTAGAAGTCAGGAGGATGTCGCCTTTGGGCGCAGTGTGTTGCAGGCCGCAAAAGATCCTCATGTCTGATAGCGCTCAGCTTATGTATGGTGTATCCCCCCCCTCATTGGGCATTGCTTTAGGACATCCCACATAGTAATGACTATGCCGCTCTGTGTCCCGTGATGTACGAGAAAGAAAATAGGATTTTTATAACAGCTTACCTGTAAAATCCTTTTCTTGGAGTACATCACGGGACACAGAGCTCCCACCCCTCTTTTGGGGACACTTATTGCTTTGCTACAAAACTGAGGTACTCCCGGATGGGAGGGGCTTATATAGGGGAGGGTACTTCCGGTTTTGGAAGTTGCCAGTGCCAGCACCTGAAGGTATCTATATAACCCACATAGTAATGACTATGCCGCTCTGTGTCCCGTGATGTACTCCAAGAAAAGGATTTTACAGGTAAGCTGTTATAAAAATCCTATTTTTTGCCAGTCAAGAAGAGATTCAGGGGCCCTTCCTTTTAAACGGCCTGCGTCTTCAGTCCCGGGAACTTCAGCCTCTAAACAGTTCCGACGGCCTCCCTGGTCAAGTCTAGGAAGGAAGGCTCGGGCACGGTCACAAGAAGCCCTGGAACCGTAAGCCTGGTAAACCAGCCCCCAAGTCGGCATTATGAAGGCTCGCCCCTACTCAGTCGGGTGCGGGGAAGGCTTCAGTTGTTCTCGGGGACTTTGCCGGAGAGGATTCAAGACAATTGGGTCCTCTCCACGGTGTCTCTGGGATATATGCTGGAGTTACGGGAATTTCTTTCCCCCTCGCTTTTTAACAGCAAGCATTCCAAGGGATCCAGTAAAAAGAAGATCTCTCTTTTTGGCTCTAGATCGGCTGTTGTCTCCAAGGTGTGATCATGGAGGTACCGGTAGACGAACACAGTTTGTGTTTTCTATTCAAACCTTTTTACAGTTCCAAAACCCAATGGGGATGTAAGACCTATACTAGAGCTCAAGGGTCTAAACAGGTTTTTAAACATCCGATCGTTTTGTATGGAGTCGATTCGGTCAATAGCCTCCACCCTGCAAGGGGGGAGTGGTTGGCATCCATCGTCATAAAGGACACTTCTCTACACGTACCTATTTTCCCCGGCCATCAAAGGCTTTTACGCTTTGTGATAGAGCAGCGCCATTATCAGTTCGTGGCCCTACCCTTCGGGCTGGCCACCGCACCCCAAGTGTTCACAAAGATCTTGGCCCCTCTGTTGGGCAACTTAAGAACTCAAGGCGTATCGATAATGGCCTACTTGGACGATCTTCGTATAATAGATCATTCGGTTGCCAGCCTAAATTTAGCTGTGCACAATACGGTCAAATACCTGGAGTCTATAGGTTGGATACTCAACCTAGACAAATCAGCCTTACAACCGGTAAAAAGACTGGAGTATTTGGGGCTGCTCATGGACACAGACCAAAGGAAAGATTTTTTTTGCCTCAAGCAAAAATCTCTTCCTTCAGGGAGCTAATCCAGATGATCGGTGCAAAAAGACAACCATCCATTCGTCTTTATATGTGGTTGTTGGGGAAGATGGTGGCCTCATTCGAAGCAGTTCCATACGCCCAATTCCATTCTAGGAAGTTGCAGAACGCCATCCTGTCTGCCTGAAACAAGGACCAAGCCTTGGACTTCCCAATGTCCCTGACCCCGGCAGTACGTCAAAGTCTCTGTTGGTGATTGGTACCCCAAAATCTGCAGAAAGGGAAGTCTTTCATCCCAATCTCTTGGAGAGTGGTAACAGATGCCAGTCTTCTGGGCTGGGGGGCAGTCCTAGGGAAATTGTCGCTCCAGGGAAGGTGGTCGGCTGCCGAAAGGTGCCTGCCCATCAACCTCCTGGAGATTCGGGCAGCACGCTTGGCCCTGGAGACATGGACATCCGAATTACACGGTTCTCCTGTCAGGATACAATCATACAATGCCACAGCTGTGGCTTACATCAATCACCAGGGGGGCACCAAAAGTCGTGCGGCCCAAAGGGAGGTGGATCATATCCTGGTGTGGGCAGAAAGTCATGTTCCATGCATTTCCGCAATCTTTATTCCGGGAATAGAGAATTGGCAAGCGGACTTCCTAAGTCGCCAACAGTTACTCCCAGGAGAATGGTCTCTTCACCCCGACATATTCTTGGCCATATGTCAGAGATGGGGGACGCCAGACGTAGATCTGTTGGCATTCAGGTTCAACGCAAAGGTGGACAGCTTTGTGTCCCAGACAAGGGACCCGCTTGCTTGAGGGACGGATGCGCTGGTGTTTCCGTGGGATCAGTTCTCACTGATTTATGCGTTCCCCCCCTGTTGCAGTTATTGCCTTGACTCCTTCGCAGAGTCGGGTTAGACAGGAAGCCGGTGATTCTGGTAGCTCTAGCATGGCCTCGAAGGTCCTGGTACGCAGAAATTATAAGAATGGCCGTGGGGGAACCTTGGAGCCTTCCGCTTCGTCCAGACCTGCTCTCACAAGGTCCGATATTCCACCCTTCCTTACAAACTCTAAATTTAACGGTCTGGCTATTGAGTCCCACATCCTAAGAAGGAGAGGACTCTCTAACTCTGTGGTGTCTACGAGGATTAATGCGAGAAAGTCAGCATCCAGACTTGTATACTTTAGGGTTTGGAAAGCGTATGTGTCCTGGTGTGAGGCCAGGAACTGGCGTCCTCGTAAGTATGTCATAGGCAGGATTCTTGACTTTCTAGTATATAGAAGAAAATTCCATGTCTCCAAACTGAAGTCTCACAGGACTCTTACCTTCAGATATACCAGTGTAGGCAAAATCTGTATACTTTCTCTCCTCTGTATTAATTCCTCCAACGTTTGTGTGTTTCTTTCTCCTTCTCACCTCCACCGATCCTATCCTTATAGTGATCCTAAAGGGGAGGGGGGAAGCGGGGACTCGGTTCCAATGAGGTATTGGCTCCGAATTAGGGACAGAGAGAGAGAGAGAGAGAGTCTCCAATGGTGTAGTAGTGTTAAAAGTAAGGGAATTTATTAAAATAAGTAGTGCTCGTACATATAAAAAGAATAAAGCCAGCATAGATCACTTAAGCGGCGCAATCGCCGTCTTACTATTCGTCCGGATACTTCCGGTCTGCGGTGCCTCTCAATCTCCCTACGGCGTTACGTACCTCGTGACTTCTTCAGGGGAACCTGATTGGTTGTTGAGGCAATGTTTTTATATGTAAATACCGGAAATGATTGTTCGGCCATTTTCTTGTAGTCTGGTACATGTATATGGATGCCGCCATATTGCCAGTACTATAGAATGGTGAAAAATACAAGATATACCTAGCTGTTTCCTTTATTTGAGTTCTGGTGGTTACTTATATTAACTTTAAAAGTGATGAGAGAAATTAGGTATTCGATGGGACATATATGGGATATACCATGTACCGACACCCACAGTTGGCTGACTGTATGCATAATGTGTCACGGGACAATCGAATATAGCGCCATCCAGAGGACCAATCTCTAGCTGCACCCATATAATTAAAATAAAGTATTGGTAAAATGTTACGTAATATGTTTTAAAAAGAGATAGATGGTGAAAATTCCTATCTAGTCCTATATTAAAATATGTGAAAAGTGTTGTTATATTAAAATGGATATAAAATTATTTGTCACAGACCATAGTGTAAATAATGTTATGATATTCTTTAACCTCAGGGTAAGGTGATTGGGGGCTAGAAACTTTTTTCTAATCTCAAGGTCAAAAAAGTTCACTAAATTTTATCATTTGGATATGCCGTATATACTCGAGTATAAGCCGACCCGAATATAAGCCGAGGCACCTAATTTTACCACAAAAACTGGGAAAACGTATTGACTCGAGTATAAGCCTAGGGTGTCCATCTGCATGCCTCACTGTGCCCATGCCTCACTGTGTCCATGACTAGTCTGACGTTTAACATGGGAGTCTATGGAGGGGGTGCCCGGCTTTGAAAAATCGGTGCTCCCCGGCTGTAAGTCCCACCGGACAAGAAACTTTGCAAACTTGTAGAGGAAGAGTGGGGCTACAAGTGTGCCAAGTTTGGGGTCCAGAGGACCTACGACCGGCCGGTACCGGGTCTCCAAAGTCACCAGAGAGATGACCGTTTAACATGGGAGTCTATGGAAGGGGTGCCCGGCTTTGAAAAATCGGTGCTCCCCGGCCATAGGTCCCTTGGACAAGAAACTTTGCACACTTATAGAGGAAGAGTGGGGCTATATGTGTGCCAAGTTCGGGGTCCAGGGGACCTATGGCCGGCCAGTACCGGCTCCCCAAATTCTGGGAGATCAGGCGCAAAAAGGTGACTCGAGTATAAGCCGAGGGGGGCATTTTCAGCACAAAAAATTGTGCTTAAAAACTCGGCTTATACTCGAGTATATACAGTAAGAGGACAAGAGGATATCGCCTTTTGGGCGCAGTGTACTGCAGGCTGCAGTATAGATCCTCATGACTGATGGCGCCCGGCTTATTTATGGTGTCTCCCTCCCCTCATTTGGCATTGCTTTAGGACATCCCACATAGTAATTACTATGCCGCTCTGTGTCCCGTGATGTACGAGGAAAGAAAATAGGATTTTTATAACAGCTTACCTGTAAAATCCTTTTCTTGGAGTACATCACTGGACACAGAGCTCCCGCCCCTCTTTTGGGGACACTTATTGCTTTGCTACAAAACTGAGGTACTCCCGGTATGGGAGGGGTTATATAGAGGAGGGGACTTCCTGTCTTGGGTGTGCCAGTGTCCATCACCTGGAAGGTAGGCTCTATAACCCACATAGTAATTACTATGCCGCTCTGTGATGTACTCCAAGAAAAGGATTTTACAGGTAAGCTGTTATAAAAATCCTATTTTTGCAAAAGTTTGGTATAGTCATTCTAGCAATTTTAATAGAGTGTAGGTATTATTTTTGTTGTTTTTATTGGAGTCCAAGTTATTCAGATGCAGAAGGAAAAATGGTGGTTCATCAGTTGCTGGGTTTCCAACTTGAAAAATAAGGATAGAATGGCCTGCTAGAAAGATCTAATTTTAGGGCAATACCTAACTAGATGGTGTACAGTCTGCATACAGGGCCAATCACTCACAGGTGATCGCTGCATAGGGATTACATGTGTGCAGCCAGAACTACTTGCTGGTTCCGGCTTTTCAATGGGGTTGCCTCTTGCAGCTAATCACCGGAAACCTAGCCTAGGGTTTTCACATGTAAACGCTGTGGGGCACATTTGCAAATGCGCATGGTTAAATCGGGGGTCCACCCTAAAAAAAAAAAAAAAAAAAAGCTTTCAAAAAATTAGATTCTTTTTTTTTTTTTTTTTTTTTAATACTTACCAGAAATGGCTGTTGCTAGGCAAATCGTCCTAATCTGCCACTTCCTATTCCGCAGAAATCATCTGTCCTCTCCTCCTCGCGTTGCCTCCTGGGAAATGGGTCTTGCTGTCTTCTGGGACCTGTGTGTGTCCCAGAAGACAGCCACCCATTCACAAAGCACTGCGCGACTCGCGCATGCGCAGTAGCAAACGGGCGGCTTCACTGCCTGTTTCCCTTAGTGAGGAAGGCTAGCGGCGGTGCCGGCACACGATGTGAAGGACGGATCGGCCTCGGGCGGCTGACATCGCGGGCACCCTGGACAGGCAAGTGTGCTTATTAAAAGTCAGTAGCTGCTGACTTTTAAAAAAAAAATTACACAGCTGGACCTCCGCTTTAAGCACACGTATACTGTAGGTGTGAATGGGCCCATAATGGTTCCCTTTTATCTTTTACATAAACAACACATAGGAAAAAATAGGATTTCTACTTGACATGCATTTTCCTGCAGCAAAATACAAACACATTATTTTTAGATAAGAACTTGAGAGCTAAGTAAAGTAGGGATATGGCACTGTAACATGCACAATTGGTTGGGTACTTTTGTGGTTTAGGATAATCGTAATGTTGGCTCTAAGGGATTCTGTGGATACATTTTGAGTTGCTCAACGGGTGATTGTGAGTTGGAAGTATGAGTAAAATGGGGCACCAGCGTTTTTCTAAAAAGGTTTTCTCTTCTTCGTCCATGGACGAACACAGCACCATAAATCTTGACTGTTGGGTATGTTCCGTCTATTAGGAGAGGACTAGGCAGAAACATGTTGATATGCATACATGTTATTTTAAAACAGAGTTGAAACGGCCCCGCCCAGGGGGTGGTCCCTCTGAACATAACCCTCCTTCCTGCAGCTAGCAGCCTCAGTTTTTTTCTGCCTAGCAGAGGAGAGGATATGGCTCCCTTCGGGCCCAGTATCCTGAAGAGGTTTTTACTTTTATTTTATTTTATTTTTGCAATCTTCTATCAACTGCCGGCTGGATGACAGGCAGGATATTATAGATCCTTGTTGTCTCCCCAGTCCGGCGATCGAGCGTGTTACTGTCCCCTCGCTACTGCGTGGGGTCTGTCACGACATACCCCATGGCTCCAGGGGTGGCTGGTGAGCTATATGCTCCAGGGTCCACATATGACCGTGCGGCTTGCTGTCTCAGTCACAGTGGACCGGGCCGACAGCTACTCTGTACTGCTCGGTTGTAGGCCTGTCGAACGCACCAGCAGGTCCTCGCAGGGACGGGTAAGTACAGTTCCTCCTGCTTCGCTGGCCTTCTCGTCCACCTCGCTTGCTGGGCGCCAAATTTTGAAGCGCTGGCGCCATTTTTCTGGGGTCTATGCATTGCATTGAATTCCCCATTGGTGGCCATTTTGCCATAGCCACACCATGCTGCAGGCGGGCGGCCATTTTCTTGTGGTCCGCGGCTTTTTCTGGGCACCCGGCGGCCATTTTGGAAGGGGTTTTGGCCTCTAGTGCTGCAAGCTGCCTCTCCTTCCAGCTCGTTGGGCTGCCATGTGGGGTTATCTTACCCGTACCATTGCAGGACAGGTTTCAGGGTTTCTACTCAAATCTGTTTGTGATCCCAAAAAGGATGGAGTCCGTCCGATCTTGGACCTCAAGGCCCCCAATGTCCTTATCTGGATAAGGGCTGCGCTTCATCCGGGGGACTTCCTGCGTCTGTGGATGTCAGGGACGAATACTTGCATGGTCCCCATCTGTGTCGGGCATCAGAGGTTCCTGCGCTTTGCGGTTGGCAAAGACCACTATCACTGGTGGCTCTTCCATTTGGCCTAGCTTCGGCACCAAGCGTTTTCTCCTAGGTGCTTGCCTCGATTCTAGCGTTGCTGAGACAGCGCGGCATTGCCATCGTGGGCTACTTGGACGGCTTCTAACTCAGAATTCGAGGAGGACATGTCCATAGCCCATCAGACTCTTCGGGAGTTTGGTGGATACTGAGCCTCCATAAGTTGGTGTTAGTACCGACCATGGACCTGGAGTACCTGGAGCTGATCCTAGACTCCTCGGAAGCCAGTGTCTTCTTCCCTTTGGGGAGTTGCGGGCACTCCAGTCGGCGGCGAGGTTGTTAGCATCCCGCAAATGGTCGTCTCTCCATTTTTTTTTTTTTTTTTGCAGCACTCGGGTCTTGCTGACAGAGATTTTCACACAATGTAATGAATCTCCGTTGTCTCTGGATCATCAGATTCAGATAAGTCATCTTGGCGGGTCCTCTCGGAGTTGGCTGAGATTCCCGGCTCTTCGGTCCGGGAAGTCGTTCCTCCCATGTCATGGACTGTGATCACGACGGTCGCCTGTCTGACCGATTGGGGGGAGACTCCGTCCGAATGCCGATCAATGTCTCGGAACTCCGGGTGATCAGGCTGTGCCTTTCCAGGTGGTCTGAGACAATGAGGGCGTCCAGTCAGTCAATGCCACGGCCGTAGCATGCATCATTCGTCAAGGAGGAACGTGAAGCTCGGCTGCAACGTCGGAGGTCGCTCGCATCCTATGGTGGGCGGGCGGGAACGTGCCAGCCCTGTCGGCACTTTACACTCTGGCGTGTGAAGCTGACGGGCGGCCTATGAAGTCGCCAGACGCTAGACCGCGGGGCATGGTCATTACATGCGGAGGGTTTTTTCAACTCCTTTATCGGAGATGGGACATGCCAGACTTGGATCTCTTGACTCAATCGCAAGTGTCGGTTTGTGGCCAGGTCCAGAGATCCCTTGGCAGACGTGTCAGGTGCGTTGGTGGCCCCGTGGGGGTCAGCTCGGCTAATTTATGCCTTTCAACCACTGAGGTTGCTTCCTTGTCTTCTCCGCAGAGTAGAGTCCGAAGGAATTCTGGTGATTTTAGTCACCCCAGATTGGCCCAGGCGTCCCTGGTTCGCCGACCTTGTGTCTCTGGGGCGGGACATCCTCTCGCATGGTCCCATTCTTCATTCTGCTTGCAGTCGCTGGCTTTAGCGTCATGGCTATTGGAAGCCAGGTACTGAGGGACCGAGACCTGTTGGTTTCGGTCATTTCAACCAGGTTGAAAACATGGTAGATCTTCCTCTAAGAAGATTTCTATCGCACATGAAGAGCCTACATCTCTGTGGGAGGCGATGGATTGGCGTCCACGGACTTGTTCAGTTTCCAGGATCCTGCTGTTTTTATAGCGTGGAGAGGATCAGAAACTTACCTTAAGCACCATTCAGGGGCAGTTTTCAGCCTTGGCTGTTTTTCTTTCTGCGACCCCTGGTGTCTCTTTAACAAGCAAGTATGTTTGCTCAAGGGGTCCGACAGGTGGCTCCTCTGGTGCGAGCGCCACTACCTCCGTGGGTTTTGAATCCGGTGCTCTCGGCGCTGCAGAAACCTCCCTTTAAGGACATTAGGGAAATTCCTCTTTTGTCACCTTCTCAGAAGGTGGCCTTCTGGGTAGCCATTACATCTGTCGGGAGGGTTTCTGATTTGGCGGACTTGTATTGCAAGTCCCCATATTTGGTTCTCCAATGGGACAAAGCGGTGCTACGAGCGCAGCCTTCTTTTCTTCAGAGGGTGGTTTCGGCCTTCACCTGAATGAGGACGTGGTACTTCCACGTTGTGTCCTCGGCCGTCGCATTCCAAGGAGATTGCGCTACTTTCTTTAAATGTGGTACATGCCCTGTGGGTGTACCTGTCTGTATCGGCTCCGTTCCGGAGGTCTGACTCACTGTTTCTGTCGGTGTCTGGTCCGCAGTAGGGCCTGGAGGTCTCGTCGGCCACCATTTTTTTTGGTGGGTCAGGCGGACCGTCATCCAGGCTTATGCTCTTGAAGGGCAGGCGCCCCTCTTTCCCGTTAAGGCGTGCATTCGACCTCGGCTTTTGGTGCCTCTTGGGCTTTCCGACATCGAGCACCTGCGTCACAGGTGTGTAAGGTGGCGATCTGGTCGTCCGTTCACATTTTTTCACACTTTTTTAAGGTTGTTGTGCATGCATCTTCGGATGCTAGTTTCGGCCGCAAAGTTTTGCAGGCGGCTGTTTGAAGTTGCAACTCCTCCGTTGAGGAGCTCTGTTTGTTTGGGGTGAAACCGGTTCTTTTGATTGCTGTGCCCACCCCTCTTTTTTTGACACAGCTTTGGGACATCCCAACAGTCAAGATTTATGGAGCTGTGTCCGTCCATGGACGAGGAAGAGAAAATAGGATTTTTTTTACTCACCGTAAAATCCTTTTCTCGATTCGTCCATGGACAGACACAGCTCCCACCCCTCCTTTGTTTTCTAGTTTGTACTGCTTGTTACGAACTGAGGCTGCTAGCTGCAGGAAGGAGGGTTATGTTCAGAGGGACCGCCCCCTGGGCGGGGCTGTTTCAACTCGGTTTTAAAATAACATGTATGCATATTAACATGTTTCTGCCTAGTCCTCTCCTAATAGACGGAACATACCCAACAGTCAAGATTTATGGAGCTGTGTCCGTCCATGGACGAATCGAGAAAAGGATATTAAGGTGAGTAAAAAAATCCTATTTTTTTTTTTTTTAATAAAAGGGCTGAAGCCATCAGGGCCCCTGGGCTTTGTTTGAATTAAAGACCAAATTCACCAAACGTATAAATATGGGAGTTCTTTTAATAGTGTATGTTTAGGTAAACGTAATATCAACTATTGTGTACATATTGAAAATGCACCATAGTTTAGTTTTAACTTTAGGAACACATTGTTTTAGCCCAGGTAGTAGGAATAATCTGTATAGTTACCCTATTTGTTCTCCATAACAATTTTTTGATGACTCTGTGAAGTTTTGCTCTAACTGGTGTATGCATATTTCTTCTTAATGTTAGCAGAAGTGTGTAGTTACCCAGGACAATGGTATCTTGAATGCCTCATTGACCATTGTCTTTGTCCCATGAATAGGAGCGAAGCGCGTTCTGGATCTAGATAAGTACAGAGAAGAAAAAGGAAGATCTTTTTTCTCTGACACCATAGGTCACTCAATGGATTATTCACTGGGAGAAGCTCTCTGGCAATGTTCAAACCTCTTTAGCAATGTTAAGTTGAAACTGAGTCACAAGCGCATTATGCTGTTCACCAATGAAGACAATCCACATTCCACTGATTCTGCCAAAACCACACAAGCAAGAGCCAAGGCAAGAGACCTACGTGAAACCGGTAAGGAAAAAGATGTCGGCACTTGTGTAAGTGTTGTGAAATTCAAGGGGTCTCAGAATTTGGCTATACATGACATCTCCCTGTTCTGGCCTAACAAGAGAAATTATGTAGTTTTATAATTTTTGAGTTCTATCTTGTAGAAAGCATTGAACTTTCCAGAAAACATTCTTGCTGTAGATTGAAGTACTTTTGCATGAACTGAATTTTCATACCTGCAATAGCTTTTCCTGACCCCCTTTTGTCCAAATGCCAGGCCATTTTGATCAGGCAAAGCTTTGGAATTTCCAGTTGGGGCTGTTTCACACAGAACTGCTTTGATCTCTTTAGTAGGAGATCCATGAGCAGATCCCCTGCTGAATTGGAGCCAAACGGGATGTATGAAACAAAATGGACCGCTCCAAGATTCCAATCCCCTGTGATTGCTCCCGCCCTGCTTCACTAACAGGTGCTGGCTCTGCACTGATCCATGGAGAAAGAAAGTATCCTGGACTGCCGCACTCTGTACAAGCGTTTTATTTGAAGAAGTAAAATCCAAAAAATATATAATCCAAAACAATCAAAAATAGAAAATGGACATACAGGGAACAATGGCTGATGCATTTCACATCATAATATGATGCTTACTCATAGCTGGAGTGTGTATGAACCAAAAAGTGTATGAGGGTAACATGGGAGACCTCTCTACCAATCACAGCTGTTGTGCACAGCATTGAGGTATTAGGCACATAATTAGGTTCAATACACTCCGTGTTCAGAAAGCACCTGTGTAATAGACAAATAAAACTAGATCACACAATACAAAATATATTACAAATATGTAACAAAAATTGTTAGTAAAGAAGCCAGTAGAAGGCTGAATGTCATAAAATAAACGAATAAATGTGAAAATAATATGATTTTATAATGAAGTCGGTGCTTATCTGTGACAGATAAAACAGCAACCATGTCGAGAGTGTATGGTACACACCAAAAGAAAAAAAGAACGTTGCAAATTAGGAATAGTGTGTGTACCTGGGTGTATAACAAAATGTGTTTTGTGTCAAAAAAGGGTGTAAACTATTTCACATATCATAGTTTACACCCTTTTTTGACACAAAACACATTTTGTTATACACCCAGGTACACATTTATTATTATTTTCACATTTATTAGTTTATTTTATGACATTCAGCCTTCTATAGGCTTCTTTACTAATAAATGTGAAAATAATAATACATGTGTACCTGGGTGTATAACAAAATGTGTTTTGTGTCAAAAAAGGGTGTAAACTATGATATGTGAAATAGTTTACACCCTTTTTTGACACAAAACACATTTTGTTATACACCCAGGTACACACACTATTCCTAATTTGCAACGTTCTTTTTTTCTTTTGGCGTGTACCATACACTCTCGACATGGTTGCTGTTTTATCTGTCACAGATAAGCACCGACTTCATTATAAAATCATATTATTTTCACATTTATTCGTTTATTTTATGACATTCAGCCTTCTACTGGCTTCTTTACTAACAATTTTTGTTACATATTTGTAATATATTTTGTATTGTGTGATCTAGTTTTATTTGTCTATTACACAGGTGCTTTCTGAACACGGAGTGTATTGAACCTAATTATGTGCCTAATACCTCAGTGCTGTGCACAACAGCTGTGATTGGTAGAGAGGTCTCCCATGTTTTACCCTCTTATACACTTTTTGGTTCATACACACTCCAGCTCTGAGTAAGCATCGTATTATGATGTGAAGCGCATCAGCCATTGTTCCCTGTATGTTCATTTTCTATTTTTGATGGTTTTGGATTACCGTATATACTCGAGTATAAGCCGACCCGAGTATAAGCCGAGGTACCTAATGTTACCACAAAAAACTGGGAAAACTTACTGACTCGAGTATAAGCCGAGGGTCAACAATGCCTCACTGTTCCCATCCTTAATGTGCCCATCCTCACTGTTCCTCACTGTTCCCATCCTCACTGTTCCCATCCTCACTGGTCCCTAGCTCACTGTTCCCATCCTCACTGTTCCCTAACTCACTGTTTAAATTGAACATTGTAAATTGTACCTAAAAAAAAAAGTTGAGAGGCTGCGGCGTCCATCGTTTAAAACTCGCGGTCTCTTCCTCTTCCCTTCCGTGATGGGCGTTTTCTAAGCAGACACAGTTCCGCCTATCACGAACATTCTCTCATCCTCAGTTTCCCAGCAGATGTCTGTGATTGGCGGAACACCGAACACAGTGTCTGCTGGGATGGGTGAGGATGAGAGAAGGTTTGTGATAGGCGATTCTCAGCAGACACTCTCCGCCTATCACGGAACGGACCAGGAAGAGACCGCAAGATTTAAACGATGGACGCCGCAGCCTCTCAACTTTTTTTTTCAGGTACAATTTACAATGTTAAATTTCGCTGACTCGAGTATAAGCCGAGGGGGGGGGGGGGCTTTCAGCCCAAAAAAAAGGGCTGAAAATCTCGGCTTATACTCGAGTATATACGGTATTTATTTGTTGGATTTTACTTCTTCAAATAAAACGCTTGCACAGAGTGTGGCAGTCCAGGATCCTTTCTTTCTCCAAACGGGATGTATGTCAGTTTTTTTTTTACATCCATGGCCGTTCAGTTTATCGTTCACACTTACACTGTGGACGGAGGGGTTGGGGGGCATAGGCGGGGATTTTGCCGCATTGAGAGGTCGTCGTCGTCCAGCTGCAATGTACTGGGGGGGGGGGGTGTGCGCCGCCATCCATCCATCCAGGCATTACCAGCACCTACGTCATCGCTCCAGGCCGACTGCTGCCTGTGTAGCAGAGCAGAGAAAGCTACCACTAGGCACCTCCTCAGCTGTACCCTGTCTCACAACGGACCAAATAACATCTCCTGCCTGCAATGAACCGCGCTGTATCCGATGTCTGTCTGTGGGAAATATTGAGGGGGATTTAAAAATATTACAGTGGACTTTGGGTGAAAAGGGGGGGGGGCATGATGGCAGGGGAATAAGATTTACACTGGATGGGGAGGTGTCAGTCCTCTCAAGTATGTGGATTTGGGGGTGGGAGAATTGTGTACTAGGATAGTGGTTCTCAACCCTGTCCTCAAGTACCACCCCCAACAGGCCATGTTTTAGGAATTTCTCTAACGATCGATAAAATGGCTGTCCAAAATACCAAGCCATTGACTCTGATTTAAAGCACCTGTGCAAGATAAAAGAAAACCTGCAAACATGGCCTGTTGGGGGTACTTGAGGACAGGGTTGAGAACCACTCTACCAGGAGAGGGGGGAGAATCGGCCCACAACTTTGGTTCCCTGGACTGGAATCATTGACGTAGGCTAGTTCAGCTGCCTCTAGTACTTTTATAATATCCAACTCCCTTTTTTTTGTTGTAATCTGTTTGTTAAAAATTTCATGTACAAAAACAAGTACAACAAAAACAACACTTAAACAATACAGTGGATAAACTTGTTTTGCCCATGGGGACATACAGTAAATTCAAAACCTATGGTTTAATTGCTGTAAGATAGAGCAACATCAGGTTGGTAATGGTGTGACCACGTAACCTGCACCGCCAGGTGTCAAAACCCAACTCCCTTTTGTTTTTAGATGTAGTTTTTATGCATATACCACATAGAATAGCCTTCAGTGTATCCCAGGCAATACAACAGACCACTAAAATAATGTTTAAGAAAACCAGTGTGCAGTATGATCCAATAACCCCTTAGTGGCATAATGTACATCAGTCACTCTGGCCTGATTATTCCCTGTGCCAAATCGGTTCTACACCGAGTGAGAGATGGGTTTGAATGGAAAATGATGTCCAGTAGGATGAGATCTACATATATCTTTTAAACCCTTTTCCAATAGGAATCTAGCAAATGAAGGGGTGACCCAGCTGCTCTTTAACATAAGTTGAGTAGTTTAAGGTCTCCCAAGACATATTGGAATATTAGGTTTGTTGACCATAAATTGAACTAGACACTTCAGAAATTTCAGATGAAAGCAATTTGTTGGCTGTATAGCTGCCCGATCGTTTTCATCCACACCCTGGAAGTGCCCGCAGAAAGAAGAAAAATGTGAGTTATTGCTGCCAAAATGGCAAAATTTGGTGTAAATGTGAGGGTTTTAGTTACCTTTTCTTATAGATGATAAAAAAAAAGGAAATCTAGGAGTCTAGACGGCTTTTATATTGCATTCTATTCATTAAGATGGAAAAAAAACCTGTGTTCAGCAGCCCCCCCCCCCCCCTAATACTTAACTGAGGTTCCTTTCTAGATCCGGCGATGTTGCAGGAGTGTCTCTGCTGCTCGGGACTCACCTCAATTGGCTGAGACAGCAACCAATATGGAGAGAAAGGGGGCGGGGCCGGGCAACTCCGTGTCTGAATGGACATGGGGAGCTGTGGCTCGGCTCTGATGCCCCCAACTAGCAAGCTGCTTGCTGTGGGGGCACTCAACAGGAGGTAGGGGGATCGGGAGCATCGAGGAGGGACCCAAGAAGAAGAGGATATGGGCTGCTCTGTGCAAAACTATTACACAGGGCAGGAAAGTATAAAATGTATGTCATTTTTAACTAAAAAAGAAAAAGATAGTTTTCTTTCCCTTAGTTCTCAAGTTAAAAGTGATATTAAACAATCTTGCAAGTGTTCAAAATACTATGCCATTCTATAAACCTCCTCTGTCTGACTATATCTGTGATAAATTGCCCCAATTTAAAAAACATATTAGTTTGTGCTCTGGAATGTTTTAGTGTGTCATGCAGTTTGCTTTTTTTTTTATGCTTCTAATCTTAGTTAAACATTTGTTCGTGTGTGTGCGCGCGCACGCATGTAGTTGCCACACGCACTACGTTTTTAAAGGACACTTGTCATGAGAAACATGGAGGCTGCAATGTGGACCACTGCTGAACAAGCTTGTTTTCTGCTGACCCGTCTGCTTGAGTACTTGGTCACTGAGCCAGACAAGGTATGCAGAAAAAGGCTTCATAATTTCATGATCTGTGTACTGGTTCCAGGTCATACAGCAGCTACTGAAGCTTTGGGTCATCAGAACAGTGAGGCAGCTGACAAATGATCACATTTTGTGAACATTTAGAAAACATACTCAGCATGTTCCCTGTTGATTTTTTATTTATTTTTTTATCAGTGTGGGTTGGCAGTGCAACAGAGAATTGCACAATGAAAGTTTCTCTCGCTCTGTATTTGGCATTTATATAGTAGACATTTCTCCACATGGTCATTGTGCTGTATGTTATATATTTTCAGGAATCTTCTTGGATCTATTGCACCTTGAAAAGCTTGGTGGTTTTAACATCTCTCTGTTCTACCGTGATATTGTAAACACTGATGAGGATGAGGACCTTGGTGTTCAGCATACAGCTTCCAGGAAATTGGATGATCTAATGAGAAGAGTGCGGGCCAAGGAAAGCAAGAAGCGGGCTCTATGCAGGTACTTTTAATTGCTTAAAAATTGTTTTATTTTTGGTACAAGTATGCCCATGATTCCCAAGCTTACAATATGTTTTGGCTTTCCAGTTTGAAATCCAAATCCTTTGGCAGGTAAATTTGGTCCTATTAAAACGCACATGCAAGAGGGTGCCTCCACTTATGTGTAGCGATTTATATTTGAAAAATTTAAAAGACAGTAAAAATGCACTCGGTAGTTAAAAGTGGATCAAGGTTTGTCATAAACTCATATAGACCTCAGAGAAGGTGGAATCTGATAGACTGGAGGTAATATAAGTGATTACAATTGCATTTAAAGTAAAAGTTTACTAGTATTGTGCATTATATTTAAAATTATTATAGCCATGAATAAAGGCTGTCTTCAGTACTACTTTAAAATAAAAGGTTTATATTCCAGTTCTCCCACTTAAAAAGATGAGAGAGGCCTGTAATTGTCATCATAGGTATACCTCAACTATGAGAGACAAAATGTGGAAACAAATCCAGACAATCACATTGTCTGATTTGGAAATAATTTATTTGCAAATTATGGTGGAAAATAAGTATTTGGTCACCTACATACAAGCAAGATTTCTGACTCTCACAGACCTGTATCTTCTTCTTTAAGAGGCTCCTCTGTCCTCCACTCATTACCTGTATTAATGGCACCTGTTTGAACTTGTTATCAGTATAAAAGACACCTGTCCACAACCTCAAACAGTCACACTCCAAACTCCACCAAGGTGAAGACCAAAGAGCTGTCAAAGGACACCAGAATTTTTTTTGTAGATCTGCACCAGGCTGGGAAGACTGAATCTGCAATAGGCAAGCAGCTTGGTGTGAAGAAATCAACTGTGGGAGCAATAATTAGAAAATGGAAGACATACAAGACCACTGATAATCTCCCTCGATCTGGGGCTCCACGCAAGATCTCACCCCGTGGGGTCAAAATGATCACAAAAACGGTGAGCAAAAATTCCAGAACCACACGGGGGGACCTAGTGAATGACCTGCAGAGAGTTGGGACCAACGTAACAAAGGCTACCATCAGTAACACACTACGCCGTCAGGGACTCAGATCCTGCAGTGCCAGACGTGTCCCCCTGCTTAAGCCAGTACATGTCCGGGCCCGTCCGAGGTTTGCTAGAGAGCATTTGGATGATCCAGAAGAGGATTGGGAGAATCTCATATGGTCAGATGAAACCAAAGTAGAACTGTTTGGTACACAACTTGTCGTGTTTGGAGGAGAGAGAATGCGGAGTTGCAACCAAAGAACACCATACCTACTGTGAAGCATGGGGGTGGCAACATCATGCTTTGGGGCTGTTTCTCTGCAAGGGGAACAGGACGATTGATCCGTGTACATAAAAGAATGAATGGGGCCATGTATCATGAGATTTTGAGTGCAAACCTCCTCCAATCAGCAAGGGCATTGAAGATGAAACGTGGCTGGGTCTTTCAGCATGACAATGATCCCAAACACACCGCCCGGGCAACGAAGGAGTGGCTTCGTAAGAAGCATTTCAAGGTCCTGGAGTGGCCTAGCCAGTCTCCAGATCTCAACCCCATAGAAAACCTTTGGAGGGAGTTGAAAGTCCGTGTTGCCCAGCGACAGCCCCAAAACATCACTGCTCTAGAGGAGATCTGCATGGAGGAATGGGCCAACATACCAGCAACAGTGTGTGACAACCTTGTGAAGACTTACAGAAAATGTTTGACCTCTGTCATTGCCAACAAAGGATATATAAGTATTGAGATGAACTTTTGATATTGACCAAATACTTATTTTCCACCATAATTTGCAAAAAAAAATCTTTCCAAATCAGACTTGTGATTGTCTGGATTTGTTTCCACATTTTGTCTCTCATTGTTGAGGTATACCTATGATGACAATTACAGGCCTCTCGTCTTTTTAAGTGGGAGAACTTGCACAATTGGTGGCTGGCTAAATACTTTTTTGCCCCACTGTATATGTGTGCGCGTGTGTGTGTATAGATAGATAGATATCTCTATATAGATTATATTACTATCTATCTGTTTCACATAATAAATTAACCCCTTACAGTAGTGATTTATCTGCTGTTTTTGTACTATAAAGGGTTAGTGTGTGTGTGTGTGTGTGTGTGTGTGTGTGTGTGTGTGTGTGTGTGTGTGTGTGTTTTTCATGACAGGTAAAAAAAAAAAAAAGCATTCTGCTGCTACTAAATGTCTTTTGCTACTAAATGTCTTTTGCTGGCCATACACCTATAGATTTTCGGACGAGAATATTTGTACGAATATTCTATTGTACATCCGAAAAAATTTCTTTTAACATTCATTTTTAAAATTAATCTAATCTAAATTCTTTCGACCTAAAAGTTTTCTAGTCTGCTCCTTCGAACTTTCCCATAACTAATGATTAGGAAATTGTACAAATGTTTTTAAAATGAAAATTGTTTGTGTACGGCCAGCATAAGTGACAGCAGGCACAAGTTGTATCAAGCTACCTGCCTATGACAAGTGAGTCAGTCGTGCATGTTATATTACAGTCCTGTCTGAATATCCGCGGAACAGTGTTTTTGGTCTTTTAATTTTTTTTATTTTATTTATTTTTTTTAGATAAAAAATGTGGTCTCTAAATTTGATGATTTGTACCAGATTCAACCTCTAATAGTGTGTGTATAAATACTGTATATCGCTTCTGGTATTCTCAGAGTGGATTGAATATGTTGTTCCCTAACCATATAGCTGGTTATTTATATTTACCACTGCATAGAGATATTTAAATACGGTATAAATTGTCTTTTTTTTTTTACTTTTACACCAAACTTTTTAGGAGGCTTTTATCCGATATTATTTTTTTTTTATCGATCAAAACAATATTCGGCCAACTAATTTATAAAAAATAATAGTTGCAAACCAAGTTTGGAGGTTTGAAGATGTCTACAGTTCAGGGGACTTGATCTCCACAGGACAGATTATCATCAATATCTTGGAACTTTGGCCAATACACCTTGCTCTGGATTATTGGACGAACCCGTTGCACAGGTTTATGGTCAGTTTTCAGTACGACTAGGCCACTGCAGTGGCATACATCAACCACCAGGGTGGCTCCAGGAGTCGTGCGGCTCAGGAAGGCGAATCCCATTCTTTCTGGGGCATCTGTCACCAGTACATATTCTAGATCTAGAAAACTGGCAAGGGATTTTTCCTAGTCATTAGCAACTAATACCAGGACAGTGGTCCCTGTATCCTGAGACGTTTTCGGCAATCTTCCAGTGTTGGACAACTCTGCAGGTAGATCTACTGGATTTCAGGTTCTACAACAAATTGGACAGCTTGTGTCCAGGATGAAAGTCCCATTGGCAATAGGGGTAGATGCGCTGGTAACGCCTTAGTGACCAGTTCTCCCTAATTTACGCCTTCCCCCTGTTTTAACTACAGCCACATCTTTTGCGAAGAATCCAGGAGGTGGGAACACTGGTAATAGTGTTAGCTGGCCTAGCCAGGAGGGCTTGATGCACTGACATGGTGAATCTTGCAGGGGACACTCCTTGGACACTTCCGGTCCAGCCTGACCTAATGGTCTTGGGTCCTGTTATCGCCTCACTGTTGAGCGCCAAGAAGCCAGCTTCAGGGAGCTTCCATTACAGGACTTGGAAATCTTATATGCCTGGCGTGAAGCCAGGAAGTGGCACCTGCAGAAATATGTGAGTGGGAGATTTTTCCTTTCTCGAGAAGGGAAATTAGATTGGCCTCAAGTATCTTTAAGGGTCAGATTTCGTCTCTAGACATTTTTTTTTCCAGAGACTGATGTTTCTCACTTCTTGATTCCTACGCAGTCCTGCCTGTCAGGACACCCGTGTGTCCTTGAGACTTGATTTTGGTCTTGGCTGTCCTTGCAGAAACTCCATTAGTCCTTTGACTCAGAAGGTGGCTTAGGTTTTAGAGATGGTGGCTCGTTATGTAAGGAGCTGTTCTTGGTCTTGCATCTTGATAAGGTGATGTTTTGTCCTCCATCCATCTTTCATGCCTAGAGTGGTTTCTAGTTTGCACTTAAATCAGGCGCCTTTTTTTTCCCCTAGTCCACAGTGCTAGGGGAAAGATAGCTGCATACTTTGGATGTAGTTCTGGCGGTCAGGATTTAGTTGAGTTATCGGCACAGGTCAGAAATCCTGGTTTGTGCTGCCAAAAGAGCCCAGGAAGGGCAGGCGGCATCCAGGTTATTTTATTTTTCATTGGATCTGCCAGTTAATCATTCAAGCCTATGGTTTGAAAGAGCAAGGTCCCACCCTTTCTGGTGAGAGCGCTCTCTACCAGGTGTGTGGAGATCTTGAGCTATCGGGCGTCAGTGGCTCAGGTTTGCAAGGCCGCTACATGGTCTTTTGGTTCATACATTCACAAGGATTTTCCAGGTGGATGTCAGAGCCACGGAGGATACTGCCTTTAGCCTGAGTGTATTACAATTGTCTACGGGTAGGTCCTTCTCTGTGGCAGTTTTCTGTGATACCTCATGGGTATTGCTCTGGGATGTACTTGATAATAACAATTATATAGCCTGCTCTGTGTCCTGTGATTTAAAATAAAGAAAATTTGATTTTTTTTCCTACATGCTTACCTTTAAAATCAATTTCTTGGAGTACATCACGGGACACAGAGGTCCCTCCCCTCTTTTCAGGAATTAATTGCTTGCTACAAAAGGGAGGTACTTCCTGTAGAGGGGAGGACTTCCTGTTTGATTTGCCAGTGTCCATTCACCTATATAGGTGGTGCATAACCCAGATAGTTATGTAGCCTGCTCTGTGTCCCATGATGTACTCCAAGAAATGGATTTTACAGGTGAGTATATAGAAAAAAAAACAACAAATTCTGCATCTAAAATCCCTAAACAAGTCCCTTCTGGTTTTATAGTTTTGCATGGAAATCGCAAGGTCTCTGAAACATGGGTAATATCTGGCATCAGTAGACATTTTAAGACTCGGTCCCATTTTGTCAACCTCATCAGTGATTTCTGTGCTTTGTAGTAAGAGACCAATGCTATCATTTACCTCCAGAATAGTCATAAAGATGCTTGCACCCCTACTCACCCTATTGATACCCCCAGTTCTTTAGGTTGCATGATCCCTAAATGACCTTAAAGATTTATCTCTCTTAAAAAAAAAAAAAAAAAGCTATCCAGATTCTGCAGGCCTTTGGATGGGTAATCAACCTTTCAAATTCCTCTGCAGCCTTCACTTTGTCTAGAATACTTAGGCCTTATTCTAGACACAGTCAAGGTAAGTTTTTCTTCCAGCAGACCAATTTGCCAACATAAGATCCATGCTTTGACCTTAAAGTGGAGCTAAAGGCTCACATACTTACCTTGGTTCCAAAGGGAGTGGAACCTGGCACATCCTGGCACGCTGGCACTATGCCAAAATGTAAACTGAGCTGCGCATGCGGAGCTTAGTGTACATTCTACAGAGGATTGCGAACCGGCAGATGGGTGTACTTTATTGCAGAAGAGACATTGCATGTCTCTTCTGCAATAAAAAGCCTGCCTGTTTTCAACTTTTAGTTTTTACATTTTAGTTTTTACTTTAAGATCAAAAATACTTTTCCTCACTGAGATTCACCATGAGGGTCCTGGGCCTTACGGCAGCATCATTCATGGCTGTTTCTTTTGCTAAGTTCAGTCATGATCTCTTCAACACAACATGATGATCTTGCCCCAAATAGACTTCTTCTCTTGGTCTTTTTATACATCTGTCCATTCAAGCAAAAAAACTCCCTAGCTAGGTGGGTTTCCAACTCGGCCTTGGAAATGTGTAAATTGTTTCTCTCATACTCATAGAGAGTGGTGACCATTACTGCCAACCTCACAGGCTGGGTAGGGGTGTTCCAAACTCTACAGTATTTGTAGCTGCTGACTCTGCTTTGACTATGAAAATGGCCACAACATTTGGTCTGTAGAACAATACGTAATTGACGACATACAGTTTCATTATAGTTTGAGAACCGGGTATCAGTGCTGGGTCAAAGTATGGACATTGGGAAACAAAGACAGATGACGTCAGTCTAACTAGCAGATGATAGAGGGGAGACCTTGGCTGTTGAAGCTTAAAATATTTTGAATTTTGTTCTATAATCTTCATTTATTCATTTTTCTTATTACAATCAATAACAAACCTATAACCAACAAACGAAAAAGAAGAAAAAAGAGAAAAAAAAGGGGGGGGGGAGGAGGGGTGGGGGTTTAATGTCCTCTCCCTTCATTGGAACTCCTTTTCACTGTGCTGTAATTAACCCATGGTTCCTATTTAGCGTGGAACTTTTCCAGTCTATTACTATTAGTACAAACCCAATTCTCATCTTCCATAATTTTGTTAACCTGTTTCGCTAATTGTTCTATCATAGGTACTTGCTGCTTTTTCCAGTAGACCGGGACTAGCCCTTTAGCTGCATCCAACAAATGTGGAACTACACTTATTTTATATGCCCTGATGGAACTTGGGGTACCATGAAAGAGGCATAGCACCGGGTCATCCCTGATCGAGGCCATTATTATTGGTAAGATCGCTTTCCTAAGCGTGGCCCATAATGGCATAATCTTAGGACATTCCCACCAAATGTGAATATGGGAGCCTTGTTGTCTACAGCCCGCCCCGCCAGCATCTATCCGAAAACTGAGGGGTATGCGATGGCCAGCATCTTCAGAGCCCTGTACCACCAGGACAAAAGTTTTTACATTTTGTTTCCTGTGTTTTTAATATTTATAGAAGATGTATGTACTAGTCTTAACATATTCCTTTTCTGAAAGTCTGTAAAATGACGGCCTAACTCTGATTCCCACTCCCCAAATCCACAAATCTAAGGCCTGTGGTGACACTACGTCTGTTAAACAATCCATGCGAAATGAAGAGCAAGCCACTATCCCCTAGCTGTTTATACCAAAGAAATTCAAAATCGGAGGGGTTCCACCTGTCATGATCAGTGTTATTACCTGGGTCACCTGCTGGTGGCACTATTGCTTCCAGCAACAAAGGGTGTAATTCTGGTGGCCACCAGTGCGTGTCTCCCAGTAGATGGACTCATTAATCAAGCTGCCCTTGATGTGAGCTGCTGGAAGAATATAAGCCCGCCCTTCACTGAGGTTCAGGGCTTCAGTATTCCCTCTGCAAGCTTGTCCCTGCCTGATCTGATCCAATCCGTGTGCCTGAACCTGGTCCCTAACTGCTTCCTGCCCTGTCCTGGACTCTGCTTCCTGTACCCTGTCCCTGAGTCTTTTCCCCTGATTCCTGCTTCCAGCTCCCCCTTGCTACTGCTCCCTCTATCTGGCCGCCTGTTCCCCTTTGTCTCTGGTCCCTGCCTTGCTGATGTGTATATATGCTCCTGTTCTTATATATATTAGATTAGGTGTTTTGGGGTTTGCTGAGTTTCCTTGTATTTATTCCTTGCGTGCATTTCTTGTTTTTGGTTTGGTTTGCACGTGTGCCATATCTTTAAAAAATATTTCTCACCTACTTTTGTGCCTGTTTCCTTAAGTGCAGCCCACTGATCTGTTTAAACCTGTGTTGGAAGCCTGCGCTAGACTTCCCTGACACCGCCCTTCCAATCTCCTTTAGGTAGACAGTACAAAAAATGCTGTAATTGCTGATACCTCCAGGTATCCATTGGAAACTCACCATATTCCTCTCTAAGGTCCCTCAGCGGGTGTAATCTCCAATTCCGCATAAGCGTAATAAAACAGCTAGTGTCTCCAATAGCCCAAGATTTAAAAAAAAAGTAATGACTCCCCCCAGTGGAAACCAGCAGAATTCCCCTAATGGTAATAGTGGAGAGATTTTTTGAGCTAGAGATTCTTGCTTGTTAACTGAGTCCCAGAGCTTCAAGGTGTGGGTATCTAATATCACCCAGACCTTTTGGGTGGTATGATGTCTTTAACTAAGAATTCTAGTTAAAGCAATTTCTCCATAATTCCTCAATATAGGTAGACCTACCACTACCCCCCCCCCCAATTATTTTAGACCTCGTAAGCATATTATATGCCAGTCTTGGTTTAGTCTTTCGCCAAACAAAATAAGAAAAAATCTGCCTTACATTAACAAAAAATTACTTTTGGAGTTGAATAGGGATCATCTGCATAATAAATAGGGCTTTAGGGAGCACCCCCATCTTTAAAGTATTAACTCTTCCTAGCCAGGTGAGGGTAGCTGTCAGAAACCATGAATTGGACCGAGACAGAAGTACAGTTAAATCACACTTGTTTAATAATAATAATAATAAGGTAAACCGAGTAAGCGTTGTCAAAACATAGCCAGAATTCAGTAACCGGATCGGGTAGTCAGCCAGGCCAATGTCAGAGAGCCAGAGATAAACGTAGTAGTACAGCAAGCAGGATCAGGAGCCAGAAGGAACGTCAGCCGAGCAAGTCCACAACAGGAAAGCAGGAGAAAGTCTGTGTGACGTTGACAAACAGGACGTTGAGACTGAAGAGCGCCAACCCCAGTCTCAGAAGCATCAACTTCTAGGATAATAGGCAACATAGGATCAGGATGTGCCAACACAGGGGCAGAAACAAAGGCAGCCTTGAGACTGTCAAAGGCCTTAATGGACTCCGGAGACCCACTCTGTGGGTTACCGTACTTTCTAGTCATATCAGTCAGGGGCTTGATCAGAGACGAGAAGTTAGAATAAACTTCCGATAATAGTTGGCAAAACCAAGAAAATGCTGCAGAGAACGTAAACCCACGGGTCGAGGCCACTGTAGGACTGCTGAAAGTTTCTCTGGGTCCATCGAAAAACCAGCAGTGGAAATGACATAACCCAGGAATTTAACCTGTTTACGATGGAATTCGCACTGCTCCAATTTACAATAGAGATTGTTCTCAGTTTCTGAAGCACACGACAGACATCTGTGTGGTGGCTCTCCAGGGACTTGGAAAATATGAGGATATCGTTGAGATAAACCACCACACATAACTGCAACAAATCTCGAAGGACATCATTAATAAACTCCTGGAAAACTTCCGGAGCGTTACAAAGGCCAAAAGGCATTACGAGATACTCTTAATGACCTGTTCTGGTATTAAACGCAGTTTTCCACTCGTCGCCCTTCTTAATCCTGAAGAGATTGTATGCCCCTCCTCAAATCAAGCTTTGTGAAAAACGTTGCTACCTTGTGGCGGTCAAATAAATCTGTAATCAACGGAATCGGTTAGGCATTCTTAATCGTGAAACGATTGAGACCCCTATAATCTATAACAAGGTCTCAGTTCACCACTCTTCTTCTTCACAAAAAAGAAACCAACACCAGCAGGAGACGAGGATTTGCGGATGAAACCTCAAGAAAGTGCGTCTGCAACATACTCCTCCATGGCCTTATCCTCCAAGACCGATAAAGGGTAAACCTGGCCACGAGGGGGTATGGCACCAAGTTGAAGGTCAATTGCGCAATCATACGACCGGTGTGGAGGCAAAGTACCGGCTTGACCTTTGTCAAAGACATTGCTAAAATCGCGGTACTCCTCCGGCAGGGAGGAGAGTGAAGAGGTGCACAGGACTTTGGCTACCTTCTGGAAGCATCTCTCCCTGTACTGTGGCGACCAGGACAGAACCTCAGCATGAAGCCAATCGAAAGAAGGGTTGTGCCTCTCTAACCAGGGATAACCAATAACCAGTGGAAACTTAGGTGAGGAAATAACTTGGAATTGGATTATCTCATGGTGAAGAGCCCCTACGGCCATGGGCAACGGAACAGTCTCATGAGTCACATGGGCAGGCTGTAGAGGTCTCCCGTCAAGAGCCTCAATGGCAAGTGGAGTGTCACGCAGCTGCAGCGGAATCGAGTGCTTCGATACAAAGGCAGCATCAATGAACAGGCCTGCAGCCCCGGAGTCGATTAGAGCCTGTATCTCGACAGACGACTTGGCCCAAGACAGGTTAACTGAAACCAGGGGCTTATCTTTATGGGAAACTGGAGACAACACAACGCTACCTAAGGTCTGTCCGTGACAGGACCTCAAGGTTTGGGCGTTCCCTGGACAGGTAGGACAAGACTTCAAAAAGTGACCAGCTTGACCACAAAGGCACAATCTCTCCCTCCTCCTAAGGGCTCTCTCGTCCACAGAGCGACGCGTGAAGCCCAAGTGCATGGGTTCATCTTCACAGACCGACTCGGTACCAGGAGGCATGGGAGGTGAGGGAGGCAAGTGTGGGACTGCAAAGCTCGGAGACAAACGTACAGGAGGCTCCCCAAAGCACTCCTTAAGAGTCTTTCTGAGTCTGGAGTCAATGAGGATGGCAAATGTGATCAAGCTCTATAGCTCAGTGGGTATATCTCCTGCTTTCTCATCCTTGATGTTAACGAGGGCCTCATTGTTCCAAGCAACCTCTGCTGCCAGAGTACGGAATTCAATGGCGTAATCGGCAAACGTTCTCATACTCTGATGGACATGAGGCTCTTGGCAGCAGAAGCGGAGCATGCGGGAACGTCAAATACCCTCTTGAAGGAAGCCACAAATTCTGGGTAACTCGGGACCATGGGTTTTTGCATCTCCCATAAAGGGTTTGCCCAGGCCAAGGCTCTCTCAGAAAGCAAAGATATCACGAAACCTACTTTGCTTCTGTCCGTGGGGAACGCCTGGGGCAGCATCTCAAAGTATATCTTAACCTGGTTGAGAAACCCTCTGCACTGAACTGGATCGCCCCCAAATCGCTGGGGAAGTGGAGCGGAACCAGACATACCTCTTTATAGAGGTAACACTCGAGGCGGGTGCCTGCACAGAGACTGGAGCAGCAGCAGGGACGGCCTGCAACACAGGTTCTACCGGAGCAGCCACAGTGGGAGATTCCAGACGAGCCGTGCAACTCAGGAGCGTCATTAATGCCATGGCAAACTGATCCATATGGTGATCCAGGTCATCCAATCTGGAAAAAATATTACCAACAAGTGGATTGGCTGCATCTTCTGAATTCATGGCCTTCGCCTACTGTCAGAAACCATGAATCAGACCGAGACAGAAGTACAGTTAAATCACACTTGTTTAATAATAATAATAAAAAGGTAAACAGAGTAAGCGTAGTCAAAACATAGCCAGAGTTCAGTAACCGGATCGGGTAGTCAGCCAGGCCAATGTCAGAGAGCCAGAGATAAATGTAGTAGTACAGCAAGCAGGATCAGAAGCCAGAAGGAACGTCAGCCGAGCAAGTTTACAACAGGAACGCAGCCCTGACAGTAGCTCTGTCCCAATCTGCCAAGTCTCCCTTGATTTTTTTGGAGGAGCTGGATATAATTTTCTTCATATAGCTTTGATAGGTCTACCATCAAACTAATTCCCAAATACTTAATACGTCTTCCATTCCATATGAAAGAAAAAGACTGCTTAAGAAAATCCTCTATATTTTGGGGTATGTGCAACTGAAAAATTTCGGATTTGTTAGTTAGTTTGACATAAGCCCAAAATTCTTTAGGTCCGCCATTAAATTAGGTAATGTTATTAAAGTGGAGGTCCACCCACCGTTGCAAAAATTAAAAGCCAGCAGCTACACATACTGCAGCTGCTGACTTTTAATAATCGGACACTTACCTGTCCTGGAGTCCAGCGATGTCGGCACCGTAGCTGATGTTTCCATCAGCTGTCGGGTGCATGCCACCTCCATTGCAAGTAAGGGAACCCGGCAGTGAAGCCTTGCGGCTTCAGGCTGGGAACCCTACTGCACATTTGCGAGGCTCCGCTCCTCTCTCCTACTGGCCTGGCCACAGGGGGAGAAGGAGGGAGGAGGAGGGAGCCCCAACCATGACGTCAATACCCACGGCTGAGGCTTCCAGAAGTGGGGAAAGCATACCTGTGAGACAGTTATGCTGTCCCCCCTCCCCCCGAAAGGTGCCAGTTGTAGCACCGGAGGGGGGGAAGGAGTACAATGAGTGGAAGTTCCACTTTTAGGTGGAACTCCGCTTTAATGGTTCAGGTATAAATAAACAAAATATCCACATAAGCGGAGAATTTATGCTCTACAAGGCCCACTTTAAAACCGTGGATGTTGGGGGTTTTCTCTTATTTTACATAACGGTGCCTCCATTACCAATGCGAACAGCAGGGGTGACAAAAGGCACCCCTGCCGGGTCCCGTTCTTTATCTCAAAAGAGGAGGAAAGGACACCATTGACCTTCACCCTAGCCGTGGGTTTCCTATTCAGGGCCATAATCCAGCCTGACAGCCTGACATTCTTGGTCCCAAGCCCACGACGGCTAGAACCTCCTCGAGGAATATATTTCATTTTAAGTGGAGGGTCATTGGTCAACAGTCTGGTTTAAAACCATTGGGTACAGTATATTGAAAACATTGTATAATTCATTGTTGGGTATCTTTCGGCAAGGTTTGAATAAAAGATTCCAGCACTTTTTTTTACATTTGGTCACATCAAGCATCTGTTGCCCAGCTTTGTAAGGCTACCACCTGGTTATTGTTTATACTTTGTCAAAGTTTTATCAAGAGGATGTCTAGGCTTCATTTGACAAGTTAAGTCTTTGACCCTTATTTGTTCTGTATGCATGTTGTTGCCTATCCTGCTGTTTCATTGCTTGGGGGCATCCCATAGTCTATTAATATTCAACCTTTTGTTTTGTACTGTATGGTTAAGATACTAGCAATGTTTCCAGTTAGTCTGCATTGCTTGCTAAAAAAACGAGGACTCACAGATTAAGGTGCGGTTATAGGAGTATGCTAAGGGGGACATGCCCAGGGCCTATGAATATCCAGTGTCTGTCCTGTTTTGTGCACCAATATATGGTATTTACTTTTGTCTAAATTCCTACTACACTAAATGCAGATGAACAAATCTGCTTTTGTTCCATCAGCCAGCTACAGCAGTTGTCAGAATATAGTGGGCTCTGCAGACAATGACTGCAGCGGATTGGCTGTAGTCACTGCTTACCCAAGTATTATCCACCCAGATTTTCAGTTTGAAGAATGTTGGGTGGTGTGGTGCTGACGGGGGCCACCCACTGCTTGAGTTTTGGCAAGTACATCAGAAAACCGAATGTAGCCTGATCAGTGTATGACCAACTTTTAAGTAATGCATTTTTTTCTGAGATGTCATTTAACTGTTTTATTTTCCTCCACTGCAGACTCTCATTAAAGTTGGGTAATGATGTCAGTCTTACGGTTGGCGTTTATAACCTGTTACAAAAAGCTATGAAGCCACCTCCTGTCAAGCTTTACCGTGAATCCAATGAGCCTGTGAAAACCAAGACACGCTCTTTCAATAGGGAGAATGGAAGTTTGCTTCTTCCCAGCGATACAAAGAAATCACAGGTACAGCTAGAAAATGGAAAGAAATAATAAAGGAATAGTAGCTACTTGGTAACCTAAGCTAAAGTTTACCAAATCCTTTTGTCAGAAACACCAAAACAATGTGGGGGGCAATTCATGAAGTCATTTGCAACACATTTCAGGGAAAGGGATTTGCACTGGCAACCTGTGGGGCCTATACTTTCTCCCCCTGGGGGATTCTGCCTCAGATTGTTTACTTGGGTGTCCCCCATCTGACTCTCTTCCCTCCTCAGACAATTTGGTTGCTCTGTCTCGTGTCCCACACTCCTGCTGCCTAAGTAAAGAGGATTTTTCTGAATCTATCTGCCCTCATTGGACTAATTGCAGACCTTTTTGTAGGAGTCCTCAAGGTCGTAAGCGACCCTCTCCTCCTCTGTCATGTTCCGTTTCTGTTACAACTCTGGCAAGGGTCTTGTACCCAAAAGAGGATAATGGAATGCCGAGGGGGAGGAAAAAAATAAGATAGCCGCTGTTACTATGAATCTGAGGTGTGTTTTGTTTTTTTCTTGTTTTGTTTTTTTTTTTTGCAAGAGGAGCCTCTCCTGCTTATTTTATCACCAAAACTCTGTGATACTATTTGGTGTTTGATTGATAAGTTAAGGACGTGTCTAGTACTAGAGCCCTCAGAAGCTTCCTGACCTAAGGTCACCAGAATGAGTTCCCTTAAAAAATGCAAACCATCTAAGACATTTCCTGTACACTCCCTTGGGGAAGACGTCCTGTATGGTGATAGCCGCATCCTGAAAAAAATTTACACTTTTGATCAACAATATCTCATAAAGAACTAATTTCTGAAAAAATAGGGGGTCCCAGAGGTTGATTCGGCTATTGACTACCTCAACAGATCCTCGAAGGTTGAGAATCTCCTAGCGTTTAAGGCTTGATTCACACCTATGCATGTTTAGTGCATTTTGCAGATTTGCACTACTGAACGTGTTCCATAGGAAACAATGTTAAATGGACTGTAGTGCAAAAAGCCCTAAAACTGCATATGTGTGAATCCAGCCTAATGCCATGGATAAGAGACTTGAGGGGCTTTTCAAATCCTCTCTTGCCCTGATTGGGCTGATGGTCTAACCTGTTGTCTCCCCTATGACTTTATGCCACATTCTGGTGGTCTGAAAAAAATCTGTTTAAACTCCTGAATTATGAAAAATCATGCGTGACTAACAATCAGAAATTAACAAAGAAATAAATGACACCTAGTGTCATAAAAAACACGCAAACCTATCAAGTGCTTTAAGTCGGTGGCATAAATGTCAGATGTATCTACGATACCAACCGCTCAGTGTCTCCCACCCCTTTCTGCCAACCCCTGCACTGGTTTCTGATTGCCCAGCAAATTAAATTGAAAATTCTAACATACAAAGCCATCCCCGTTCTACATCACTAATCTTGTTGTCAAATACCATCCAAACCATCTTCTCTGCTCCTCCCAAGACCTCCTACATCACTAATCTTGTCGTCAAATACCATCCAAACCATCTTCTCTGCTCCTCCCAAGACCTCCTGCTCTCAAGCTCTCTTGTCTCTTTCTTCCATGCTTGTCCCCTGAACTTCTCCAGAGCCTCTCCCATCCTCTGGAACTATCTACTTCAATCTGTCCAGCTATCTCCTAATCTGGCCACCTTTTAGACAATCCCTGAAAACTCATGTCTTCAGGGAAGCCTATCACACCTCCAATTAACTGAACTTTTATCACTTTCATCTGCTCACCCCAGACAGTTATAACCTTTTTTGTAAGATCTTATGAGCAAGGCCCTCTTATATTTTATTGTAACTGTACTGTCTCCCTTTAGATTGTGCAGCGCTGCACAAACTGTTGGCGCTATATAAATCTTGTATAATAATACATCAAGGTGTACAAATGAGCATTGCATAAAAACACTCCCCATGACAATGTCACTGCTACATTATTCCCACTGCCCTTTGTATTTTAAGGTCTGGATAAAATGCATGTCCCAAGAACTGGCATCCATTTCTACCGAGGCTGATCTGCTTTAGCACCTGGAAATTCTGCCAACTTCTCTGAGGTATTGGACTGGCTGACTCCCTGCATCAGATGTATCGAGTGGGTCTCCTATTGGTGCAGTCTTTTGTGGCTAAAATACTGGTTGCCATAACCGGTGTGCAAAAAGCAGATTGAGAAAATTCCCTTTGCAGGATGACAGCTCTTTGAGAAACTTGACTCCTTTAGAAAAAATGTAATTGGGGTAAGAGCACCCTGTTGTCTAGTAAACACAATTCTATGTTTCTACTCAGAGAAAGGGTTCCTTTTGACCTTCACAGGCCTCATCTTCCAAGCCTACAACAGAAAAACAATTCTGTTGCAAGCCTTAGACCATGCTGGCTTAGTCTGGTTCCAAACCTTCTGTAACAAAACAAAAATCTCCTGCGCTCTCGGTGTATCCTCAAAACATAGGTGGCTATAGTCTATAGTCTTGCAGCCCTCCTCAGAACAATAGGTGTTCATATGGCTAGAAAAAGAAAGAAAACAGGAGGGCGCACCGACCTAGTGTATTACCACTTACAGGTTTATTAAAATGTAAATAAAAAGCAATAGTCCTACTCACAGACAAAGCTTAAATACAAGCTTATCGGACAAGATGGCTGGAAATCTTGGCATTCACCGTTTCAGGGGCGCACCCCTTTCAGCGGACCATTTAGGCTCTGATGAAAGGAGTGCGCCCCTGAAACGTAAGCCATCTGGATGTTTTTGGGGTATCGTCAGACCATCCCTGTTGTCAAGTCCTGTCGGTGAATGCCAAGATTTCCATCCATCTTGTCCGATAAGCTTGTATTTAAGCTTTGTCTGTGAGTAGGACTATTGCTTTTTATTTACATTTTAATAAACCTGTAAGTGGTAATACACTAGGTCGGTCCGCCCTCCTGTTTTCTTTCTTTTCCAAACCTTCTGTGCAATGACAAGGCACCCAAACTTCAAGTTGGGGGACATCTGTCATCCTTTGCGTCCACCTGGGTTTGGAACATTCCAGACTTTTGGGTTTAGTCTGTCCTCGCCCTGCTCCTTGCCTTACTTCGGTCTCGGGATGTTCACAGTGTGGGATACCTAGACGACCACCTGTTGAAAGCCCGTTCTGGCCATGTTCTTTAGACCAACTTCAGCTGTTGCAAGCCTCGGGTGGATTCTTAATCTCCAAAAATCTGCACTGACTGACAAATTTCTTGGAGTACCTGGGTCTTGTCTGAAGTGTTTCCAACACCAGCAAAAATTCTCTTGCTGAGATCTACAATGTAATATTGACATAAAGGCGCACACAGTCTTTTTTCAACCTTATGACCTATGTAGCAAATATGTAATCTCAAGCAAGAACTCTGTCCCATTCTCATTCCTCAATGTGGTTTTGCCTGGGGGGCCTGGGTCTGATGGTGGCTTCCTTTTTGTTGAGGTGATATCATATGCCCAATTTCCCTCCAGGCTGGTACACCACAGCCTTCTGTCTGAGACCAGCAATCTTCTTCTCTGGATTGCCCCCATGTGCCTGTTGGCAGAGGCCAAACATTCCCTACCTTGGTGGATACATGATCTGGCGCTGGAGGTGGGAAGTCTCTTCTCCCGTTTTTGGATGGTGCTCATCACAGATGCCAGCCTGTTGGGCTGAAAAAGTGTGTCCGAGATAGTGATGCTATGTGAAACTTGGTTGCTGCAGGAAGTGCAATTTCCTATCAACACCCTGGAACTGTGTTCCTTGCCCTTCAGAAGTAGACAAGCTCCCTTCAGAAGTAGACAAGCTGCCTTCAGGGACTATTGTTGTGGGTTCAGTTGGACATTGCCATGGCTGTGGCTTACATCAGTTACCAGGACCACTCATGGAGAATTGGGCTTAAAGTGGATGTAAACCCTCCATTCACCCAGTGAAGTAAACAGCCTCAGATGATACAGAGATGAACCAAATTTCCCTTCATAAGTTTTGCATGCACGTCTGCGGTCTTCACATTTTATAAACTGTTTAGAAAGTTCAGATCGTGTTAGGAAATTTTCTCTTCCTGTTTAACACAGTGTGTGATGTCTGGGCATACATCCAAGATAGCTAAAATTGCTGATTGGAGGAAAGGCGCACAAACCCCCTCTCATCATAGGCAGAGACTCTGAGGTGTTTTGTAACAAAGCCAGCTCCCTGCTAATCTATTTTAGCAAACTGCCCTGACAGAAATTTCAGGCTGCTTTTATCTGATGTGTCAGAGAATTATCAGGAGTTATTAGGCTGATAACAGAGGAACTATTCAGGAGAGAGCTATGGGACTTGGCTCTTTGAAGATGGATAACAAAATACTGCAGATATATGTGCCCAGCTCAAATTTCATGAATTGGGTTTACATCCACTTTAATTCTGCTTGTCTGCTGAACACATTGCACAAAGTAGAGAAGTTTGTGTCTGTCGGGATCTGAGGTCCTTTGTGGTGGATGAACTGGTAACCCTGTGGGATCAGTTCTCCCTTATTAATGTTGGGGGCCAAATTTCAGCCTCAGCTATTTTTTATCGGCCACTGCAAGGTGACCCACGATAAATGCCTAGGGGCCCCCACTCAGGCTGACAAGGTCTCATAAGATGGATGCAACTGACTGAGGATGCAAGCTGGGGAGAGGTTCATTCAGACCCAAAGCATGCTGTAGAAATAGAAATCGCCTGGCCACTGCACACACCTCGTCTGGAATGATTACCAGGTAAATATGTGCTTTCCTTTTGTTTGCTTTTTGGAAGCCCATCTCATTCTGATGTCCCCTTGACGGATGCAATATTTCAGTGTTTGGCTTGGATGCAGCAATATCTGTTCAAGGCTTTATTTCAATATTGCTCTGGTGAGTGTTAACCCCTAAGGGGTGTGTGTGTCACGTGGTGGATCTGGAGGGTCGGTGGAAGGTGCACTCTACTTATTTCTTTAGGATCACCCATGGACATTCTTTTGAAGCACTGGAACTTATTTGCATCTGTCTAAAAAGACTTTTATGTGGTGTTGACCACTGCTATTATTCAACATTCAGCGCTGTTTGTAGTATTGACTGACATAGATTATTGTCTTTATTTTATTTTTTACTACTGTTATATATATTTTGCCATGTTTTAAACAGCTGCTTAGTTATATATATGTTTTTATACATATATATAATATATATTTTTTAATATTTTTTTTTTTTTTTTAATATTTTTGTCAACATTTACTGCTCATTTGTGGATGACTGGTGTGGTCATTGCACCTTTTGGTATTAGCAATATTCGTGGTCCGTAGGCACTGAGTGGTGTATTATAGGCCGTTTTATACACCCTTATTTAGATTCTATCGATTTTTTTCTCGGCAGCCATGGATGTTTTGCAATTCCTAAGTAGTAGAACGATTGACATTGCCAATGTATTTTCAGTTAATGAGCAAACCACTGCACAAGTTAACTTTAATGGTATAATGACTGCATTAGGTAATGTTCTTGAGAAACAAGTCCGCACGTGGTGGGACATTTGCACATTAGAATATTATATAAAAGAAAAAATTATAATTAGAAGCCTTCGTTGGGAAGTAGCTCCCCAAGATGGCCTAGATGACCTTGAATCTATGAATGAGTGGTATGATTTCTTTTTCGTACATCACGGGACACAGAGCGACATAGTCATTACTAATGGGTTATATAGATACCGTCAGGTGCTGGCACTGGCAACTTCCAAAACCGGAAGTACCCTCCCCTATATAAGCCCCTCCCATCCGGGAGCACCTCAGTTTTTTTGCCAGTGTCTAAGGTGTTGGCCAAGAAGAAACATGTGTTTTTCACTGAGCTTGCGTACAGGTTCTTTTGGGCCTCAGTAAGCTATTCCGGATCCGACCAAAAAAGCTTCATAGCTAAACGGTCGGTACCCGGGCCTTGCAGAGAAGAGCAAGGTTTTGCCTGTAATGCTTCTCTTAGGAGAGCTGGACCCTGGGATCCAGAGCTCTGGTCATACCCACGACCAAGATGTTTTCTGTGCAGGGTGCTATACAGGTCCAGGGGAGTGGAATCCTTGGGAACCCGGTCCCTGAAGGTTTGATTACAATGCCTGCCGTGATAGGTGAAGTTTGGGCTTTTGTGGACCAAACAAAGTCCTGCGGCGGGGAACAGGTAAGTGGGGGCCCCCAGGAACTTGGTTCTATTGGGGGACCCCCAAGCCTAATTTGTCTTTCTGTCTGTTACCTAATGGTATTCCCGCAAAATTCTGTGCATGCCTGTAACTACTAAAAAAATGTAATAATTTTTAATGGTGGTCAAGAAAAAAAAAAAAAAAAAAAGTTTTTATATATATTTAATATATTAGACTGCGGTACCTGTGTTTGTCCACTAGAGGCCGCTGTGGAATGTTTTCTTGTCATGTGGACTAGCTTCTTCTCAGCAGAGCAAAGTCCAGGCAGATGGTGAGTTCTCTTATAGGAAACTGCTTCCTCTGCCATGTTGCAGTGTTTGTCCATCCCCCGGCCTGCGGCAAAGAGGGGCCCTGGCTCCTGTCCCTTGTTACCATATTTGAAATTAGCGCCGAAGGCGCACGTGCCCGCGCGCGTGCGCGCGCGCCTCTATATATAGAGGTGAGCCGGGAAAGGGGGCGGAGCCTGGGGGATGACGCTCTGTGCGCGCCGCAGCGCTTCTGCGCATGTGCGGGCGTCCCAGCAGTTTTTAAAAAAACCACAATATTGTAGTGAGCTGGCTATGAAGTACAGAGACAGAGCTGGCAACATTTAAAGGCATACAGCAAGCGGTTGATACAGGCATCCCCTAGAAAGGCACATTAGTAGACACCAACTGTGATATAGCAGCAATTGTGCTAGACTATTCTCAGTAAAAGTGGTGTATTACGGCTGGAATACCTCAGCTTTAGGCTTAGGAATATGCCGTCCAGAAGCTCCGGAACTGAATCTTCCAGGAAGCGAAGGGGGTCTCATCGGGCTCTGAGGATCTTGGGCATACTTCTGCTGCACCAGTCTCCCCTGAAGTTCAGAGGTAAGTGACCGTAGAGACCCCGCAGGGGTACTTGGTACTGCGGCTGTCCTCAGTCACCTGCTCCTGTGTATGTAACAGAGGAGGTTTTTTTCCTCAGCTCTGGGAGGATTAGAGAGAGATTGTCAACATTTATCGCTGCCTCCCTGTCAGGGAAAGCACGCCCGATCTCCGTCTCCTCCTTCAGAGTGCCTGTTAGCAGAGCAACAGTCCCATACAGGGATCGACCTGCCTGAAGGGGATCAGGATGAGGTTGATCTGTTATAGAGGAATCAACAGTGGGGGAACCTTTTCTCAGCATCTCAAGCTGAAAGATTATGGGTTCAGTCTCTGACTAACATGGTCCGATCAGCATTTAAAAATGCACCTTGCGGAACCATCAACCACTACTGTATCCTCGTTGGGGTCGCTAGAAGCCCCCAGACTGTTTGTTCTTTTTCACTTCACCCTTTACTGAAAGGGCTCATTTTCCAGGATTGGGAACGTCCTGAGAAAACATTTATTCCCCCAAGAGATTTCCGGTGGTCTATCCCATGGAGGATAAGTTCATCAAAAAAAAAAAAAAAAATGGAAGGTCCCTACAGTGGACGCAGCCATCTCTTGTATGTATAAATCACTGACATGTCCAGTGGATAATGTCCAAATGTTCAAGAACCCAATAAATAAAAGATTGGAGTCCTTATGAAAATCTGCTTGGTGATACAACCAGCAGTAGCAGCTATTGGGGTCTGCTAAGCAGTGAAGGATCAGTTGAAACAGGTCTTGAGGGACTTGACAGATCAGCAGGCTTTGCCCTAGCTGATCTACCTAGAGCCTTAGGCTTTGCGGTTGACGCCATAGAGGATTCAGTCCATCAGGCCTCCCGCCTTACGCTGTCTATAGTACATACGCGTAGGCTCCTATGGCTCAAAAACTGGTCTGCTGAAGCTCCCTGTAAAGAATGGCTGGTTAGCGTCCCATTTCATGGTGAACGCTTATTCAGGGAAAACCTGGACAAATATATCCAGAAAATTTCCAGCGGTAAAAATACGCTCTTGCCGGTTAAAAGCAGAGTTAGAGGTCCCTCTTTAAGAGGCCTGCTTCTCCAGTCCCTGGGGCATCGGCTGTGTAACAGTTCCGACGGCCTCCTCGGTCAAATCCCGGGGGTAAAAAACAGGGACAGTAGCAGGGTAATGAGAAACCCTGGGTCAGGGGAGGTACAAAAACCTCCCCCAAAGTTAAATTCATTGAAGCCCCCACTCAGTCGGGTGGGGGGAGGACTCCAGTTCGCAAGAGACCTGGCGGGACACGATCAAGACAGATAGGTGCTCTCCGCAGTAGGTTTGGGATACAGTTTGGAGTTAAAAGACTCTCCTCCTTCCCATTTTTGAGGTCAAACGTGCCAAGGGATCCCCGGAAGAGAGAGTCCCTCCTGTTGGCACTAGAACAACTATTGCTCCAAGGAGTAATTATGGAGGTTCCCCTGGAAGAATGAGGGTTCGGGTTTCACTCAAACCTCTTTACAGTCCCGAAGCAAACGCGGACGGGAGGCCCATATTAATTCTAAAAGGGCCATACAAATTCCTGTATATCAGGTCTTTCCGATGGAGTCGATCCGATCGGTGGCCACTGCCCTACAAGGGGAGGATTGGTTAGCCACGATCGACATCAAAGATGCTTATTTGCACATTCCCATCTTTCCAGTCCACCAAAAATTTCTACGCTTTGCAGTAGAAGGGCGCCATTTTCAGTTCAGAGCCTTACCCTTCGGTTTGGCCACAGCACCACGAGTGTTTACAAAAATTCTGGCTCTTTATTGGCCAATCTAAGAACACAAGGTGTAATGATAATGGCATATTTGGATGACTTGTTGCTGATAGACCACTCAGTGAAAAAACTAGACGTGGTCGTTCACAAGACAATCAAGTATCTGGAATCTCACGGTTGGATTATCAACCGAGACAAGTCAGCCCTAAAAACCAGTCAAAAGTCTGGAATACTTGGGGCTAAGGTTGGATTCAGGCCAGAGAAAAATATTCTTGCCTCGAGGAAAGGTGTTGTCTTTGAAAGATTTGATCCACTTAGTGGGTACAAAAAAGACAGCCGTCCATACGCCTGTATATGAGGCTGCTGGGAAAAATGGTGGCATCATTCGAAGCAGTACCCTACGGTCAATTCCATTCAAGGAATTTGCAAGGGGCCATACTGTCAGCCTGGAACAAAAAAAAAATTCAGGCCTAGACTTACAATGTCCTTGTCCCCTTCCGTTCGCAAGAGCCTCCGTTGGTGGTTGGTTTCCCAGAATCTGGAAAAAAGGAAATCCTTCAGTCCGATTTCTTGGGAGGTGGTCACTACAGATGCCAGCCTTATAGGCTGGGGAGCAGTACTGGAGCAATAGTCTCTCCAGGGCAGATGGTCGGATGCAGAAAAGGCCCTGCCCATCAATCTCTTAGAGATACGAGCAGCCCGGTATGCCCTAGTAGCATGGACATCCAAACTCCAAGGGTCCCCTGTCAGAATTCAATCAGACAATGCCACAGCAGTGGCATATATCAATCATCAGGGGGGCACCAGGAGTCGTGCAGCCCACAGGGAAGTAAATTACATCCTGAAATGGGCAGAAAAAATATGTCCCAGCCATATCTGCGGTATTCATTCCAGGAGTGGAGAATTGGAAGGCGGACTTTCTAAGTCGCCAGCAATTAGGCCCAGAGGAAGGGTCCCTTCACCCCGAGGTTTTCTGGACAATATGTCAGCGGTGGGGAACATCGGATGTAGATCTTCTAGCATCCAGATTCAACGCAAAGGGTGACAGGTTTGTCTCTCGGACAAGGGATCCCCTAGCTTGCGGCTCGGATGCCCTAGTGTTCCCTTGGGATCAGTTCAAGCTGATATATGCATTCACACCGCCACAATGGTTACCTCGATTACTCCGCAGAATCAGGGTAGAAAAGAAACCAGTGATTCTGGTGGCTCCAGCGTGGCCCCGAAGAGCGTGGTACGTGGAGATTGTAAAATGTCAGTGGGGAGTCCTTGGACTCTCCCACATCGTCCGGACCTGCTTTCGCAAGGACCGATATACCACCCTTCCTTACCAGCCCTAGGTTTGACGGCCTGGCTATTGAAGCCCATATTCTAAAAAAGAGAGGGCTCTCTAATTCTGTGGTATCTACCATGATCAATGCCAGGAAGCCGGTATCCAGGCAGATCTACTATAGAAGCTGGAAGGCGTACATCGCCTGGTGTGAAGCCAAGAAATGGCATCCACGTAAGTACGTAATAGGTAGGAGTCTGGACTCCCTACAATGGGCTGTAGATAGGAAGCTTGCCTTGAGTACTATCAAGGGTCAGATTTCGGCCTTGTCAATATTTTTTCAAAGGCCCTTGGCTTCGCATTCACTAGTCAAAGCCTTTATACAAGGAGTGATGCGTATTAGTCCTCCGGTTAATATTCCCATATGTCCATGGGATCTAAACTTGGTTCTGTCGGTTCTACAGAAACAACCATTTGAACCATTACAGCATATTTCCTTGGTGCTTCTCACCAGGAAATTGATTTTTCTAGTAGCCATTTGTTCGGCTAAAAGAGTATCGGAATTAGCAGCTATGTCCTGTAAGGAGCCATATCGGGTTATCCATAAGGACAGAGTAGTGTTACGTCCTCATCCAGCCTTTCTTCCTAAGGTGGTATCGAGGTTTCATTTGAACCAAGATGTGGTTCTTCCTTCTTTTTTCCCCAAACCTACTTAGGTAGAGGAAAAGTTATTGCATTCTTTGGATGTAGTAAGAGCAGTTAAAGCTTATCTAAAAGCCACTGCTCAGATTCGCAGAACGGATACTTTGTTCTGCCGGAAGGCCCCAGAAGGGGTCAGGCAGCGTCAAAATCTACTTTAGCCAAGTGGATTCGACAGGTCATAATACAAGCCTATGGCTTGAGAAATAGACCGCCTCCGTTCAAAGTTAGGGCGCACTCCACGAGAGCAGTTGGAACTTCATGGGCAGTGCATCACCAGGCCTCCCTGGCTCAAATCTGTAAGGCCGCAACATGGTCATCAGTACACACGTTTACTAGGTTCTACCAGGTGGACGTTAGAAGTCAGGAGGATGTCGCCTTTGGGCGCAGTGGGTTGCAGGCCGCAAAAGATCCTCATGTCTGATAGCGCTCAGCTTATATATGGTGTATCCCCCCCCTCATTTGGCATTGCTTTAGGACATCCCATTAGTAATGACTATGTCGCTCTGTGTCCCGTGATGTACGAAAAAGAAAATAGGATTTTTATAACAGCTTACCTGTAAAATCCTTTTCTTGGAGTACATCACGGGACACAGAGCTCCCACCCCTCTTTGGGGACACTTATTGCTTTGCTACAAAACTGAGGTGCTCCCGGATGGGAGGGGCTTATATAGGGGAGGGTACTTCCGGTTTTGGAAGTTGCCAGTGCCAGCACCTGACGGTATCTATATAACCCATTAGTAATGACTATGTCGCTCTGTGTCCCGTGATGTACTCCAAGAAAAGGATTTTACAGGTAAGCTGTTATAAAAATCCTATTTTTTTTAATACTATGGGTTTTAAACTTCAAGATCTAATCCTGAAACGTAAACGGAAAGAAATGTCAAAACTTGAGAGCAGGATTAATGATCTTAAATTGCAGCTTTACCCTATTAAAGATTCACAGCAGGTATCTGACTTTAATATCCGGATAAAGAAAAAACTTGAAAAGGTGGACAAAGATACCCAGAAAAAGAAAACTAAAAAGTTTCATCGTGATTTGGGTGACTTTCGTTCTAAGTCTGTCTATCTTTGGCAGCAAAATAGGACTGCAGATAATAGGGAAACCAATGGTGAAAATATTAACTATGATGACCCTGTGTCAAGATCTCCACAGATATCCACTAATGTCCCCGGTACAAGTGATGTGAGGAGGAATGATGCCCCCCCACATCCACCGAGGGACCACTCCACACCTATTAGGACTAATGGGGACTACGGTAGAGGGAGCTCAGTGAGAGATGGACCCAGTAGCGCCCACTATCATACACCCCATAATCAACAATATCATGTTCCAGTTCATAATAGGTTTGAACCATTATGGGAGAATGGAACAAGAAGCGACTATCGATCTCCCCGTCCTTTTTTAGGGAGGGGGAGGGGGTGGCAGAGACGAGGCAGAGGTCGTCCCCAAAGAAGGGGAAGACCTCCGGCGCACACTCAACAAAATCAGGAATACAGAGACCCCCAGTGGAAAGAACCACCTTATTGGGAAAGGGATCAGGTTCAACATCCCAGCCAGAGGAGAGACGAACGCGAGGATGCAGAGCGGGGGCAAAAATCCAGAAAAAGAAGCAGAGGCCCAGATTAGGTGGCATTTTTAATTTGAGTGACACAATTTTATCACATAAGGAAACAAATATTCTCCATTTAGGTTTAAAATGCGGCCTGAAAAGGCCAATTAATAAGTTTGATGTTTTCATAGACATACATAGATATGTACGTAAAATAAATATGAAAAAATATTTTCTTAACAAAAATTCACAACCAACGACCAATTTGTCGTCTGTGGCATTAGATAGTGGGCTTCGTAATAAGTCCCTCTTCAATCCTTTGAATGGCGCGAACCACCAATTGGAAACGTTTAAGGGTCTTGTGATACGAGATCTTCAGCACATAGTACCCAAAAAGGAGGTTAATCCGCACCATATATTAGACGGAATTTCAATGCTTGAAGAGAGAAAAGATATAATAATTAGACCAGCTGATAAAGGGGGAGGAGTGGTTATTTTGAATAAGACATTTTATGTCAACCAACTTATGGAGATGTTAGATGACACCAATACCTACACTAGGTTGGAGAAAGATCCATCTAGTCAGTATGAAATTAACTTGAAATGTTTGATTGAAATGGGTTATTCTACTGGAGTTTTGACTAATCGCGAGAGGACCTATCTTGTGCCTAGCAGTAGTAGAATCCCCACTATTTACACCCTCCCTAAGATCCATAAAGATGTTAATTGTCGCCCCGGAAGACCCATTGTCAACGGGATTGGATCTATCACATCCCGTCTGGGACAATATTTGGATTTATATCTCCAAAAAAGTGTGGTAGAGACTCGTGCCTATTTGAAGGACACCAAAAGTTTTCTTCAGATGTTACAGGCAGTAGACCTCACAGGGAAAGAGGAGATTTTTTTGGTAACTGCGGATGTCTCTGCCCTATACACCATCATCCAGCATGATGATGCCCTGCTGGCTGAATTGGGCACTATGCAAACGCGACGATATACCACATAACCAGAAGAGCTTTCAAAGGAATTCCCTCGATTTCTGTTTGAACCATAATTTTTTCTGGTTTAATGGAGATTTTTATTCCCAATCAAGAGGTGTTGCTATGGGGGCTAAATTTGCCCCCAGCATAGCAAATTTATTCATGGGGGAATGGGAGGACAAGTTTATTTTCTCTGTAACACGCCCACAACTTCTGATGTATAAAAGATACATTGATGATCTGTTTTTCATCTGGGAGGGGCCTGTAGATACGTTGCAAGAATTCTTAAGTGAACTTAATAATAATAAAAATAACATGAAACTGACTAGTGAATATAGCCCCAGTGATATTCATTTTTTGGATGTTCACATTTACAGACGTGAAAATAGGTTGGGAACGAAAGTATTTTTTAAAGCTACAGATTCCAATAGCTATTTACCGGTTAGCAGTGGACACCATCCTATTTGGTTGAAAAACATACCTAAAGGACAAATTACCAGAGTTAAAAGGAATTGCTCTGAGGGAAGTGATTTTTTACTACAAGCTCAGATCATAAAGGATAAATTTTTAGAAAAAGGTTATAAAGAAGAGGTATTGAATTCTATCATCTGCGAACTGGCGGAACTACCTAGGGATAATTTCCTCAGGGACTCATCACCTGCTCAGGTAGATAGAGGAAGAGAATGGAGTTTTATCTCGAGCTTCCATTCCCAATATAAGGAGGTTGAAGAGATCTTCTATACTCACTGGCATGTTTTATGCATGGATAAAGTACTCTCTACAGTATTGCCTCAAAAACCTGGTTTTATTTATAGAAGGGCCCTGAGCTTTGCCGATAAAATAGTAAGGAAGGTCCTGGATCCTCCATCCAGACCCTCCACTTTTTGGGACAGAGATGGCTTTTTTGCCTGTAGGAGATGCCGTGCATGTAAAGAGGTCAACAGGCCATTGAGGGCCGTTGAAACCTTTACATCAACTTCAAACAATAAGGAGTTTATTATTAGGGAATTTATCACGTGCAATACCTCCTACGTTGTGTATGCCCTCCAATGTCCTTGCGGGCTTATGTACATAGGCCGCACTAAACGTCAACTTAAAATCAGAGTGTCAGAACACATTGCAAATATTATTATTGGTTATAAAGACCATAATGTGTCGCTTCATTTTAAAAATTTTCACAACCAGGATCCCACAGGCCTCAAATTTTGAGGTATTGACCATTTGAAGCCAGCATGGAGGGGCTCTAATTTGGTCAGAGATCTTTCTAAGAGAGAAACCCAATGGATTTTCTCTGTAGACACTTTGTCGCCCAAAGGGTTAAACGTTGAGTTGGATATCAGCTGTTTTATTAGTGATTTTTAAATTTCATCTTATCAGTGCAATTCGTGTATTGTTTTAATAAGATTTGGGTACCTGACATGGCATGTATATATAAGTTTTAGCATTTTTATTATATAAATCCATGTTTTAGAAGGTTTGCCTATACCATGTTATCACCCTGTGTAGTGGCCATCACCCACAGGGGTTAACTGGCTAATCAATTATATTAATTAGTGTTTATATTTATTAGTATAAACATATGAAATATATTACTGTTTTTTAACAAGTTTTTTTGATGTAATTAATTTTGATGCAGTTTTTAATGTAATATTATACCTAGTATCCTGTATAAACCCTTGTGAAGTTATATCCGGGTGATTTGTACTGGGATATGCAGTTAAGACTATGTTTGTCCCATTCCTCTCCCTGTAGGAAGTCTTCAGTGTGATCTGTCTTCATTGCATTGTGCGCCTATTGCTTTGTTGGGCGCGCGCTGATTGGCTAGGGCTGAGGACGGGGACGTAATATAAGTCGGCGTGTGCGTCGTGTGGGCACGCCCTCTGTCGAAGTCTGCCAATGACGAAACGCGTCAGGGCGTGACCTACACGACACGCTGGAAGTGCTGGTTTGCGTTCCACCGTTCAGAGAACCAGGAAGAGGAAGACAAGCATTGCAGCCCTCAGTTCTCTTGATATACGCCGGACGGCGGATACGGTGACGTGTAACCATCCTTCATGTTTGCTCATTTTGATTATGTATTGATGTACGTTTAATGTGTGAGGGGGCAATGTCTGTGAGGGTTTGCTATATAAAATAAACTGGGTTACGCTATGTGCTTTCATTTTGTTTGCTTTTTGGAAGCCCATCTCATTCTGATGTCCCCTTGACGGATGCAATATTTCAGTGTTTGGCTTGGATGCAGCAATATCTGTTCAAGGCTTTATTTCAATATTGCTCTGGTGAGTGTTAACCCCTAAGGGGTGTGTGTGTCACGTGGTGGATCTGGAGGGTCGGTGGAAGGTGCACTCTACTTATTTCTTTAGGATCACCCATGGCCATTCTTTTGAAGCACTGGAACTTATTTGCATCTGTCTAAAAAGACTTTTATGTGGTGTTGACCACTGCTATTATTCAACATTCAGCGCTGTTTGTAGTATTGACTGACATAGATTATTGTCTTTATTTTATTTTTTACTACTGTTATATATATTTTGCCATGTTTTAAACAGCTGCTTAGTTATATATATGTTTTTATACATATATATAATATATATTTTTTAATATTTGTATTTTTTTAAAAATATTTTTGTCAACATTTACTGCTCATTTGTGGATGACTGGTGTGGTCATTGCACCTTTTGGTATTAGCAATATTCGTGGTCCGTAGGCGCTGAGTGGTGTATTATAGGCCGTTTTATACACCCTTATTTAGGTAAATACATATGCTCTATAATTAGGCCCTGAGGGCGGGGCGAAACATGTTGAGGGCTTGGCCTGGATGAATCGAGCTGAGGCTGCTTTTACCTGTTAATCACTCGGACCATCTGAGGTGTGCGGTGGCGAGACAATTTTTTTACATTTTCTACAGTGTCCTTTTTTTTTTTTTTTTTTTTTGGTTGTTCTGAGTGGGACGTTGGCTGGTTTTGTTTACACTACTGGTTACAGTGAAAATGTTGTATGTGCCATATATGTGTTGAAATTATTATTAGATTATTAGGGCCAGAAGGAATGTGCGTCTAACAATTTTGTTATTGAAAGCAATTTAGTTCTCTTAATCGTACAGTAAGGACTAGGGATGGGCCGAACGACCCCCCCCCCCCCCCCGCCGCCCCTCTTACGAACATCGGGAAAGTTCGAAACCGAATAACGAACCCCATTGAATTCTATGGGACCTGAACGTGAAAAAAAACTGCCCATTTTGAAGGCTTATTTGCAAGTAATTGGGCATACAATGGTTATGGAGGCCCGGGTACTTCCCTGAGGGGACATGTATCAATGAAAAAAAAAGTTTGTAAAAAAACTTCATTTTAAAATGAGCAGTAATTTCACACCGTAACCCTATAGAGGTACTCTTGATGAAGGCAAGAATTGGCCTTGCTGTCAAATATTTTAATGATATGCACCTGTCAAGCAGGTGTGGAAAAATTGGTCTTTGGGTGCTAATTGTGCCCATATAGTAGGTGAGGATGAAAAAAAAGACACAAGTCCAACCTATGTGATTATATGTCAGTATTACATTGTATATCCCTGTAAGTTGTGGTCATTCAGGTGCTTATCTAATAGTTTTTTGAAACGATCGTTAACCCCCCCCCCCCCCCCCCTCTGAAACCACTGCCTGTGGAAGGGAATTCCATATCCTTGCCGCTCTTACAGTAAAGAACCCTCTACGGAGTTTAAGGTTAAACCTCTTTTCCTCTAATTTTAATGAGTGGCCACGTGTCTTATTAAACTCCTTTCCGTGGAAAAGTTGTATCCCTATTGTGTGGTCACCAATATGGTATTTGTAAATTTGAAATCATATACGCTCTCAAGCGTCTCTTCTCCAGAGAGAATAAGTTCAGTGCTCGCAAACTTTCTTCATACCCAATATCCTCCAGACCCTTTATTAGCTTTGTTGCCCTTCTTTGTACTCGCTCCATTTCCAGTGAATCCTTCCTGAGGACTGGTGTCCAGAACTCCACAGCATACTCTAGGTGAGGCCAGACCAAAGTCTTGTAGAGTGGGAGAATTATCGCTTTTTATCTTTTTTTTTATTTTTATTTTTTAAATTCTTTATTAATTAAATTCTATAGAATAACATAACTGTCACAACACATATCCGCAAAGAATACAAAGGGTGTTATTTCAAAATAGCCATAGGTATAAGTTAGCATAACATAGTCCGGGGGTTGAGTTGCTCAATAGCAGATTATTGTGACAGTACTAGCAGTCAGGTAGCTTTCTCTCTGCAACCAATTAGATGATACCCATGTACATTTTATTTGTAATGAGCGAGCGGATGTTTCAGTTTTGTAGGAGAGAACTATATTGTAAAGACGTATAGTCACCCATTAGGGTGTCACAGTGAGGGATAGTGGGACAGATGGGAAGAGGAGAGCAAAAGAAGCAGAAGGGGGGAAGTGCCAGGGTAATGGGATGCGTAGGTGCAACAAAGAAACTGATGGGAGGACTTCAATCCTCAGAGCAATTCTCCAGGAGGGACTTCCCTTCGTCCGAATATATGAACATATTTTAGCGTGTCCATTTCTTTGAATATCGTTTTCTCTTTGATTTTGGGCAGCAAGTACCAGATCTTCCAGAGTATTGATTTTCCTAACCCTATTAAGCCACATGGCATTGGAAGGGGGATTGGAGTTTTTCCAACACAAAGCAACACAGGCTTTGGCAGCGTTAGTCAAGTGACGGAGGATAGATTTTTTTGTATGTCCTAATTGGCATTTGTGAGCAGTGGAACAGGAAGAAGGCAGGATCTCTTGGAATGGGAAGTCCGTAAATTGTTGGGAAATCCTCTGTACCTCTGACCAGTATCGTTGGAGCTTCATACAGGATCAGAAAATATGAAGGAGGGTTCCCTTCTCGTCTCCGCATCTCCAACAACGTTCCGAGGTCCCTGGAAAGCATTTACTCAGTCGACAGGGTAAGGTACCAGCGCATCAATATTTTATAGTTGGATTCCTGTGTGCGCGTGCAGATGGATGACTTCAGGGGTAGATAGATGATGTTTGAACGTCCTATCAAGGTCCCCTTCCCATTTGCTAAAGCAAGATAGTCATCTGGAGGGGAGACTAGCAGGGCATACATCTTTGACAGGGTATGAGGGAGGGGGTCCTTGTCCTCACAGTACGATTCAAACCGAGTCCGCTGGTCGCGGAATTGAGTCGGGGGGGGGGGGGGCCAGCCCAGGGTGCGAAAGAAGTGCTGAAGCGCTTGCCAGAAGGGCAGTTTATACTGACCACCTTGCAGCATCAACATGGAACGCGTGGGCCAGGCGTTAGTACCCAAAAAATTGAAAGCTTGGAAGCAGTCCCCTTCCCGAAAGTCCCCGGATGGGCCGTGTGTGGGAATCTGGGATTTCCCAATATGGGAAATAGTGGGGAATGGGCAGAGAACAGCTCCAGTTTCGTACAAGCCATGTGTCCGACCCGGAGAGTAGGACCTATAGTAGGGTGGGACTTGAGGGAGGCAGGTAAGGAGGCATATAGCACCATGGCGCTCTATTCAGAGGGATAAGGCTAAATTGCTGTTCTAAATGTGTCCATAGTTTAAGGTCCCTATGTCTGCACCAATCTCTTATCCCCAAATGGGCCGCTCGGATTGCGAGTAACGCAGTTAACGAGTGTTTCACAACATGAGCACTGTATTTTTAAAAATCCCGACTCGGTTTGCGAGTGTCTCGCAAAACGAACAGGATTCAAGCCAAAGCAGTGTGCAATAACGCGTTTGGCCTGAGTTTGGGGGGGGCGCCGGAGCCGTTTCTAGCCATTCGTAAATGCTCGGAAAATCTCGGAAATACTAAGTTCCTGAGCCTTTCGGAGTTCAGCCGAGATGTCCCCGGGCCTTTCCGATAATTTCCAAGGCTCTCCGGCGCCCCCGACCTCTGGCCACATGCCGTATTGCATGCCATTGAAGTCAATGCGGAACACATTATTTTCGTTTCCCTTGACTTCTATGGGGAAACTATATGCGAGTGCTTTGGATTACGAGCACTCTCCTGGAACGGATTATGCTCATAATCCAAGGTTCCACTGTATTTTAAAGCGTCTGGGGCAGCTATTCCTCCATTGATTTTAGGTAGTGTCAGGAGGCGTCTGCCGATCCTAGGCCGCTTGTGTGCCCAGATGAGGAAAAACATTTTTTACTCACCTGGAAATACCTGTTGCTATGTGGTCCCACGAAATCTGCCTTCTGAATCACCTCGGATTGTGTCGTCCTCTCCCTCGGGTCCACAGCTCGCTACTGCTCCTGGGAAATGTGTGTCATAATTTCCCAGGATGCAGTGCGCTTCCCCTAGGGCTAGAATTGCGGGACTTCAAGACAGGAAGTGACGCGATTCAGTGAAGATTTCGGCTTCTGACGGCTTCTTACACAGTTTGTGTTTTTCTCGTTGCCAGCACTTCCGACGTCGCCGCCCGTTGTGATGGCAACCCGAGAGGTTTACGGCGCTACGTTGGAATGGGGCGGGACGGGCGGTGCATGATGGTAACCGCTCGTCACCGCTGGTCAGCGGTATTCAGGAAGTAAGTGCTTGTGGGCTTCACATGCCCACAAGCAAAATGAGAACTTCAGCAATGATTTTTCTTTCTCGTACATCACGGGACACAGAGCGACATAGTCATTACTAATGGGTTATATAGATACCGTCAGGTGCTGGCACTGGCAACTTCCAAAAACCGGAAGTACCCTCCCCTATATAAGCCCCTCCCATCCGGGAGCACCTCAGTTTTTTGCCAGTGTCTAAGGTGTTGGCCAAGAAGAAACATGTGTTTTTCACTGAGCTTGCGTACAGGTTCTTTTGGGCCTCAGTAAGCTATTCCGGATCCGACCAAAAAAGCTTCATAGCTAAACGGTCGGTACCCGGGCCTTGCAGAGAAGAGCAAGGTTTTGCCTGTAATGCTTCTCTTAGGAGAGCTGGACCCTGGGATCCAGAGCTCTGGTCATACCCACGACCAAGATGTTTTCTGTGCAGGGTGCTATACAGGTCCAGGGGAGTGGAATCCTTGGGAACCCGGTCCCTGAAGGTTTGATTACAATGCCTGCCGTGATAGGTGAAGTTTGGGCTTTTGTGGACCAAACAAAGTCCTGCGGCGGGGAACAGGTAAGTGGGGGCCCCCAGGAACTTGGTTCTATTGGGGGACCCCCAAGCCTAATTTGTCTTTCTGTCTGTTACCTAATGGTATTCCCGCAAAATTCTGTGCATGCCTGTAACTACTAAAAAAATGTAATAATTTTTAATGGTGGTCAAGAAAAAAAAAAAAAATTTTTTATATATATATTTAATATATTAGACTGCGGTACCTGTGTTTGTCCACTAGAGGCCGCTGTGGAATGTTTTCTTGTCATGTGGACTAGCTTCTTCTCAGCAGAGCAAAGTCCAGGCAGATGGTGAGTTCTCTTATAGGAAACTGCTTCCTCTGCCATGTTGCAGTGCTCGTCCATCCCCCGGCCTGCGGCAAAGAGGGGCCCTGGCTCCTGTCCCTTGTTACCATATTTTGAAATTAGCGCCGAAGGCGCACGTGGCCGCGCGCGTGCGCGTGCACGCGCCTCTATATATAGAGGTGAGCCGGGAAAGGGGGCGGAGCCTGGGGGATGACGCTCTGTGCGCGCCGCAGCGCTTCTGCGCATGTGCGGGCGTCCCAGCAGTTTAAAAAAAACACAATATTGTAGTGAGCTGGCTATGAAGTACAGAGACAGAGCTGGCAACATTTAAAGGCATACAGCAAGCGGTTGATACAGGCATCCCCTAGAAAGGCACATTAGTAGACACCAACTAGCAGCAGCAATTGTGCTAGACTATTCTCAGTAAAAGTGGTGTATTACGGCTGGAATACCTCAGCTTTAGGCTTAGGAATATGCCGTCCAGAAGCTCCAGAACTGAATCTTCCAGGAAGCGAAGGGGGTCTCATCGGGCTCGGAGGATCTTGGGCATACTTCTGCTGCACCAGTCTCCCCTGAAGTTCAGAGGTAAGTGACCGTAGAGACCCCGCAGGGGTACTCGGTACTGTGGCTGTCCTCAGTCACCTGCTCCTGTGTATGTAACAGAGGAGGTTTTTTCCTCAGCTCTGGGAGGATTAGAGAGGCTGCCTCCCTGTCAGGGAAAGCACGCCCGATCTCTGTCTCCTCCTTCAGAGTGCCTGTTAGCAGAGCAACAGTCCCATACAGGGATCGACCTGCCTGAAGGGGATCAGGATGAGGTTGATTCTGTTATAGAGGAATCAACAGTGGGGGAACCTTTTCTCAGCATCTCAAGCTGAAAGATTATGGGTTCAGTCTCTGACTAACATGGTCCGATCAGCATTTAAAAATGCACCTTGCGGAACCATCAACCACTACTGTATCCTCGTTGGGGTCGCTAGAAGCCCCCAGACTGTTTGTTCTTTTCCACTTCACCCTTTACTGAAAGGGCTCATTTACCAGGATTGGGAACGTCCTGAGAAAATATTTATTCCCCCAAGAGATTTCCGGTGGTCTATCCCATGGAGGATAAGTTCATCAAAAAAAAAAAAAAGGAAGGTCCCTACAGTGGACGCAGCCATCTCTTGTATGTATAAATCACTGACATGTCCAGTGGATAATGTCCAAATGTTCAAGAACCCAATAGATAAAAGATTGGAGTCCTTATGAAAATCTGCTTGGTGATACAACCAGCAGTAGCAGCTATTGGGGTCTGCTAAGCAGTGAAGGATCAGTTGAAACAGGTCTTGAGGGACTTGACAGATCAGCAGGCTTTGCCCTAGCTGATCTACCTAGAGCCTTAGGCTTTGCGGTTGACGCCATAGAGGATTCAGTCCATCAGGCCTCCCGCCTTACGCTGTCTATAGTACATATGCGTAGGCTCCTATGGCTCAAAAACTGGTCTGCTGAAGCTCCCTGTAAAGAATGGCTGGTTAGCGTCATGGTGAACGCTTATTCAGGGAAAACCTGGACAAATATATCCAGAAAATTTCCAGCGGTAAAAATACGCTCTTGCCGGTTAAAAACAGAGTTAGAGGTCTCTCTTTGAGAGGCCTGCTTCTCCAGTCCCTGGGGCATCGGCTGTGTAACAGTTCCGACGGCCTCCTCGGTCAAATCCCGGGGGTAAAAAACAGGGACAGTAGCAGGGTAATGAGAAACCCTGGGTCAGGGGAGGTACAAAACCTCCCCCAAAGTTAAATTCATTGAAGCCCCCACTCAGTCGGGTGGGGGGAGGACTCCGGTTGTTCGCAAGAGACCTGGCGGGACACGATCAAGACAGATAGGTGCTCTCCGCAGTAGGTTTGGGATACAGTTTGGAGTTAAAAGACTCTCCTCCTTCCCATTTTTGAGGTCAAACGTGCCAAGGGATCCCCGGAAGAGAGAGTCCCTCCTGTTGGCACTAGAACAACTATTGCTCCAAGGAGTAATTATGGAGGTTCCCCTGGAAGAATGAGGGTTCGGGTTTTACTCAAACCTCTTTACAGTCCCGAAGCAAACGCGGACGGGAGGCCCATATTAATTCTAAAAGGGCTATACAAATTCCTGTATATCAGGACTTTCCGATGGAGTCGATCCGATCGGTGGCCACTGCCCTACAAGGGGAGGATTGGTTAGCCGCGATCGACATCAAAGATGCTTATTTGCACATTCCCATCTTTCCAGTCCACCAAAAATTTCTACGCTTTGCAGTAGAAGGGCGCCATTTTCAGTTCAGAGCCTTACCCTTTGGTTTGGCCACAGCACCACGAGTGTTTACAAAAATTCTGGCCCTTTATTGGCCAATCTAAGAACACAAGGTGTAATGATAATGGCATATCTGGATGACTTATTGCGGATAGACCACTCAGTGAAAAAACTAGACGTGGTCGTTCACAAGACAATCAAGTATCTGGAATCTCACGGTTGGATTATCAACCGAGACAAGTCAGCCCTAAAAACCAGTCAAAAGTCTGGAATACTTGGGGCTAAGGTTGGATTCAGGCCAGAGAAAAATATTCTTGCCTCGAGGAAAGGTGTTGTCTTTGAAAGATTTGATCCACTTAGTGGGTACAAAAAAGACAGCCGTCCATACGCCTGTATATGAGGCTGCTGGGAAAAATGGTGGCATCATTCGAAGCAGTACCCTACGGTCAATTCCATTCAAGGAATTTGCAAGGGGCCATACTGTCAGCCTGGAACAAAAAAGTTCAGGCCCTAGACTTACAATGTCCTTGTCCCCTTCCGTTCGCAAGAGCCTCCGTTGGTGGTTGGTTCCCCAGAATCTGGAAAAAAGGAAATCCTTCAGTCCGATTTCTTGGAAGGTGGTCACTACAGATGCCAGCCTTATAGGCTGGGGAGCAGTACTGGAGCAATAGTCTCTCCAGGGCAGATGGTCGGATGCAGAAAAGGCCCTGCCCATCAATCTCTTAGAGATACGAGCAGCCCGGTATGCCCTAGTAGCATGGACATCCAAACTCCAAGGGTCCCCTGTCAGGATTCAATCAGACAATGCCACAGCAGTGGCATATATCAATCATCAGGGGGACACCAGGAGTCGTGCAGCCCAGAGGGAAGTAAATTACATCCTGAAATGGGCAGAAAAATATGTCCCAGCCATATCTGCGGTATTCATTCCAGGAGTGGAGAATTGGAAGGCGGACTTTCTAAGTCGCCAGCAATTAGGCCCAGAGGAAGGGTCCCTTCACCCCGAGGTTTTCTGGACAATATGTCAGCGGTGGGGAACATCGGATGTAGATCTTCTAGCATCCAGATTCAACGCAAAGGGGGACAGGTTTGTCTCTCGGACAAGGGATCCCCTAGCTTGCGGCTCGGATGCCCTAGTGTTCCCTTGGGATCAGTTCAAGCTGATATATGCATTCACACCGTCACAATGGTTACCTCGATTACTCCGCAGAATCAGGGTAGAAAAGAAACAGTGATTCCGGTGGCTCCAGCGTGGCCCCGAAGAGCGTGGTACGCGGAGATTGTAAAATTTCAGTGGGGAGTCCTTGGACTCTCCCACGTCGTCCGGACCTGCTTTCGCAAGGACCGATATACCACCCTTCCTTACCAGCCCTAGGTTTGACGGCCTGGCTATTGAAGCCCACATTCTAAAAAAGAGAGGGCTCTCTAATGCTGTGGTATCTACCATGATCAATGCCAGGAAGCCGGTATCCAGGCAGATCTACTATAGAATCTGGAAGGCGTACATCGCGTGGTGTGAGGCCAGGAAATGGCATCCACATAAGTACGTAATAGGTAGGATTCTGGACTTCCTACAGTGGGCTGTAGATAGGAAGCTTGCCTTGAGTACTATCAAGGGTCAGATTTCGGCCTTGTCAATATTTTTTCAAAGGCCCTTGGCTTCGCATTCACTAGTCAAAGCCTTTATACAAGGAGTGATGCGTATTAGTCCTCCGGTTAATATTCCCATATGTCCATGGGATCTAAACTTGGTTCTGTCGGTTCTACAGAAACAACCATTTGAACCATTACAGTATATTTCCTTGGTGCTTCTCACCAGGAAATTGATTTTTCTAGTAGCCAATTGTTCGGCTAAAAGAGTATCGGAATTAGCAGCTATGTCCTGTAAGGAGCCATATCTGGTTATCCATAAGGACAGAGTAGTGTTACGTCCTCATCCAGCCTTTCTTCCTAAGGTGGTATCGAGGTTTCATTTGAACCAAGATGTGGTTCTTCCTTCTTTTTTCCCCAAACCTAGTTCGGTAGAGGAAAAGTTATTGCATTCTTTGGATGTAGTAAGAGCAGTTAAAGCTTATCTAAAAGCCACTGCTCAGATTCGCAGAACGGATACTCTGTTTATTCTGCCGGAAGGCCCCAGAAAGGGTCAGGCAGCGTCAAAATCTACTTTAGACAAGTGGATTCGACAGGTCATAATACAAGCCTATGGCTTGAGAAGGAGACCGCCTCCGTTCAAAGTTAGAGCGCACTCCACGAGAGCAGTTGGAACTTCATGGGCAGTGCATCACCAGGCCTCCCTGGCTCAAATCTGTAAGGCCGCAACATGGTCTTCAGTTCACACGTTTACTAGGTTCTACCAGGTGGACGTTAGAAGTCAGGAGGATGTCGCCTTTGGGCGCAGTGTGTTGCAGGCCGCAAAAGATCCTCATGTCTGATAGCGCTCAGCTTATATATGGTGTATCCCCCCCCTCATTTGGCATTGCTTTAGGACATCCCATTAGTAATGACTATGTCGCTCTGTGTCCCGTGATGTACGAGAAAGAAAATAGGATTTTTATAACAGCTTACCTGTAAAATCCTTTTCTTGGAGTACATCACGGGACACAGAGCTCCCGCCCCTCTTTAGGGACACTTATTGCTTTGCTACAAAACTGAGGTGCTCCCGGATGGGAGGGGCTTATATAGGGGAGGGTACTTCCGGTTTTTGGAAGTTGCCAGTGCCAGCACCTGACGGTATCTATATAACCCATTAGTAATGACTATGTCGCTCTGTGTCCCGTGATGTACTCCAAGAAAAGGATTTTACAGGTAAGCTGTTATAAAAATCCTATTTTTAAGTCACTTTACTGAAAAACTCGGGCGATCAGTGGCGAACTTATTTTTAAAAATTGCAAAATGTCATTGGAACCGCACTTTAAGAATAAAAACTTACATTTAAATGCCCATCAATGCAGCCTTATCAGTGTCCTTGCAGCCTTGCCCAGTGTCCTTGCAGCATGATCGTTTAAATTTTACTGCCGCGGTGCCAAGATATACGGACACGGATGTTCTGTGTGCTCGGCTCCTCTCGTCTCCTCTCACAGTCCCGCCCCTTGGCCAGGCTCCTATGATGGACATAACACGGGTCCAATGGCGGGACTGGGCGTGACTGCGAGCGGAGCCGAGCTTAGCTGAGTACACAGTACACTCGGCTATGTGTATCGGTGGTGCTCACGCCTCTCTTCACCTCACAGACAGCGGGGATCGGCGTATAACACGCACCCACGTTTTCCCCCTGATTTTAAGGGGAAAAAAGTGCGCGTTATACGCCGATAAATACGGTAGTTTTCATATTTGATAGTGCTCCGATCAAATTCTTTCAGAAGATTCGGCAAAGAGACATGAGGGTTGGTTAGAGAGAATAATAGGTCGTCCGCGTAGGCGGAAACTTTATGGGAGATGTCGCCCACCCGAATGCCAGAGATGCCCGGATTCAATCTAATCCTGTTTAGGAAGGGCTCCAGCGAGTGGGCGAAAAGGAGGGGTGAGAGAGGGCATCACTGACGGGTGCCGTTGGAAATAGGAAACGGCTCTGAAAACACCTCATTCGCCTTGACCGCCACTCTAGGCGAAGAATATACGCTAGACACCCAGCGGAGCATCTGTTCGCTAAAACCCATGTGCCTCAGAACCGCAAACATGTAGGCCCAGTGCACCCTATCTCCACATTGGTGTTATGGAAGATGCAGGGGGAGCCCTTTTGATTGGCGAAGTGAACTAAATTGAGAACTTTGATCATGTTATCTCTGGCTTCGTGGGTAGAGATAAAGCCCACTTGATCTAGATGGACTATTTGGGGTAGCAAGGATTGCAACTGAGACGCAAGTATTTTGGTGAAGAGCTTCAAGTCCACATTAAGTAAAGAGATTGGCCGGTAACTTCCGCAAACAAGAGGGATCCTTCCCCTCTTTTGGGATAACTGATACTTGTGCTAAGAGTGATTCCGGCGGGAATGAAGTAGCCTGACCTAGACCATTGAATACTATTACCATATGTGGACCTAATAAGGGGAGGAGGGTCTTGTAATACTGTTTTGTTAACCCGTCTGGGCCGGGTGCTTTGCTGTGTTTGGCTAACTTTACAGCCCCGCTCAGCTCCTTCATGGAGATGGGGACCTCAAGCTCACCCCGAATCGGGGATGGAAGGCGCGATATACTGTCGCCAATGTTACTTTGATGCCGTCAATATGTCCTTTTAACCACTTAAGCCCCGGACCATTTTGCAGCTAAAGAACCAGGCCCCTTTTTTCCCAAACAAAATTGACGTCCTTTTTTTCCCCACAAATAGAGCTTTCTTTTGGTGGTATTTAATCACCTCTGCGTTTTTTTTTTTTCTTTTTTTGCGCTCTAAACAAAAATAGAGCGACAATTTTGAAAAAAATGCAATTTGTTTTACTTTTTGCTATAATAAATATCCCAAAATTATATATATATATATATATATATATATATATATATATATATATATATAAAAAAATCATTTTTCTCTTTTCGTCCATGGACGGACACAGCCTCTTAAGTCTTGACAGTTGGGTTATGTTCCTGTTCTATAGAAGAGGACTAGGCAGAACATGTTAGATATTTACATGTTACTTTAGCAGAGTTGAACAGCCCCACCCAGGGGGCGGTCCCTTCGGACATAACCCTCCGCCCTGCAGTCAGCAGCTTAGTTTTTTTCTGCCTAGTAGAGAAGAACCTGGCTCCCTTTTGGGCCCAGGGTCCGGAAGAAATTTTTTATTTTTTTTATTATTATTTTTTTATTTTATTTTAAGAAATCTTCTATCAACTGCCAGCTGGGTGACAGGCTGGATATTATAGATCCTTGTAGTCTCCCCGGTCCGGCCATTCAACGTGAGCAGGCCTTAGCTACGCGCTTTGCTCCAGGGTTCACATATGACCGTGCTGCTTGCTGTCACAGTGGACCGGGCCGACAGCTACTTCGTACTGCTCGCTTGTAGGTCTGTCAGGAACGCACCAGCAGGTCCTCGCAAGGACGAGTAAGTACAGTTCCTCCTGCCTCGCTAGGAAGTGAACAGCTGGGCATTCCTAAGGGGGTTGTTAGGGGGTTCTCCTGCCCTCCCCTCTCTCCCTCTGTCACCCCTTTTTTCCTCCTCCCCTTGCGGGGCTCGCTGTGACCGGGGGGATACCTGTAGGGGGGCTCCAGGTCCCGGCTGGGGACTGTGGGGGTGTCCAGGCCCGCTCTCTGGGGTAGCTTTTTGCTTAGGAAGCCTCCGCTGCGGCCTTCTCGTCCACCTCCATGATTGGGCGCCATTTTGGAAGCACAGGCGCCATTTTTCAGGTGCCTGTGATTTGCATTGAAAATCCCATTGGCGACCATTTTGCCGTGGCTGCGCTGTGACGCAGGTCTGCATTGCAGGCGGCTATTTTCTTGTGGTCCGCGCTCTTTTCTCTGAGGCGTCCAGGGGCCATTTTGGAGTGGGTTTTGGCCTCTAGTGCTTGGATGGCTTCCTGAACAGCGCGAACGGCGCTATTCACCTCAGAGTTACTCAGACACACGCTGTGTGTGGATGGAGAGCGGGCAGCGGTGCTGAACAGTCTCTTGCAGGGTGGTGAGTTCCCTGGGGAAAAACTTCCCGGTCAGTGCAGCAAGAAGGGTGGACTTTTTTTGTCAGGTCTTGACTGAGTCCCTAAGGGCTGTCAGTGGGCAATATGGAGTCAGAAGCTGGCGTTTCTTCCCCAAACATTCCAAAGACAGCAACCGGTGCCCCTGCACCTGCGGTTACCATGGACGCTTTGTCAGCAGTCCTGGAGTCATTTTTTGCCAGGGTGGAAGCAGCGTGCGGGCACAAGGGGGGTACTAAGCGCCCCTCCCCCGCCATCTCCTGGGGAATGTTCTGACTCAGACTTGGGCCTGGCTGCGGCTCAGGACCCCGGCTCTGGTGTGTCAGAAGATGCGGACCAGGACCTTCCCCGTGAGGAGGACCCCTCGTCCGGGGCAGCTCAAGATGTGGCACTTGTGAGTGCGCTTATCCATGCTGTGAGGGACACTCTCAAGCTGGAAGATACAGCTGGAACTTCCACAGCAGGGTCTGTCCCTTTTTGGGTCGCACAAACCGACCCACTCTGTTAAGGTTTTTTCTTATGTTGATTTCTTTGACAAGTTCATAGATAAGGAATGGAAACGGCCGCAGAGGTCCTTTGCGGTCCCTCAGCGCATGGCGGTCCATTATCCATTTGAGGAAAGACTTTTTGAAAAAGTGGGCTTCTCCTCCGGTCGTTGATCCCCCGGTCTCTCGGTTAAATAAAGTAACCACTATCCCAGTAGAGGCGACCCCTGCCTTTTAAGGACCCTACTGATAGGAGGTCCGAAGCATGTTCACCATTCTGGGGTCAGCATTGCGGCCTATATTGGCTGCAACCTTGGTGTCTCAGACACTCACTGAATGGGCTAAAATTTTGCACCAGACAGTGGAGGAGAATCCGCTTCCTCCTGAATGCATGTCACTGGCCGAACAGTTGGTTCAGGGACTTGTGTACATCCCTGGATGCGGCCCCCTTTAATCTCCCGGGCTTCCGCATCTGCAGTGATATTGCGCCACCTGATATGGCTAAAATGGTGGTCCGCTGACCAAGCTTCCAAGAAAACTCTGTCAGATTTGCCTTTCAAAGCCGGGAGGCTTTTTGGTGCCTCACTGGACGACATCATTAAAGATGTCACTGGAGGTAAAAGCACACTTCTCCCTCAGTCCACTAAAGGGAAAGAGCCGCGTCGTAAGCTGGGCCCTCCTTTCCCACACAGAAGCGGTATTTTCGTCAGTCAGGACCTCCCATGCAGAAAAAGGCACAGAAGCGTCCCTGGGTCCGCAAGCCCAACAAGCCAGCAAACAAGCCTGCTTCCGCATTAAGTTTTGCCCCCACCCAACTGCTGGGTGGGGAGACGGCTTCGCCGCTCAGTGGACCTCCCTGCTCTCCGACCAGTGGGTCTGCGAGGTGGTCACTTCGGGGTACAAGATAGTTTCTTTCTTGTCCACCAAACAGATTCTTTCCCTCAAATCTGCCTCTGCTTCCGGCTCGTCGGACTGCCCTGCTGGGGGCAGTGCAAGACTTGTTGAGGTGCGGGGTAATTATACCCGTACCACCGCAGGACAGGTTTCAGGGTTTCTACTCGAATCTGTTTGTGGTCCCAAAGAAGGATAGAGTCCGTCCAATCTTGGACCTCAAGGCCCTCAATGCCTTTGTAAAGGTTCAAAAGTTCCGGATAGAATCGTTTCGTTCGGTGGTTCCTGGCGTCCCTGGATATCACGGACGCATACTTGCATGTCCCCATCTGCGTCAGGCATCAGAGGTTCCTGCGCTTTGCGATCGGCGAAGACCACTATCCATTCATGGCTCTTCCCTTTGGCCTAGCGTCGGCACCAAGAGTTTTCACCAAGGTGCTCGCCCCGATTTTAGCTTTGCTGAGACAGCGCAGCATTGCTGTCGTGGGCTACTTGGACGATCTTCTGAGAGCTGCTTCAAGCTCAGAATTAGAGGAGGACGTGTCTATAGCCAGTCAGACCCTCAGGGAGTTTGGTTGGGTACTGAACCTCCAGAAGTCAGTGTTAGTACCGACCCAGCGCCAAAAGTACCTAGGGTTGATTCTGGACTCTTCGGAGGCCAGAGTCTTTCTTCCCTTGGAAAAGTTGCTGACACACCAGACTGCGGTGAGGTTGTTGACATCCCGCAAATGGTTGTCTCTCAATTTTTTTCATGCGAGTCCTGGGTCTAATGGTAGCCTCTTTCGAGGCAGTGCCGTTTTCCCAATTCCACACTCTCGGGTATTGCAAAGAAAGATTCTCTCCAAATGGAACAAATCTCCGTCGTCTCTGGATCGTCAGATTCAGTTAAGTCATCTAGTCAGGGCCTCTCTGAGTTGGTGGCTGAGAAACCCGGCTCTTCGGTCTGGGAAGTCGTTCCTTCCCTTTCTTTGGACTGTGATCATGACGGACGCCAGCCTGACCGGTTGGGGGGGGGGAGTCTGGGGGGTTCAGGCGGCACAGGGCTGCTGGACTCCGGACGAAACCCAACTGCCGATCAATTTCCTGGAACTCCGGTCGATCAGGCTATGCCTCTTCAAATGGTCACAGAGGCTAAGAGGGCGTCCAGTCAGGATCCAGTCAGACAACGCCACGGCTGTGGCATGCGTCAACCATCAAGGAGGAACAAGAAGCTCGGCTGCAGCGTTGGAGGTCGCTTACATCCTGCGGTGGGTGGAAAGGAGCGTGCCGGCTCTCTCGGCATTTTACATTCTGGGCATGGAAAACTGACAGGCGGACCATCTTAGCCGCCAGATGCTGAACCAAGGGGAATGTTCGTTACATCCGGAGGTTTTAAAAACTCCTTTGCCAGAGATGGGGCACACCAGGCGTGGATCTCCTGGCTTCTTGACTCAATCGCAAGGTGTTGAGGTTCGTGGCCAGGTCCAGAAATCCCTGGGCAGACGCGTTGGTGGCCCCGTGGGGTCATTATCGGCTAATTTATGCCTTTCCCCCATTGAAGTTGCTTCCTCGTCTGCTCCGCAGAGTAGAGTCCGAGGGGATTCCGGTGATTCTCATCTCCCTGGATTGGCCCAGGCGTCCCTGGTACACCGATCTAGTGTGCCTGGTGGCGGATGCACCTTGGCGTCTACTGATGCGGGAGGACCTTCTCTCGCAAGGTCCCATTCTTCATCCTGCTTTACAGTCGCTGGCTTTAACGGCATGGCTATTGAAAGCCAGGTACTAAGGGAACGAGGCCTGTCGGATTCGGTCATTTCAACCATGTTGAGGGCACGGAAATCTTCTTCTAGGAAGATCTACCATCGCACGTGGAGAGGCTACATCTCGGTGTGAGGAAATGGAATGGCGTCCACGGGCATATTCGATTTCCAGGATCCTTTTGTTTTTACAACGTGGAATGGATCAGAAACTTGCCTTAAAGCGGAGCTCCGCCTGAAAAAAAAAATCTTAAAAGCCAGCAGCTACAGCAGCTGCTGACTTTTAATATTTGGACACTTGCCTGTCCTGGAGTCCAGCGACGTCCGCAGCAGAGGACGAGCGATCGCTCGTCACTCTGCTGCCCCCTCCGCCATCCTCGCTGAGGGAACCAGGAAGCGAAGCCTTGCGGCTTCACTGCCCGGTTCCCTACGGCGCATGCGCGAGTCGCGCTGCGCCGTTCTGATTGGTGCTCCTGTGTTCTGGGAGCCGAGTGTCTCCCAAAACACTACGGGAAGTCTGCGGGAAGTGACGTCACTCCCGCAGATTCCCGGAGAGAGGACTCCCGGATGTGGGTGAAAATACCTGTCTTAGACAGGTATCTTCACCCCCCTCCCCCTGAAAGGTGTCAATTGTGACACCGGAGGGGGGGAGGGTTCCGATGAGCGGAAGTTCCACTTTAGGGTGGAGCTCCGCTTTAAGCACCATTTAAGGGCCAGATTTCATCCTTGGCTGTTTTCTTTCAGCGACCCCTGGCGGCTCATTCATTGGTGAGTACTTTTGTGCAAGGGTGCCTTAAGCACCATTAAGGGGCCCCTCCGATCCAACCACCACTACCTCCATGGGATTTGAATCTGGTGCTCTCTGTCCTTCAGAAACCTCCATTTGAGGACATCAGGGAAATTCCTCTTTGACGCTCTCTCAGAAGGTTGCCTTCCTAGTAGCCATAACATCAGTCAGGAGGGTTTCTGAATTGGCGGCCTTGTCTTGCAAGTCCCCATATTTGGTCCTCCATAAGGACAAAGCGATGCTACTGCCGCAGCCTTCCTTCCGAAGGTAGTTTCGGCCTTTCACCTGAATGAGGACATTGTACTTCCATCCTTGTGTCCTCGGCCATCGCATTCCAAGGCGGTTGCGCTGCATTTGTTAGACGTGGTACGTGCCTTGCGGGTGTACCTGTCAGCTACGGCTCCGTTCCGAAGGTCTGACTCGCTGTTTGTGTCGGTGTCTGGTCCGCAGAAGGGCCTGGCGGTCTCGTCGGCCACCATTTCTCGGTGGATCAGGCAGACCATCATCCAGGCCTATTCCCTTAAGGGGAGGGCGCCTCCCTTTCCTTTCACGGCGCATTCGACCAGGGCTATTGGTGCCTCTTGGGCTTTCTGACATCAAGCGTCTGTCTCACAAGTGTGTAAGGCAGGGACCTGGTCGTCCGTTCACACTTTTTCAAAGTTTTACAAGGTTGATGTGAGTGCATCTTCTGATGCTAGCTTCTGCCGCAAAGTTTTGCAGGCGGCCGTTTGAAGTTGCAACTCCTCCGTTGAGGAGCTCTTCTTGTTTGGGGTGAAATTGATTTTTTTGATTGCTGTTCCCACCCCTCGTTTTTTCACACTGCTTTGGGACGTCCCAACTGTCAAGACTTAAGAGGCTGTGTCCGTCCATGGATGAAAAGAGAAAATAGGATTTTTTGTACTCACCGTAAAATCATTTTCTCTGTCATCCATGGACGGACACAGCACCCAACCCTCCATTTTTGGTTTGTACTGCTTTTTTACGAACTGAGCTGCTGACTGCAGGGTGGAGGGTTATGTCTGGAGGGACCGCCCCCTGGGCGGGGCTGTTCAACTCTGTTAAAGTAACATGTATTTAAATATCTAACATGTTCTGCCTAGTCCTCTCCTATAGAACAGGAACATAACCCAACTGTCAAGACTTAAGAGGCTGTGTCCGTCAATGGATGACAGAGAGAAGGATTTTACAGTGAGTACAAAAAAAATCCAATTTTTTTCCTCTGTTTAGGCCGATACGTATCGTACTACATATTTTTGGTAAAAAAAATCGCAATAAGCGTTTGGTTTGCGCAAAATTTATAGCGTCTACAAAATAGGGGATAGTTTTATGGCATTTTTATTAATAATATTTTTTTTACTAGTAATGGCGGCGATCAGCGATTTTTTTTATCGTGACTGCGACATTATGGCGGACACATCGGACACTTTTGATATATTTTTGGGACCATTGTCATTTTTACAGGCGTGGCATGTGACGTCACTGATCTTCGTTCCATATGACAGGAAACAGACGATCACTGACATGCCACTGTGAAGAACGGGGAAATGTTTGTTTACACTTACCTCTCCCCGTTCAGCTCTGTGACCCAATCGCGGGACACCGTCGGCAATCGGGTCCCGCGGGCGTGGTCATGGAGCTTCGGACCGGGTCGCGAGCGTGACCCACGGACGGGTTCTTAAAGGGGACGTACCTGTACGCTCTTGTGCCTGTCTGTGCCATTTTGTCGACGTACATCGTCGTGCGGCGGTCCTTAAGTGGTTAAGAAAGAGGTAGCGCCCCTCCGTGTCAAAGCAATTGTTGGAAAGAGACCAAGTGATACGACTGGGGATCAGGATAGAAACGCCCTTAGATCTTGCGAGATTTTGATTGGTAGCATGGTAGACACAGGGAAAGAATCTATTTTGAAGGAAGGGAATTCCCCCCCCCCCCCGTCCTGAAATGAGTTTCTTGCACAAACGTCCGTACGAGAGTGTTTTAGATCGTTAAGAAGCATTCTTCGCTTCTCTGGGACGTTAAGTCACTTGGCATTTAGGGAGGTAATTTGCACTGCATCCATCACCTCGGGTAAAGTGGGAGAGAGAGGGTGGGGTGTGAAGAAAGGTAGTGGGAAAGGAGTAAAAGAACAGAAGGAGGTAGTAGGGGTTCTACAAAAGAAGGTGCGAATAGCACTTTCTTACAGAACACGTAGGTTCATGCAAGTGCAGGCCTATGTGGGGAGGTGGGTGGCAACAGGAGGATAGAGCCCATGCCAGGGCCCTTCGGCAATGAAGTAAATACAAGTACCGTATATACTCGAGTATAAGCCGAGGTACCTAATTTTACCCCCAAAAAAAATGGGAAAACTTATTGACTCGAGTATAAACCGAGGGTGAGAATGCAGAAGCTACTGTAAGTGGAAAAGAGGGTCAACAATGCCCATTTGCAGCTTCACTGTGCCCATTCTCAGCCTGACCTCACTGTGCCCATTCTCAGCCTGACCTCACTGTGCCCATTCTCAGCCTGACCTCACTGTGCCCATTCTCAGCCTGACCTCACTGTGCCCATTCTCAGCCTGACCTCACTGTGCCCATTCTCAGCCTGACCTCACTGTGCCCATTCTCAGCCTGACCTCACTGTGCCCATTCTCAGCCTGACCTCACTGTGCCCATTCTCAGCCTGACCTCACTGTGCCCATTCTCAGCCTGACCTCACTGTGCCCATTCTCAGCCTGACCTCACTGTGCCCATTCTCAGCCTGACCTCACTGTGCCCATTCTCAGCCTGACCTCACTGTGCCCATTCTCAGCCTGACCTCACTGTGCCCATTCTCAGCCTGACCTCACTGTGCCCATTCTCAGCCTGACCTCACTGTGCCCATTCTCAGCCTGACCTCACTGTGCCCATTCTCAGCCTGACCTCACTGTGCCCATTCTCAGCCTGACCTCACTGTGCCCATTCTCAGCCTGACCTCACTGTGCCCATTCTCAGCCTGACCTCACTGTGCCCATTCTCAGCCTGACCTCACTGTGCCCATTCTCAGCCTGACCTCACTGCGCCCATTCTCAGCCTGACCTCACTGTGCCCATTGCAGCTCTTCGACTCGGCCATCCTCTCACCTACAATATTTCTACTGCAGGCCCCGTTACCTTTGCAGCCTGACCTCACCGTGCCATTGCAGAATCTGATCTGTGTACCCGAGTCCGGACCGTGACATATTCAGACGGCTGCCGTGCAGTTTTAAAAACTCGCGCTCCTCCTTGTGCTGTTCCGTGATAGGCGGAACACTCGGTTTCCCAGAAAACACTGTGTTCAGTGTTCCGCCTATCACGATCGCCCTCTCGTTCGTGATGGACGAGAGGGCGATCGTGATAAGTGGAACACTGTACACAGTGTTTTCTGGTAAACCGAGTGTTCCGCCTATCACGGAACAGCACAAGGAGGAGCGCGAGTTTTTAAAACTGCACGGCAGCCGTCTGAATATGTCACGCACTCGGGTAAACAGATCTGATTCTGCAATGGGCACGGTGAGGTCAGGCGGCAATGGACAACTGACTTGAGTATAAGCCGAGGGGGTCATTTTCAGCCCAAAAAAAAGGGCTGAAAAACTCGGCCTATACTCGAGTATATACGGTATATAGCAGCAGAAAATAATCCAGTAATTAAAATTTAGGAAGTAAGGCAAACCATTAACATACAATTATTCGATAACAGATAACAACTAACAACCCGTAAGGTCAAACATAGAGCCCTCTTAGTGGGGTGTGATCTAATCTTTCCCCATCCACTGGTCTACAATTTGTGACAGGGAACCTAGACAAACCCGGCACTGAACTTATCTGGAACTCTGCTCCACATAGGGGGAGAGGAGGACCGGCCTCATGAGGCCACATCTCTATGTGGTGCCGTCATAGGAAGTGTGCCCGCTCACCTCCCCTAGGGAGGCAGCAACGCTCACATAATTCCCCTACCCGGACCCGTAACCTGCCCCCGAAGGTAGCCCTCCGCCGACATCTGAATTTGTCGCCCACTCGACCCCACACCGAGGAACACACCGTATCCCAAATTTGTCCCCAGAAGGGTCGTTGTAAGCCCACAGTCTACATATGGGGGGGGGGGGGGCTTTGAGATCCGTGCACTCGATGAATGGGCACTTAACCTGGTAGGGATAGACTGGTTGCCAACAGAGAAATGGTAAGTGAGAGGCCCCGCTACACTTAACCCGTCTGCTAGCAAATATTCTGCTGGTCCTACATATACAGGTTAAACACAAAACATATGAATCATAGCTTATGCAGTAAAGGCATGTATAGGCATAATATGTAAGTATATAAAAACATGTACATTTCGCAGCAGCGTCGGTCTTCAAAACAGCCCCCAGGGGCAGAGGGGGGGGGGGACCAGGGCAGACCCACGGCAGTACAGGGTCATGAAAAAATTGAGGCGCAATGTCCTCCAGAGCTCTATCATCCGGGCCCAGGGGTGGCCCCAGGTACTAAGTGTGGCAGGTTTAGTCCACTGCGGAGAATGGACCAGAAAATTTCAGGAGCAAAGACTCTGTCAGCAAAATTCAGGGTTTGGTGGTGAGTTCACTGTGCATAGCTGAAAGATCGTGGATTCTGGGGTAGGGTAGAGGGTCTCCAGTATGTGAAGTCCTGGGATGATTTAGGACTCGCGGTCACCAGGCATTGAGGAATTTCGGGATCCGTGTCGTCCCCTGCTCGCACGGGGAGGGAGGCCAGACAGTGTAGAGGAGGGTGCCAAACGGCGTGGCGTCCTCCGCAACGGCTGCAGCCAATGTAACACCAATATTTAAAAAGGGCCAAAATACATCCCTGGGAATTAGACCAGTAAGCCTAACATCAATAGTATGCAAGCTCTTGGAAGGGATGATAAGGGACTATATACAAGATTTTAGTAATGAAAACGGTATCATTAGCAGTAATCAGCATGGATTCATGGAGAATCATTCTTGCCAAACCAATCTATTAACCTACTACAAGGAGGGTGAGCTGCCATCTAGATAAGGGAAGGCCCGTAGATGTGGTGTATCTGGATTTTGCAAAAGCATTTGAGTTCCCCATAAACGTTTACTGTACAAAGTAAGGTCCGTTGGCATGGACCATAGGATGAGTGCATGGATTGAAAACTGGCTACAAGGGTGGGGTCAGAGGGTGGTGATAAATGGGGAGTACTCGGAATGGTCAGGGGTAGAAAGTGGGGTCCCCTTAGGGTTCTGTGCTGGGACCAATCCTATTTAATTTGTTAATAAACGACCTGAAGGATGGGGTAAACAGTTCAATCTCTTTATTTGCAGACAATACTAAGCTAAGTGGGGCAATAACTTCTCCGCAGGATGTGGAAAACTTGCAAGAAGATCTGAACAAATTAATGGGGTGGGCAACTACATGGCAAATGAGGTTTAATGTGGAAAAATGTAAAATATTGCAATAGGGTGGCAAAAATATGAATGCAATCTACTCACTGGGGGGAGAACCTCTGGGGGAATCCCATGAAACCTACACCAAAAACATTCTTCCAGATGAAATCAACACCCACAACACTAGGCAGCCTAGAAGTCTTGCAGAGATTCCACATCCCGAAAACACTTAATCGGCGACGTCGGCATCAGGGGCTGCATAGCTGCTGGTAATCCAGGACTAATTCATTTTGATAAGTCAGACAGTCCATCAAGTCTGTGGACAGACTTGTTCTATGATCAGTAAAAAACCTCCAGCAGCACTAAATGCCCATTTGAAACGCATGCTGGATGCAGGGCAGCTCAATAGCATACTGGGCAAGTTCTGGCCAGTGGTCTATTCTCATGACCCAGTAAGCCAGTGGATCGTTCACTGGAAAGCTCTCGTCTCTGTTTTCACCTCTAGGTAATCGTCCACCATGTGATGCAGACGCTTCTGATGGTATGTGGAAGCTGACAGTGACGGCAAGGACTAAAAAAATGAATGGAGAAATGCATCACTTAGGCAGCCTCCTTCTCAATCGCTCCTCTTTTGACCAAAAGAAGCCTCAAAACTAAGTTTTCCCCAACACTGTAACCTACCAGTATTCTCCATAAGATATTCTTTAAGGTGTTCTCAATAGATTTCATCTTCTGCACTCTGTGAGGACGGGATGAGTTCTGAGACTTTCCCCTTATAACGATGGTCAAGGAGGGTTGCCAACCAATAGTGGTCCTTCTCTATTATGGCGCGTATTCTTGGATCCTTTTGCAGGCTTTGAAGCATGAGGGAGCCCATGCACCGCAAATTTGCAGAGGCATGCGAAACAGACTCCTCGAGGTCACTCCCTTTTCCCTCCTCCTTCGCACGTTTAGGAGATATTTCCACTACCTATAGATAAGCCTTATGCTAGGCTTGCCTATAGGTAAAAGTGGCGCAGGAGGGTTTACAACCACTTTAAGTCTAGTGAACTATTCTGAAATGGTCGGGATTTGTTTTGAGCGCCAGTGCACGGGGATGCAAACCATAGCTGCATTTACCATGTGCGTTGTTCAAGACTTGATGTAAGATTTGTGGGTTAAGGATGTACTGGTACTGGGTCAGGTTATAATCTAGAATGCAAGTAGAAACTTCTGTGATGAGACCGTTCAAAAGGGTTAAGCATTGGACAAGCTCACCAGATGTGTTGCATTGTGCTCAACTCTGTATCACATTTCCAACACTTGTTGGTGACGGTGGAAAAATGCTTATGTAATAAGGACAGTATTCGATACCATCTAGTTCTCTTTTCTTTTTGTTAACAGGTTTTCTGCCCTGTTACATTTAGAGAGTATTGATAGCTTCCTCTTCATTCAAGTCTAGTCCAACTCGAGACCCCACTATTCACAGGCCACCCCAGCATTGAGTTACCGGTCAGCAAACAGTTGCAAATAGTAGAAATCAGATGTCGCTGGGTGGGAGTTTCTGTAGCGGGGGACTCAAACTGTGTGAGGGATCGTGTTCAGATAGAGCTGCAGCAAGAATCTTAAAAAGTGTCTGAGTTGGATGTAAGACCAGAAGGGCAACGTGTAATCTGGCATGAGGGTAATGTTTGGCCAATATCTGGGGAGACGGTCAGATCGTAGCAAAGTATTGTTTGACCACTTCAATACGGGGCACTTTTACCCCCTTCCTGCCCAGGCCAATTTTCAGCTTTCAGCACTGTTGCACTTTGACAATTGCGCAGACATTCTACACTGTACCCAAGCAAAATTTTAAATACAAATAATCGTTATTAATAAATTTAGGCCAAAATTTAATCTGCTACATTTCTTTGAAAATATCCCATATCGGTGTATATTATTTAGTCTGTAGGAAAGTTATACAGTCCACAAACTGTGGTGTATATAGCTGAAAATTGATCAGTCCTGATGTACTGATGGCCTATCTCATTTCTTCAGGCCCAAACATGTCGGACTGTACAGATATCCACCAAATTACCCCTTTTTTGGAATACAGTGGAACCTCGGATTGCGAGTAACCCGGTTAACGAGCGTTTCGCAATACAAGCTTTTTTTTATTATTTAATTTTTTTAAATCCTGACTCGGTTTGCAGGTGTTTTGCAAAATGAGCAGGATTCAAGCCTCTGCGGTGTGCAGTACCACATTTAGCCAGAGGAACGGGGGCACCGATGACACTCAAAGCCATTCGGAGCTGTTCGGAAATGCTCAGTTCCCGAGCCTTTGTGAGGGTTTCCGACTGCATCCCAACAGTCTCTGAGTATTTCCTTGTCTCCCTGGCGCCCCACCACCTCTGGCCATATGCGGTATTGCATGAAATAGAAGTCAATGCGGATCAAATTATCTTTGTTTCCATTGACTTCTATTGGGGGAAACTCGCTTTGATATTGCCAGGGCTTTGAATTACAAGCATGGGACTGTAGACAGCAATAGAACCCAAAAATAAATACAATCAAATAGTGGAGTTAAAATGGCCTCGGCATTTTTATTATTGGTATTCAAATTTATAAATATGTAACAATTCATAGTTAAATATCTTTCAAATAAATCAACTAATTTAATCATTAAAAAGGCTTTTTTAATATATAATTTTGTTTATTTTTTTTACGTCCTATTACAATCTTGACGATAGATTTAACATTTTAATCTTATCCGTGGGTAATTTGAAAACCATAGCAATTTTATCCATAGTGATACCCCAGAAAACTAGCTGCGTGGTTGGGAATATAGACTCGTCATGAGCTAATTTGTATATAAATTCAACACAAATATGTTTTTTTTATATAATTTAAATATTTGTGCAGTCAGAGAAAACCCCAGAAAATAAATCATCCAAAATGTAATATAAAAGAAGAACCGGAATGAACCTCGACTACCCACTCAATGAACGTCGCAAATGCTTTAAATATGTACAGGAGAGCGAGCATCCCATCTGGAGGCAACGATCAAAAAGAAACAGTCATGGAAAGAAAAACCTAGAGAATTGAATGATAATGGGTAACAAACAAAACGCAAATTGAACATCCTCTTTAGCAAGCAGGGTCCCCACTACCTAAGCTGCGGATTTTAACTAATGCAACCTCAAATGTGGAGTAATGAACTGTGCCTAATACATTACTGATTCGATCGTACAGAGAACCACCTTTAGGAAATGATGAGCGTTGAATGAGCCTGTAAGCGTGTTGTTCCTTTAGGAACAATATCCAAAGAGGAGAGGCTAAAATTCTTGAAAAAGGGGATGTAAAAAAGGGGGCCTGCTACTCTACCATTCTGAATTTCTTGAAAAAATAAAATAACTTTTCCTCTGCCACCTCAGGGAAAAACAAAAGCCGAGGACCGGATAGCACAGGAGAAACGCAATCAGAAGATGAAAGTGATGGAAATACTGCCACTGTAATAACCGGTGCTGATGGAAAGGAATCAGTATTACTGCCATGCGATGTAGCAGAGCTAGACCAAACTGCTGCAGCAGAATTTGAAACATGATTGACAAAAGATGGATTAGATGTAACGTTGGCTATTGGAGATGACAAAGCAGCAGTCAAAGAGGTTAGCAATTGCAATTGAGACAACTCACCATTCCCTGGAATTATGTTTGAAGCTGCTGAAGAGCACACAAAAGAAATCTGCTGTGCCTCTAAAGGGTTAGCGATGCTGGACCCAGCAGAGTCTTCCCCTGGTTGTCGTCTGCTGCTGGACTGGCTGGAGCTGCTGCTAGGTGTTGTAGGCAGGCTTTCACATCGGGGGTTAACTGCTGAGGAAACTGCCTGAAACGCCGACTCGTCCGGTTGCCAAGGAGACAGGCCTGCTGAGGTACTTCTGCTGGGCGTTCCTCTGTTCCTCTTGCTTGGAGCCTCTCCGCACTCTTTGGAGGAGGCTCCGCCTTCTTGAGCCAAGATGACAAATCTCCTGCTAATTGAACCATCAGTCCTGCTGGGCGGCTAAGGGGAAAACCTCCTACTCCTCCTGAGCCCTCCTTTGTTTGGCCGAAAGCCCGCACACTTCTCTTCCCACCGCTGACCCTTCAAGCTCGGCTTCCTCTTCCTGTTCACCACTGAGATTACTTCCTCCTAGGACACACAGAGCTTCTAAATCCCTCCATGGGACAGACACATCAGGAATCAAGGGGCCGGTGGCATCAGGGGCGGCGGAGGCAGCGGCGATGGCTGGGTCTACTGCGGAGGTGGATGCTATGCCTGATTTTCACGGATTCTGTGGTAAGGAAAGGCATCTCTTCATCCATTCTTCCCCGTCTTCTGCCCTGGCTCTTTCAATCAGGTGCTGAACAATACTCTTCATGTCACCCAAGCACCTCACCTGAGCGCTCCGGTATTATAGCCTGTATTGTAGCCCTAGGAGCTCACAGGCAGAGGTCTTGGGGACTGGTAGCACGGGTTTGATGAAGCTACCTTTTAAATAGGGTTTTTTCCCCTTCTAGAAAATTCCTGGTGGTCATGTGACCTATCCTGGAATATTCCCAAAGGTCAGCTGACCTGTCACTAGTCATCTGACCTATACTATTCACCTGACCTTACCTTAGAAATAACCCTTGGCTATCTCCCTAACTGAATCCTAACCCCGCCCATCTAACTGACCAATTAAACTATAGGGGAGCCTCAAAACTCCCTTACTGTCACAGTCCCATGAGCTCTGGGGCCCTAAAACAGTCTCTCGCTTTCATTCTCCTGGAACGGATTATGCTCGTAATCCAAGGTTCCACTGTATAGACTGTCCAAGGTATTTAGTAAGAAGAATGGCAAGTTTTTTGAAGTTGTCATTTTTTTTGTCATTTTTTAGAAAATGAAGGTGTGTGTGTGTGTGTATTTTTATACATACTGTCACCAGTGCAGTAAAGCGACATCATATAATGGGTGTGGCCTTGATCAGGGACACTTGAGGGAGAAAAAAACAATTCATTTATTTTTATTTCTATATTATTTTTTCTAGGTTGTTTTTTTTTAACACACTTTTGATCAGAGCAATATAATGTTGCCATAGTAACATTGTACTACTCTGAGGAAGTGATCAGTATATATATTTTTTTATTTTACACGTTTGATTTTAATTTTACTGAATGAAATCAATTCAGTTTTTGTTGTGATTAGCTGTGATTGGCCACATCTGATCACATGGCACAGATGGACCATAATTGTCCAAGTCTGTTCCATATTATCACTGTGACCAATCACAGCTAGCGACACAATTGTACACAATGGATGGCTTGAAAGGAAGCCATCCATTGTTTACAATGTTCATGTGACCTGTTGTGATTTGGTTACAGCAGACACATGGTATCAACAGTGGGCCAGTACAGTAATCAGTCATCGGCTATGTCTGGATTGACGAGAGGCCAGCCCCGGTGTCATTCGCCCATAGGCTGGGCGGGGACTGGTTCAACTTATCCAGAGGAAACTCAGGGTCCATCCATAGTGGATTTAAAAGACCTGGTACGGAGGAGAGGGTGAGCATCTGGCATACCATATGTAAGATGCAAAGAACAGGGCCTACAAGGGGATTAGTTATGTGGGCAATTGCTGAGGGGAGATCCATGCGGAAGATGGTAGAAAGACTGTTCTAAGAGTATCCAGTCTTTCATAGACTGGTGTAAGTTCCAGCCCCTTAGTCTACAGTGGATATAGAAAAGAATCGTGCCCCCCCCCCCCCTTTTTAAAATCAAATTTTGTTTTTGTTTAGCTGTATTTACTTATAACAACTCCTTGCATCCAAGTGAAAGATATAACCCCAACGTGTCAGCAAAAAAAAATCAAAAACTGAATCACTGAGTTGGACAAAAGAATCCCTACCTTGGTATTTTGTTGAACCACTTTTTGCTATAATTGCAGCCTTTAGTCTGTTGGGATATGTCTGTACGAACGTTGCACATCTAGACTTTGCAATGTTTGCCCACTCTTTGCAGAACTTCTCAAGTTCAGATAAATTTGATGTACTGCAGTCTCCAAGTCATTCCACTGTGTGGTCGTTTTTGCTGTGTGCTTTGGGTTATTGTCATGTTGGAAGGTAAACCACCTTCTTCCCATTGACAACTTTCTGGCAGAGGAGCATCTTCAGTCTGATTCAGCAATGTCTAACGGTAAACCAGCCCTGTTTTTTTTGGAGACAAAAAATTTCATTTGATGGATGTGCAAACTGTATGGATATTATTTTTGCTGGTTGTTTAAAAATACTATTGTGTTCATAAGTTGTTGTTTGTTTTTGTTTTTATATACCCCCTATCAGAATTTGTAAAGCATTAGGTATAGCTGTGCTGAATCAGAACCACGGCCTGCCTACAATACCCCAAACATCTAGAGATGTTTGGGGGCGTGGCCAAGACCAGCATGTGAGAATGCAGCTTTTGCACGTTAATCCAGGACCGATCCTCCCCCAGCCTTCCTACCGACCCCTTACCGCTATATGCAGCAAGATATTGCCCCAGGGATCCCTGTGGAACCCCCGCCGGCCCTCTGTACCAGAGGAATGATGGCAACGGTGCTCAGACTCCTGCTTGCGTCCGTGGACGGCAGGCTCGAAGTACCGCTGCTCGTGATTGGTGACTTTAACTGTTTGAACCCAGTCGAGGATAGACATCCAGCCCCTAGGCCCTCTGCCCTCTCCAGGGGTACTCCCCTGGCACAGTTGTTGCAAGAGATGGGCTGTGTGGATATCTGGCGAGACCCCAATCCGAGTATCAAGCAATTTACATGTTTCTCTAAATCACATGGGTGTCTGTCTAGAATTGACCTGGGGGTGGGCAACTCGAGCATGCTGCTGTTTGCCGCTGATTTGGTGCATAGACCCCTTAGTGTGTCAGACCATTCCCCATTAGTGATGCACCTTTTGGTAGCCCCGCCGGTTACACTACCTAGAGCCCCATAGAAATGTAATGCCTTCTGGTTGAAGCCATTTCACTCTCATGAGGGAATAGTGGGGAGCGTGTACAAGTTCTTCATGTTCCAGGAACCCCATACCTCGTGTCTACAACAATTGGAAGCCTTCAAGGCATAGTTACAGGGCCCCTTGATAACAGAAATTAATAAAGTTAACCCTTTCCATACAGGGCTTTTTATACCACTTCCATACCGGGCCTATTCTGGCACTTCTCTCCTACATGTACAAATCATCCTTCTTTTGCTAGAAAATTACTCAGAACCCCCAAACATATATATATATATATATATATATATATATATATATATATATATATATATATATATATATATAAAATAATGTGTTTTTTTAGCAGACACCCTAGGGAATAAAATGACGGTCGTTGCAACTTTTTATCTTGCACGGTATTTGCGCAATAATTTTTCAAACGCCTTTTTTTGGGGAAAAAAATGGTTTTATGAATTAAAAAATAACAAAACAGTAAAGTTAGCCCAATTTTTTTGTAAAATATGAAAGCAATTGTTACGCCGCGTAAAAAGATACCTAACATGTCACGCTTTAAAATTGCGCACACTCATGGAATGGTGCCAAACTTCGGTACTTAAAAATCTCCATAGGCGACGCTTTGAAAATTTTTACAGGATACCAGGTTAGAGTTACAGAGGAGGTCTAGTGCTAGAATCGTTGCACGCGCTGTAACGCACGCGGCAATACCTCACATATGTGGTTTGAACGGCGTTTACATATGCGGGCGGGACTTGCGTGTGCGTTCGCTTCTAAGCGCGAGCTATTGGGGACGGGCGTTTTAAAAAAAAATGTTATTTTTTTATTATTTTACTTATATATTTTTTTTGATCACTTTTATTCCTATTACAAGGAATGTAAACATCCCTTGCAATAGGAATGTGTGTGACAGGTCCTCTTTATGGAGAGATTTGGGGGTCAATAAGACCCCACGTCTCTCCTCCAGGCTGGAAAGCATGAGATCGTGAAAAAAATTTCACTGATCTCATACTTACAGCCGCAATGGCGGCTTTGTTTACATTTGAGGACCCGGGCGTGACGTCATCGCGCCGGGCCTCCGACGGTCATAGAGATGACTGGTGACCATCTGGTCACCAGTCATCTCTATGCTCGTCACGTGACCTACCACCGGCGCCGGACGATTCTCTCCGGGTCCCCGATGGCACGGGAGAGCCCGGAGAAGCACCGGATGGCGGCGGGAGGGGGGGATGTCCCCTCCCGCCGCCTATAAGAATGATCAAGCGGCGCTATGGATCATTCTTATGGTGCGCAGGATCGCCGGCTCTAAACAAGGATATCTGAATGATGCCGCTAGCTGCAGGCATCATTCAGATATCCCCCCCTCAAACCCAGGACGTCATATGACGCCCTCCCGGAGGGAGAGAGGGTTCCTGCCGGCGTCATTTTACAATGACCCGGTATGGAAGTGGTTAAACATGCTTCATCCGCCCTAAAGGGGTTTACCCCCCTGTTTTTTCACCTTAATGCATCCTATGCATTAAGGTGAAAAAACTTCTGTCAGTCACCGGCCCCCCAGCCCCCTTGTTTTACTTACCTGAGCCCTGGAATGTCCCACGGAGAGGATGCGCCGTTTCTCTGCCTGGGGTTTTTGGCTCTTGATTGGATGGATTGATAGCAGCGCAGCCATTGGCTCCCGCTGCTGTCAATCAAATCTAATGATGTGGCCGCCAGGGGGCAGGGCCCGCATGGTAACCCCCATGGGAGAGCGCTTCTCCTAGGGGGTTATATGATTCAGGGAGGAGCCGCCGGGGACCCCAGAAGATGGCGTTCGGGGCCACTCTGTGCAAAACGAACTGCACAGTGGGGGTAAGTATGACATATTTTTTTTTTTTTTTTAATTCAAACCTTTAGTATCACTTTAAGGCTGAGGTGGAAACTCGGGTCCAGGCAATGGAACAACAATACATAGCTGATCCCTCTGTTTTGACTAGGGAGGCGTGGCAGGCTGCCCAATCTGCCTATGGGCGAAAAGAAAAGGTTCTTCTCTAAACGGGCATTCTTTGAGGAGGGTGAGAAAACTGGCCACCTTTTGGCGAGGATTGCGAACTCACACCAAAGATCCCCTGCTATAGGAGCCATCCAGTCCCGGGCGGGGCTCCTAGTGCATCTACCTGAGCTAATCGTGCAGGAATTGTCTAGTTTCTATGAATCTCTTTACAGTCCTGGCATCTCCTATGCCCAGGAATAACTCATTTACAACATGATAAAGGACGGTTTTCCCCAATGGGGCTTTGGACAGCAATATAAACGTGATCGAAGAATTGTTTGTTGAATAATAGTATAAAACATATTTATTTGAAGGTTGTCAAAAGTCACAGTTAGGTTACAATGAATAAAACATTTAAAACGGTCTGGCCAGATAAATTCCTGCATATTCCAATATTACCATACATGCAAAATGTAAAACAAGATTGCATAACAAATGTATGTGGGTGTAAATCCCTGACGTGTTTCAACCACAGGGTGGTCATCTTCAGGGGGATATAGTTGGAGCCTGACTATAAAGAAGTAAAAGCTCAGGAGCCCAGACAAAGATGTGTGCAGTGTCATCCGTCTTTGCCAGCGTGGAATCATAGTATGATCCACAAACAGGCAGTCATTAATATATGCCTCAAGAGGCAATTAGGGTAGGTGTGCACAGGTATGATCTCCCTCCCCCTCCCTCCAGAGCCGTGGCGTGGAGGCCGTATCCATAACGGCCCATAGTGTGGCTTCCTCGGCGTCCCGGAAGGCAAATAAATAAAAACAATTGCCCCGGCTACTGCCGTCGTCTCCAATGCAAAACGCAAGGCGTCACGGGACAGCGTGCATGTCGAGATTCCTTGCACATGCGCACCGCCACCACGAGCGACCCGGAGATGGTCGCAGGACGCCAATGGCAGGGTGAAGCTCAGGTCAGTGGGCGGGACGGTAACGCCACTCCGCCTACCGGAGCATAGCAGGGAAAACGGAAAATTCCACATCCCCTACACTGCCGTAAAGCACAAGAGGACCAGAGTCCGACCCCCCCAGGGGGGGGACAGGGGCAGCACAGACCCGCCGTGATCCAATGGTTAATAGACTGTAATAAAGGCATGAGGTAGTAGCATGAACCATGGTACATACTGGTTATAATACCAAATAATCTTAGTGGATCAAATAACAAATGGTTATATTGATCTTAAATTTATACAGGAGCCATGCGTTGGATTCGAGATATCTAGTCTCTGCATATAAAAGATCCCCAACAAGTGTTAATGTGGAGGATACTGCAGAAAAGGAATCCAATTGATTAAATCGGTCCTAATGCATAGGGAAGGGAAAAGATATGTGTGCAATCTGATTCCCAAATTGAATGGTGTGTGGCCTATTGAGGCTAACATAAATCGCAGATTCAATTTATATTTTTAAGGTCAAACTTATTTTATGATATGCATGAATCATCGGGACTGAAAAACACAACACAAAACTCCTGTCTTATCTCTCTATTGTGTGGTGGGGGGAAGCGGGTGTTTAGCCACCCAGTATATATAGGAAAAAAGAAACGCACATAGGAGAGATGTAAGCGCTGCAAACCCCGGTATATATGATAAAGGACGGTTTTCCCCAATGGGGCTTTGGACAGCAATATAAATGTGATCGAAGAATTGTTTGTCGAATAAAAGTATAAAACATATTTATTTGAAGGTTGTCAAAAGTCACAGTTAGGTTACAATGAATAAAACATGTAAAACGGTCTGGCCAGATAAATTCCTGCATATTCCAATATTACCGTACATGCAAAATGTAAAACAAGATTGCATAACAAATGTATGTGGGTGTAAATCACTGACGCGTTTCGACCATAGGGTGGTCATCTTCAGGGGGATCGTTGACTCTGAGACATAAAATAACTTCAAATATTCAAAAAAATTATATACTCATACATCACAGTACAAGTATGGTATGACCATATAGTTACCGCTTAAAAATGGAGTAGACAGTTGCATGGCCAGGAATGTCAGGAAACCGTGGAGCAATCCGGAGTATCATGTAGTCGCCCGCCACCCCCCCCACACACACGGGGAAGGAGCCCGATCCTTTGACTGCGACATTATGGCGGACACTTTAGACGCCATTTTGCGACCATTGTCATTTTCACAGCGATCAGTGCTTTGAAAATGCACTGATTACTGTAAAAATTACACTGGCAGTGAAGGGGTTAACCAGTAGGGTGCGCTGAAGGGGTTAAGTGTGTCCTAGGGATGTGTTCTAACTGTAGGGGGGATGGGCTACGTGTGACACGACACTGATCCCCCGCTCCCGATCACAGGGAGCTGTGATCAGTGTCCTAGTCACTAGGAAGAATGGGGAAATGCTTGTTTACCTTTAGCATTTCCCCGTTCTTCAGCTCCGTGAGACTATGTCCACGGGGATACCCGCGATCAAGTCCGCGGGACCCGCGATCACACTCACGGAGCTTGCGGCGTGCACGCCCACAATGCCGCATCTTAAAGGGCAACGTATATATGTTAATCTGCCCAGCGCTATATAAGTACCTAAATAATAATAATGTTCCGAGACCTGCCCCGGTGGATCTGGTCACGGACAGATTAATGGGAATTGATGGTTGATCACTTGGTTATATGGAATATTGTGACCTGCTGGAGAAGATATAAGTTGCTTGTTGTTGAGAAACATTGTACTGTACTGTATTGCGATGATGACACTGTATACCAATTCTGCACAATAAATACCTTTTTTGTTGAGTAAAAAAAAAATAAAAAATTTTTGGTTGTTTTCTTTTTTTGGAAGATCATTTTGGAGTGAAGCTCAAAACGTACCTTAATGGTCACAACCATAAACTCTGGAGAGGAGTTAAAAAGGCCTATGATGAGAAGTACACTATACAGTGCATCTGGAAAGTATTCACAGCATTTCACTTTTTCCACATTTTGTTATGTTAGTCTTATTCAAATAAATTCATTATTTTCCTCAAAATTCTACAAACAATACCCCATAATGACAAGGTGAAAAAAGTTTAACCACTTAAGGGACTCGCTCATGTATATATACGTTGGCACTTTAAAGATGGATATCTCGGTAATGGCAGCAGCTGCTGCCACAACCGAGATATCCATCTTTTCTGTGAGCGGTCCTGTAAACGATAATCACCGTTGGTGGCGGGAGAGGGGCCCCCCCTCCTGCCGCTCTCCCATGCTCCCCGCCGCTTACCGGAGCCGTCGGTAGCGGCGGAGGCGATCGGGTCCTTCTCCCTCTGTGGTATGGATACAAGTGAGGGGAAGATGGCCCCCACCCGTCTCCATACCATAGCAGGGCGGAAGCGACGTCAAAACGTCACTTCCGCCCATACGTCTTAAAGGCACATTTTCTTGTTGTTTTTCTAGATGACAATCATTTTTTATTTTTTATTGCATTTTAGTCTAAATATGAGATCTGAGGTCTTTTTGACCCCAGATCTCATATTTAAAAGGACCTGTCATGCTTTTTTCTATTACAAGGGATGTTTACATTCCTTGTAATAAGAATAAAAGTGACCCATTTTTATTTTATTTTTTAAAAACCATGTAAAAATAAAATCAAGTAAATTAAATAAAAAATGTTTTTTTTTTAAAGCGCTCCGTCCCAACGAGCTCGCGCGCAGAAGCGAACGCATACGTGAGTTGCCCTCGCATATGAAAACTGTGTTCAAACCACACAAGTGAGGTATCGCCGCAATCGTTGGAGTGAGAGCAATAATTCTAGCCATAGACCTCCTCTGTAACTCAAAAGATGCAACCTATAGAATTTTTTAAACGTCGCCTATGGAGATTTTTAAGGGTAAAAGTTTGACGCCATTCCATGAGCGGGCGCAATTTTGAAGCATGATATGTTGGGTATCAATTTACTCGGCGTAACATTATCTTTCACAATATAAAAAAATTGGGCTAACTTTACTGTTGTCTTATTTTTTAATTAAAAAAAAGTGAAATTTTTCCCAAAAAAGTGCGCTTGTAAGATCGCTGCGCAAATACGACAAAAAGCATTGCAATGACTGCCATTTTACGCTCTAGGGCGCTTAGTCCTTAAGTGTTTAAAATCTTTGCAAATTAATTTAAAAAAAAAACAAAAAAAAAATCCCATGTACATAAGTATTAACAGCTTTTGCGCAATAATTTGTTGAAGCACCTTTAGCATCAATTACAGCCTCAGTCTTTTTGAGTATAATGCTACAAGCTTGGCACACCTATTTTTGGCCAGTTTTTTCCCATTCCTCTTTGCAGGCCCTCTCGAGCTTTATCAGGTTGGATGGGGAGCGTCGGTGAATAGCCATTTTCAGATCTCTCTAGAGAAGATCAATCGGGTTCAAGTCTGGGCTCTGGCCGGGCCACTCAAGGACATTCACAGTTGTCCCATAGCCACTCCTTTGTCATCTTGGCTGTGTTCTTAGGGTCGTTGTCCTATTGGAAGATGAACCTTCGCCCCATTCTGAGGTCCAGAGCGCTCTGGAGCAGGTTTTCATAAAGGACATCTCTGTACATTGCTACATTCATCTTTCCCTCGATCCTGACTAGTCTCCTAATCTATGACTAAGCACCCCTAGTGGTGTGAAACATGTCAGCTTTTCATTGATCCTGTGCCTCTGATGTCTTTTTTAATTTTTAAATTGTCTTCAATAAAGGTGTCAACAGAGTGTGGCTGTCCAGTCTTTTTTCTTCGATTCATTCCTACATGCAGAGCCAGCACCTGTTTCCATTAGCAGGTGGGGTGCATCATGAGATATCTGCCTATAGCAGTGTTCTTTTGTTAACTGTTCTCATAGTTCCTGCCGCAGAAAAACATCCCTGCAGCATGATGCTGCCACCACCATGCTTCCCTGTATAGATGGTATTGGCCAGGTGATGAGCGGTGCCTGGGTTCCTCCAGACATGATGCTTGCCATTAAGGCCAAAGAGTTCAATCTTTGTTTCATCAGACCAGAGAATTTTGTTTCTCACAGTCTGAGAGTCCTTCAGGTGCCTTTTGGCAAACTCCAGGTGTGCTGTTGTGTCTTTTACTGAGGAGTGACTTCTGTCTGGCCACTCTACCATACAGGCCTGATTGGTGGAGTGCTGCAGAGATGGTTGTTCTTCTGGAAGGGTCTTCTCTCTCCACAGAGAAATGCTTGAGCTCTGTCAGAGTGACCACCAGGTTCTTGGTCACCTCCCTGACTAAGGCGCTTCTCCCTGATCGCTCAGTTTGGCTGGGTGGCCCTCTCTAGGAAGAGTCCTGGTGGTTCCAAACTTCTTCCATTTACGAATGATGGAGGCCGCTGTGCTCATTGGGACCTTGAATGCTGCAGAAACTGTTCTGTACCCTTCCCCAGATCTGTGCCTCAATACAATCCTGTCTCAGAAGTTTACAGACAATTCCTTGGGCTACATGGCTTAGTTTGCGCTCTGGCATGCACTGTTAACTGTGGCATCTTATATAGACAGGTGTGTGCCTTTTCCAAATCATGTTCAATCAACTGAATTGACCACAGGTGGACTCCAATCAAGTTAGAGAAACATCTCAAGGATGATCAGTGGAAACAGGGATGCACCTGAGCTCAATTTTGAGTGTCATGGCAAAGGCTGTGAATACTTATGTACTGTACTTCTTTTTTTTTTTTATAAATTTGCAAAGATTTCAAACAAACTTCTTTCACTTTGTCATTATGGGGTATCGTTTATAGAATTTTGAGGAAAATAATGAATTTAATCCATTTTGGAATAAGACCAACATAAAATATGGAAAAAGTGAAGTGCTTTGAATACTTTCCAGGTACACTGTATCTACTTTAAAGAACAGAGCTGGATCTCCTGCTGTTTTGGGGGAAGTTTGAGCAACAACCGCTCAGGGAATTTATCCAAATGTTTATATAGATAGAAAATTAAATACAGCATATTAGCAGAAAATATTAAAGGAAAATATTAATCAGCCAGGGAGATGCACATTGAGTGCACTTAGATTTTTCAACATGGTAATGATTTGAAGGATAAGGCCAAGTCAACCCTACAGTGGCTGAAACAGATGAAATGTGTAGGTTTTGGAGTGGTCATCGATATCTCCTGATTTCAACATCACGGAGCCACTTTGGGAAAATCTTAATTCTGTAGTTCATGCTAGAAAACCAAAGAATTTGCAGGACCTGGATGCATTTTTACAAGAATAATAAACAACTTTATCGCATGCAAAAATAAAAGCCCTTTTTCCTTTCAGAAATGGGTAAAAACCCTGTCAAATATTTTGCCTTTTTAAGGCACTCACTAAGCCGGTTCACACAGGGGCAACTTGAGATCCGACTTTAAGTCGCCCCAAGTCGCGTGGTTGAGAAAGTCAATGTAAGTGAATGGAGCCGTCTTAATGTACACTACTGCAGTCGCTCCGACTTCAGAAAAGGTTCCTGAACTACTTCAATCTGACTTCTAGGCAACTTGTACCCATTGATTTCAATGGAAGTCGCCTCCAAGTCGGATCCCCTGTCTTAACTGAAGCAACATTACAGGAAGAGAAAATTGTTTTCCAGGCAAACCCCTCCCTTCCACAGAGCTAATTGTTGTTTGATATGCCCCAGGAAAGTCTCCTGTCCTGGAGGCGACTTGAAGTCGCCTCGTAAGTTGCCTGGGGTCGCCCTGTGGTGCGCGCTTAGGTCGTCTTCAGGGCGGCTCGGCCAGAGTAGTGTCGCCCCTGTGTGAACCGGGCTCTAAAGGTCAACAACATTTTTGTAACATCAAGTTTTATTATAGACATATTAAGACTTGTGTATCAAAAAATCATACCAGAAGGCTGACATAGTTTTCCATAACACCATGTTACAAATATCCCTGCCTCCTTCCTCCCCAAAAACATGAATCCTTTTTTTTTTCCCACCGTCTATTACTATAGACTTTCGACGTTGCTTTGTGGTGGGGGTTGTGCTTGAAGCATTTAATGAAAACCATTTTTTTTTTAAATATACATTTATACTTCTGATATTGTTGACAGTTTGGATCTTAAGAGGTCAAATGTAATAATCTGTCATTTACACACAGTTAAATTATTTTACAGAAAAGTCCTTGCAGCAACGATTTACTAACCCGTTTTTCAATTAAGTGAGTAAAGGTCTGTCCAAAATAGCCAATTTCATGTAATGGTTGTATATATCTATTTAGTTTTCCTATTTTCAAATAGTCTTAAAGGTTTAAAACCAGTAACATGGCAAATATTTAAAAATAGGGGGGGAGGGGGGGGACTTCTAACTAGAGTTGAATACTGTATTTCTTCAAACTGTTCCCTGGAACTATTATTTGATCATTTTGTATTTTTTTTATTTTTTTACTTTTCCATGCATGGCTAGTTAGCTGCTTCAATAGAATAACAGTTTTGCACTTGTGAAGACTAAAACAGTGTGTGCAAACAAATCAGTGGCCAGGGCCACCGCTGTTTGCATGTAACATTTCATCCATGTGCTTACATGCTAGTATTTGCCTCTGACTGACGCTGGACTTGAGCAGCATGCATACAAGGTACATTTTTCTGGCCTCAACTAATCAGTCAAATTTTTATCTGGCTATAGCACAGAGTGCATATGTGTCCAAAGGTAGCATTTAGGTGGTAAGTTTGTCACAAAAAATGTGTCCAGATACAGCCAGACTACTAGCATTTCTAGAAAGGTGGCAGCCTGTATATTTTTCCCTCAGTACATATTTAATTTAGATTTTTTTTCAGAGATGCCTTTTTTTCACAGCCAAAAATCCCCAATCCATCTAACCGTGTATTGTAAGTTATTAAATGTATTTATTTTATTAGGTTTAGTTAGTTACCTTTTCAAACCTGTCCAGAACTGCTTTGTATCGTACAGTGTGATTCCAAAATTTACACAGGTGGTGCAACAGTAAAAAAACATACTTCATCTCACTTTTTATATGTATCCCAGCATTTTAAATGCTTTTCCTGCTGTCACTTGCCATTAAGTGGTTCTGCTTAGCCTACTGTTAACCAGTATTCCTGAGTCTTTCTCTAGCTCTGTTTTTCTACAATACTATTATATATCATTTATTGTATAGTGGGTAGTATTTTTATTCAGCATATGTGCATAACATTAAGTTTTCATTTATTATGTTTTATTTTTTTCTGTCATTTAACTACTTATGTCAATTTTCCAAGATCTTTATTGTGTGGATTATTTTAATGCCAATGCAAAAGACTTGGTAAGCATCACAGCATTGTAGACTTGATTACCATGCTGCTTTTTTTTAGATTTGCCTTGATGGTACACATAATTTCCTGATCTGGTTATTTTTCATGAAAGGCATAGATAAAAAAATATTATTTTTCTACTTTAAACTTTTTGACTGGATAGGGAACTTGTGTATGTTCTCCACTGGAACTTAAAGTGGTGTTCCATCCTAAAAAAGAATACACCAAAATACTTTAAAAAAAATTAAAGAATTTTTTTTTTACTTACCAGAAAGGGTGGTTGCTATGCGGAACTTGATAATCTGCCTCTTCCTCCACCTCAGCAGGTCTTCTTCCTCCTCGCGGTGTCTTCTGGGGAATGTGGCGTGCTGCCTTCTGGGAACTGTGTATTCCAGAAAGCAGCCGCCCATTCACAAAGCGGCGCAAGCTTCGCACATGCCCACGATCGAGGGGTCGGCCTGGGGGTGGGGGGGGCTGACAGCGCAGGCGCCTAGGGCAGGTAAGTGTCCTTATTAAAAGCCAGTAGCTACAGTGTTTGTAGCTGCTGACTTTTAAAAAAATAAAAATAAATTGCGGGTGGAATCCTGCTTTAATTGTAGGAAATAAAACATCCATGTATGCCATGCTGAAACTAAAAGATTTTGAATTTAAAAAAAAGATGCATTTTTAAAAAAAGTATTAGTTGAAAAAGTGACTCTTGCTAAAATTAAACTAGTGACTAGTGTTCTTGCCTCTTTGTGGAGTGTGTGCGTTTTTTTTTTTTTTTTTTAACAACCGGAGCGATCACTTGTAAACAAACAGGCGTCATGTGATGGCACGGTTCCTCTCTCCCCTCTCTGTACCGATCGGTACAGTGTGAGAGGGAAGGGGGAGAGAGCGGAGGGCAGCAGCACTGTGGGCTGGATCTGTGACAATTGCAGTCACAGATCCAGCCATCCATCCACCCATGCTCAGCCATCCCTGCCCATACTTTGCAATATCCAAAGACAAAAACAAAAATTGCCGCTCAAGGCAGATGGGATAAGGGAGGTACTTCTCTCGGAGACCTTGGGTGCCGGCAATGCACGTAGCAATTGAGGAAAAAATAAGATAAAAGAGGACAGCCGCACTCCAATCCAACGTGTGTTTAATGAACAGGCACTACAAAAACCAGCTAGAACAGGATAGCTGACGCGTTTCGCACAAAATCAGTGCTTACTCATAGCTTGAGTAAGCACTGATTTTGTGCGAAACGCGTCAGCTATCCTGTTCTAGCTGGTTTTTGTAGTGCCTGTTCATTAAACACACGTTGGATTGGAGTGCGGCTGTCCTCTTTTATCTTATTTTTTCCTCATACTTTGCAATACCCTGCAATACTTTGCAATACCCTGCAATACATTGCAATACCCTGAAATACCCTGAAATACCCTGAAATACCCTGAAATACCCTGCAATACCCTGCAATACTCTGCAATAACCACTTCCCGCCCGCCGGCCGTCATATGACGTCCTTGACTTTGTGCGGGGATATCTGAATGATGCCTGCAGCTACAGGCATCATTCAGATATCAGCTTTTTCAGCCGGCGATTCCCTACACCATAAGAACAATCATAGCGGCTGTTCCACCGCTTGATCATTCTTACGGGAGGCGAGAGGGGACAACCCCCCCCCCCCTCCCGCCGCCTTCCGGTGCTTCCACCGACTCACCGCTGCAATCGAAGCCAGGATTGTTTTTTTTTTATTATTTCAGGCTTCCCAGCCTAGAGGGGAGATGTGGGGTCTTATTGACCCATATCTCACTGTAAAGAGGACCTGTCATGCCATATTCCTATTACAAGGGATGTTTACGTTCCTTGTAATAGGAATAAAAGTGATAAAAAAATATTTTTGCTGAAAAACATGTCAAACTAAAATAAATAAAGTAAACTGAACAATAAAATATATATTTTCCCTCTTCATCTTTCAGGACAGCCACCTTTAGAGAGATCCCGGCTCCTCCCCTCTCAGGAAACACCGCCTTCATTCAAAGATTTAAGCCTCGTCCTCCCACCGGGCCCTCAGTTATGGTGTTTCCTCCGGTGGGGAGACACCGCTAGGGGACCTAGCTGAGCTGAGAAGCCTGGGGAGGCTGGCGAGGCTGAAATTACCTGGGAGGGAGGGAGACAGTTCTCTGGCTGGCTGTCCCACTCTCTCTCCTACCTTCTTAGGACCCGGTCGGCTGGAGCGCCAGCAACGCCGGTTTCAAATCCGCGCGCCCCAGGCTTCCCTTAGTGAAGGAAGAAGCCTGGGGAGGTCCGCTCCTCATCTCGCCTAGGGTGGCGCTGTGGGAGTTGCAACAAGTCCCCCCTGCCTTGCGGCAGTCAGTATGGAGCTTATGGGCTGTTCTGGATGGCGGGTGACGTCAGTTTCAGAGGGGGTGTGCACTTCCGCAATATCCGCGTCTTCCGGTTCCGGACGCGGCATATGAGAGCGGACCTAGCGCTGGCTGGTGCAGCCCTTTCTTCCTGCGCTGTAGAGACAGCTATTGGAGGCTTGTTGTGACCACGTTCCTCGGCGGAGATGTCGGAAGCAGAGGCTCCACGAACAGCTCCGGGAGACAACAGCACCAGCCACTCTAAGGTAAGTGGAACCCTGGGGTGGTGTTCCCTTACTGGTCCCCGTTAGCTCCACGGGTGTTTAGCCCTCCCTGGTGGTCGGGGGGGTAAAGGGGTGTGTCTGGGACCCTGGTGGTGGTTGGTCCTGGGGGGTGCACCCCTGGTGGTCCTCTGTTTAGGCTGGTGGATTTTAGTTTTACACTGCTCTCTCTCTCTCTCTCTCTCTCTCTCTCTCTCTCTCTCTCTCTCTCTCTGTCTTTTCAGAAAGCCACGAGTAAATCACCCCATGGGTCTAGGAAGAAGTGTCCTTCATGTAGAACCACCATGGGGGATTCCTGGGCCAAGGCACTCTGTAGGGAGTGCATTGATGGACTAGTTAGGGAGCAGGCAGCAGAGCAGGGGGCGGACCTGGCAGCATCAGTAAAGGAGCTTTCCAGCACCTTCCAGTCCTTTCAGGCAATTTTTTCCTCTTTCCAGTTGCCTCAGCCCCAGAGTAATCCTCCACCAGCGCAGCAGAGTGTTTCCCCCACCCTTGCGGTAATGCTCCCTAGTAGTGGTGAGCAACCGCAAGATTCCAGAGAGGAAATTGAAGATGTAGCAGACAATGCAGCTTCAGATTCTGAAAGTGAATCAGCACTAGAGGAGTTGGACGGGGAGTCCACAAGCTCCTCACGGTATAAACTTTCTCTTGAAGAGGTGGAGGAGCTCTTAGGAGCTATCCATACCACCTTAGGTATTCAGGAAGAAAGGAAGACACTATCCCTACACGACCAGATGTACAGGGGCTTAGGGGAACAGAAAAAGAGTGTTCCCGGTCCATGAGGTCCTGGTCGATGCCATTAAAAGAGAATGGCAGGATCCAGAAAGAAAACCTTTCTTCTCAAAGACATTGAAGAGAAGATTTCCCTTTGCTGAAGACGAGTGTCTAGTCTGGAATAAATCTCCTAGATTAGACGCTGCCTTTTCCCAGGTCTCAAGGCACACGGACCTGGCCTTTGAGGACATGGGAGTCCTTTCTGACCCCATGGATAGAAGGATGGACTCCCTTCTAAAAAAGTCATGGGATTCATCCCAAGGAAATCTCAAACCTGCCATGGCAGCCACAGTGGTGGCCCGCAACATGGAATATTGGCTTACACAGATCAAAGCTCACATTGAAGCAGGTACGGCGAAGGAGACAATTCTTGCCTCTTTCCCCATGCTACTCAATGGAGTTGCATACCTTGCAGACGCGTCTGCGGAGTCAATACGCATGTCAGCAAGGTCTACTGCCCTGACCAATTCTGCAAGGAGGGCCTTGTGGCTTAAGACTTAGCACGTCCAAAGTAAAACTCTGTGGGATTCCCCTCACAGGGGACCTGCTATTTGGACCAGGCTTGGAGGCCGTTTTGGATCGAACGGCTGATAAGAAAAAGGCCTTTCCCCTTAAAAAGAGATTTGGGGAACAGACCAAAAGGGAAGTTTCTTCCTCAGGGGAAAAAGGAAGCCCCAAAAACCAAACAGAAGAGGGTATGGGGACCAAAAGGAAAAGGGCGTGGGGGGCGATTTTTCGCCCTCCTGAACAGCCCAAAAAGACCCAGTGACGGGTTTAAGGTGGGAGGAAGGTTGAGGGCCTTCCTCCCACAGTGGGAGATGATCACGTCCAACCAATTTGTGTTGGGGATCATCAGGAGAGGATACAAATTGGAATTTTCCAATCCTCCCCCACTCAGACTATTAATCACAGACCTCCCAAGATGTGCAGAAAAATCATCTGCCCTTCTGACCTCCCTTCAGGAGTTAGAGGAACAGGAGGTGGTAGTCCAGGTCCCAACGCCAGAGTTGGGCAGAGGCTTCTACTCCCACATTTTTGTGGTCCGCAAGCCGACAGGAAAGTTCAGACTTATTCTGAACTTGAAACTCCTGAATCTTTCAGTCATCTACAAAAGATTCAGGATGGATTCAATTTATTCGGTGAAAGCCCTGCTTCCTCCAAACTGTTATATGGCATCCATCGATCTGAAGGATGCGTACCTGCACATTCCCATCACAGAGGATCATCAGAAGTTCCTCAGACTGGCAGTAAATATGGGAAAAAGGGTAGTCCATCTCTAATTCAAGGCTCTCCCCTTTGGCCTATCATCTCCCCCCCGTATTTTCACCAAAGTGATGGCGGAAGTCTTAGCGTTCATACGACTCGGGAGAGTCTCAGTGATCGCATATTTAGACGACCTGCTTCTGTTTGCCCCTTCTCCGGAACAGCTGTCTCGGGACCTTCAGGTAGCAAGAGACATTCTCGAAATTCTGGGCTGGCTCCTGAACCTGGAAAAATCCAACCTGGTTCCGTCCCAGAAAGTCATCTTTCTGGGATACTGGTTAGACTCAGTAAGTCAGAGAGTCTTCCTTCCACAGGAGAAGGTTATGAAGGTAAACAGTGCAATGTCAGTTCTACAAGGCAGCGGCCTAGTCTCGGTAAGAAGGGCTATGTCAGCCTTAGGTTTACTGACATCAACACTCCCAGCAGTTCAGTGGGAGGGATTACATTTTCGCCCCCTACAACTGTTTATCCTAAAGGTCTGGGACCACAGCCAGCAGTCTATAGACTCCATGATCACAGTACCAGGTCAGATCAAGCGGTCTCTCTGGTGGTGGCGAAAGGGGGCAAATCTGACACAGGGTCTAGATTGGGTCCTTCCAATATCCAGGACAGTTGCAACCGATGCAAGTGGCACAGGTTGGGGAGCACACCTGGATTCCCAGTTAGTACAAGGGACCTGGAAAAAGGAGGACGCAAGGAGGTCCTCCAACTGGAGGGAGCTGAGGGCGGTCTCACTGGCCCTCAGGTCTTTTCAGGGGGAACTTCAGGGCCAACACGTGAGAATCCGATCAGACAATTCCTCAACGGTGGCCTACATCAACAGGCAGGGAGGTACCAGGAGTGGGTCCCTGTGGAGTCTTACAGAAGACATCCTCAGGTGGGCCGAGTCCAATGTTCTGTCCCTCTCAGCATTACATCTGAAGGGGGAACAGAATCAGTTGGCGGATTTTCTCAGCAGGAAAACCCTAAGGGAAGGCAACTGGGTCTTGAGCCAGGAGGCCTTCAACATGGTCACTCAAAAGTGGGGGGTGCCATGTGTGGACCTCTTCGCCTCAGGGCACAATGCCAAAGCAGGCCTCTTCTTTTCCCTGAACAGACGAGATGGGGCACTAGGGGTAGATGCCCTGGCTCAGACCTGGGCATTCTCCAAGTGCTATGCTTTCCCCCCTCCTGTCCTGATTCCTGCAGTGCTGAGGAAATTCCGGGAGGAGAATACAACCCTAATTCTAATTGCGCCACATTGGCCAAGGAGGCCGTGGTTCTCCATCCTGAAGAGTCTGGCGGTAGAACCACCTTGGTTTCTACCATCCCAGAAGAACCTTCTCACTCAGGGCCCAGTCTGTTGTCCGCACATAGAGAGGTGGAACCTTGCAGCCTGGCTTCTGAGGAGGAATTGCTGAGGGGCAAGGGATTCTCGGATCGCCTAGTGGCAACCCTCCTAAACTGCAGGAAAAAAGAGACGCAGGTTATCTATTTGAAAGTTTGGAAGCGTTTCAATAGTTGGTGCTTGGAAAGCTCCTTTGACACCCGAAGTTCAGTAGCAGTATTGGAATTCTTGCAGTCTGGGGCTGATAAGGACTTGGCCCTTAGCACCCTTAAGGGGCAAGTGTCCGCCTTAAGCGTTTTCTTAGAGAAACAACTAGCCATGGACCCTTGGATAGTAAGGTTCTTTAAAGCACTAGCTAGACAGAGGCCAGTCAGAATTTCCTCTTTTCCTGTATGGGACCTTTCCTTAGTTCTACAAGCTCTTACAGAAGAACCCTTTGAGCCACTAGATTCGTGCACAATTGAGCTTATCACCCTCAAGACGGTGTTTCTAGTGGCAATCACTATGGCAAGGCGAGTGAGTGAACTCGAAGCCCTCTCAATTAGGGCTCCCTTTTTTTTTAAGTTTTTACGGATCGTGTAGTTTTTAAGACAGATCCGGCCTTTTTGCCTAAAATATCTTCTAGATTTCATAGAGGTCAAGAAATTGTTTTGCCTACCTTTTGTTCAAACCCTGTGAGGGAACAGGAACAAAAATTTCATAACTTAGATGTCAGGAGGTGCGTCCTTCAGTATTTAGAAGCTACAAAACAGTTTAGAAAGTCTGATTCTTTATTTGTTTTATTTTCGGGGTCTAGACAGTGGCTCTAAGGCCTCTAGACGCACGATAGCCAGATGGCTAATAACAGCTATTAGTAAGTCTTACATATTAGGGGGGTTAGAAGCCCCGGAGGGTGTTAGGGCACACTCTACCAGGGCAATTTCAACCTCTCAAGCAGAGTGGGCTGGTGCTTCTCCGGAGCAGATCTGTAGAGCAGCCATGTGGTCCAGCTTTACCACATTTGTGAAACACTACAGATTGGATTTGCTGACAGCCAAAGACCAGGCCTTTGGCCGTAAAGTACTGCAAGCAGTAGTCCCACCCTAAGGTAAGGTACTCGCTTATTCTCTCTAAGGTGGCTGTCCTGAAAGATGAAGAGGGAAAAACGGAGTTACTTACCGGTAACATCCTTTTCCACGAATCTTTCAGGACAGCACCGGTACCCACCCAACTATTGGATATTTCTATGAGCTCATCATATGAGGCCGTCAGGTAAGATGTTTGTATGTGAATGACGTGTTCTTGTGTCTCCCCAGTTGACCGGAGGTACTCTAAGAACTGAGAGCCCGGTGGGAGGATGAGGCTTAAATCTTTGAATGAAGGCGGTGTTTCCTGAGAGGGGAGGAGCCGGGATCTCTCTAAGGTGGCTGTCCTGAAAGATTCGTGGAAAAGGATGTTACCGGTAAGTAACTCCGTTTTTTTTTAAAGCGCCCCTGTCCCCGTGAGCTTGCATACGCAAGTCCCGCCCACATATGAAAACTGTGTTCAAACCACACATGTGAGGTATCTGCGAACGTTGGAGCGAGAGCAATAATTTTCGCCCTAGACCTCCTCTGTAACTCAAAACATGTAACTAGTAAAAAAGCGTTGCCTATGGGGATTTTTAAGTAGCAAAGTTTGGCACCATTCCACGAGCGTGTGCAATTTCTAAGGGTGACATGTTAGGTATCTATTTGCTCGGCGTAACTTCATCTTTCACATTATGCAAAAACATTGGGCTAACTTTACTGTTTTGTTTGTTTTTTTTTTAAGCACAAACTGTTCTTTTCCATAAAAAATGTGTTAGAAAAATTGCTGCGCAAATACCGTGCAGGATAAAAACGACCACCATTGTATTCGCTAAGGTCTTTGCTAAAAAAACATATATAATATTTTGGGGTTCTATGTAATTTTCTAGCAAACAAATGATGATTTTTACATGTAGCAGAGAAATGTCAGAATTGGCCTGGGTGCTCCAGAACGCCTGAAGGTGCTCCCTGCATGTTGGGCCTCTGTATGTGTCCACGCTGTGTAAAAGTCTCACACATGTGGTATCGCCATACTCTGGAGTAATAGCAGAATGTGTTTTAGGGTGTAATTTGTGGTATGCATATGCTGTGTGTGAGAAATAACCTGCTAATATGACAATTTTGTGAAAAAAAGAAAAAAAAAACCTTGATTTTGCAAAGAATTGTGGGAAAAAATTACAACTTAAAAAAACTCACCATGCCTCTTTCTAAATACCTTGGAATGTCTTTATGCCAAAAAAGGGTGATTTTGGGGGTATTTTTACTTTTCTGGCATGTTGAGGTCTCAAGAAATGAGATAGGCCGTCAGTACTTTAGGTGTGATACATTTTCAGATATTGGCACCATAGATTGTGGACTCTAACTTTCACAAAGACCAAATAATATGCACCAATTTGTACTTATTTTTACCAAAGATATGTAGCAGTATAAATTTTGGCCAAAATTTATGAAGAAAAATTACCAATTTGCTACATTTTATAACAGAAACGAAGAAAAATTTATTTATTTTTTTACAGAATTTTCAGTCTTTTTTCTCTTATAGCGCAAAAAATAAAAAACCCAACAGTGAATAAATACCACCAAAAGAAAGCTCTATTTGTTTGAAAAAAAGGACAAAAATTTCATATGGGTACAGTGTTGTATGTTTGAGTAATTGTCATTCAAAATGTGAGCACCGAAAGCTGAAAATTGGTCTGGTTATTAAGGGGGTTTAAGTGCCCAGTGGTCAAGTGGTTAATGCAAAAGGGTATAATTGACAAGTACAGGATTATCTTTTGATGCCCTGTTAAGTTTTCCACAAACCAAGTATGTGATATATTTTGGATTACCACATTACACACGTATTTTTTTTCGTTTTTTCTTTTTTTTTTTAACAGACTTATGGCAACAGGCAGATTGTTCTGGAAAAGGAGGAGACCGAACAGCTGAAGAGATTTGATGACCCCAGTTTGATTTTGATTGGGTTTAAGCCAATTACTTTTCTGAAGAAGCATCATTTTTGCACACCAGCACAATTTGTATATCCAGAGGAATCCCTTGTCAGTGGTGAGTAACTGTGAATCTCTCCTATTAAACTAGAGCTGAAAGGTTTCTGACACTGCTCTGTGATGTATACTTTGCAGTACGTAAAGCTTGAACATATTTAAACATTTTTGCTTATCCAAGCACTGTTTTATGGTCAGTTTCTCACTGGGTTAATGTGTACAGTATAAGTAGTGATATACAGTGGAACCTTGGATTGCAAGTAACGCGGTTAAGGAGCGTTTCGCAATACGAGCTCTGTATTTGAAAAAATCCTAACTCGGTTTGCGAGTGTTGTCTCGCAAAACGCGCAGGATTCAGGCCAAAGCAGTGTGCAGTACCGCGTTTGGCCTGAGGTGGGGGGCGCCGGAGCCGAGCGAAGCCGTTCAAAAAGACACGGAAATACTCCGTTGCCGAGGTGTCCTCGGGCCTTTCCGGACGTTTCCGAGGCTCTCCGGCGTCCCCCCCACCTCTGGCCGCATGCGGTATTGCATGCCATTTAAGTCAATGCGTAACAAATTATTTTCGTTTCTATTGACTTCAATGGGGAAACTCGCTTTGATATGCAAGTACTTTGGATTACGAACATTCTCCTTGAACGGATTATGCTCGTAATCCGAGGTTACACTGTACATTGCTTATTTTCTTAAAGCTGCATTTTGCAGAATGACTGCTTTTGACTTCTATTAAAAACACTTTGGATCAATGTGCTGTTGGCCCCATTCACACCGATCCGGTGTGCTTTTCTTGCAGTGCGTGTGCAGCACAGTGTACGTGTGGTTTGCATGCGTGTTGGCTGCATTTTGCCACAGACTTCTTTTATGTCCCGTGGTTTTGGACTTTTGGTGCTCTTTCAGAAAGGTCACCAAAACTGTGGAACATAATAGCAAAGTGCTGCTAACCTGCACGCAAACTGCAAGTACTCTGTGCTGCACCCGCACTGAAGAAAAAGGGCACCAGATCAGTGTGAAAGGAGCTGTAACTTCTAAGCCCCCAGTGTCTTACTCATGGAGGAAACAATACAGTGTATGCAACAGTGGGGCAGGAAGGATCAATATGGTTGATTTTTCTGTGTAAAACTGGTACTGTTGGGTTCCGTAAAAATAAGTAAATTTTCTTAATTTTATTTTGTATGTTTTTGCACTACTGTATTGCTGTACCTCTTAGTAAAGCAGTTATTGGAATTCTTCAAAAAACAGAATGAAAATGTTTTTTTTTTTGCTACATTTGTTGTTTCCTGCGATCTTCGATCAACTGCCGACTGGGTGACAGGCTGGATCCTCGATCCTTGTAGTCTCCCCAGTTTCGGCCATCGAACGTGTGCCGACCCTAGCTACGCGCTGGGTTTTCCACGACATGCCCGTCGCTCCACGGGTGGCCGGTGAGCCTACGCTCCAGGGCCTGCATCGGACCGCTCAGCTTCGGCTGACCTTACGGCCGAGTCGCAGCAGCCTGGCCGGTGAGCTTACGCTCCAAGGCTTGCATCGGACCGCTCAGCTTCGGCTGACCTTACGGCCGAGTCGCAGCAGCCTGTCCGGTGAGCGTCATGCTCCAGGGCATACATATGATCGTCCCTTCTGGGTCCAATCACAGCATGCCTGGCCAACAGTCACCTTCCGTGCGCGGACGATGATCTGTTTGGAATGTCTTCCAGAAGAATACATGCAGGATAGGTAAGTAAAACTCCCCTGCCTCGGCTGGGTGATTTAGCTGGACATTCCTGGAGAGATCAAGTAAGTGGTTGTGGCCCCTTTCTTCCCTCTCTCCCTGCCTTTCCCTCCTCCCTGGGCTTCTAGCTAAAGGTTGCTGGGTGCTGGGGGTCACCTAGGGGGTCCCACTGGAGCGGGGCTGGCTGTAACTAACATTTAAAAGAAATGTCATTTTTGCTTACCTGTGTTTCTGTGTCTCCATGCTGTCGGCGGCCATTTTGAGGTGGTCCATGCCAAGTTTGGCCTCTTGTAACTGCCTGGCGGCCATCTTCCTGTGGTTCGGCCACACCCACTGGCCCCTATCAGGTGATCGGCGGCCATGTTGGTCCACCCTGTATGCAGATATTGCCGTTCGGCGGCCATCTTTTTGTGGGCTATGGCTGCCTGACCTCTATCTTCTGTCGGCGGCCATTTTCTTAGAGCCCACATTATCTTCCATACAGACGTTTTTGGCAACCATTTTGCGAGAGCCTCCGGCCTCTAGGGTGCATTACACTGGCGTGAAAATTCACACAGGAAGTGCTGATAAAAGAAGCAGACTGGCACAGCAGCAAGGGGACAGCATCACAGGCGCAGCATAGCAGTACCTATCCAGGGTGGTGAGTCCTCTGGGTAACCCAGCATCTCTTCAGCGCAGGAGGGTGGCCTATTGATATCTTGCCTGGAGCCCTGTGAGTGTCAGCGTGTGGTCAGCATGGCATCTGAGCCAGATGTCTTCTCCCCTGAAACACCAGATTTAGCAGCTGGTGTCCCTGAGGTGTCTATGGACGCTATGTCGGCAATCCTAGAGGCGTTTGCTGCCAGGGTGGAAGCAGCACACGGGAATACAGGGGGTAATAAACGCCCCCGTCCCCTGCAATCTTCTGGGGATATTTCTGATGCAGAACCAGGTCCAGCTACGGCTCATGGCCCAGATTCTGATGCATCAGAGACTGCAGACCGTGACCGATCGGACAGTGAGGAGGACTCCAAGTCCAGGTCAGTACGCGAGACGGCTTTGGTATCTGACCTTATTACTGCAGTGCGGGATACGCTAAAGTTGGAAAATACTGCAGAAGCAGCAGAGACTCCGGTCCACTTGGGTTTCATAGACCTGCCCGCACTGCTAAGGTGTTCCCTTGCGTGTCTTTTGATAAACTCTTATACAAGGAATGGGAGAACCCACTGAGGGTCTTTACAGCCCCAAAGAGGTTTGCGGTACGGTACCGCTTTTGAGGAGAGTTTTCTGAAGAAGTGGACCTCTCCCCCCTATAGTGGACCCTCCGGTGTCCAGACTTAATAGAGCCACCACAATTCCTGTAGAAGGGGCTCCTGTTCTCTAGGACCCTGTGGATAAGAAGGCTGAAGCACTCGCTTGCTACCTATACTCAGTGGTAGGCTCGGCAGTACGCCCGGCATTGGCGGGGGCCCTAGTGTCTCACACACTTACTGAATGGGCAAGATTGCTACTCCAGGGGTTAAGGAGCGAGATGCTCCTCCTGATGAGATAACATTGGCCGACCTGTTGGTCCAGGGCCTTAGGTTTGTCTGCGAGTCAGACATGAATACTATTCCCCTGCTGTCTAAAACTTCGGTTTATGCAGTAGCAATACGCCGCCTGATCTGGCTAAAAGGCTGGTCTGCGGACCAGACTTCCAAGAAAGCCCTGTTGGATCTGCCTTTTAAGGGCGACAGACTTTTTGGGGCTTCTCTGGATGACATCATCAAGGATGCCACAGGAAGTAAAAGCACTTTGCTTCCCCAAATTAGCAAGGGTAAGGGGCCACGCCAAGGGCAAGGGCCCTCCTTTACTTCACACAAGTGGTTTTTTCGTCCCCCTAGGGCGACAGGGAAAAGACCCCAGGCCGATAAAGCGCCTGCCCAAGGACAAAAGCGTCCCTGGTCCCGCATACCCAACAAGCCTGCGGACAAATCTGCGTCCACATGAAGGTCCGCCCCCACCCAGCTCTCGGGTGGGGGGACGTCTTCGCGAATTCGCGACTCAGTGGACTGCTCTAGTCTCCGCCAGGTGGGTTTGCGAAGTAATCTCTCAGGCTACAAGATAGAATTTCTCTCTTGTCCACCAGACAGATTCATCACCTCCAATCTCCAGCTACTACCGACCCGTCAGGAGGCCCTGTATGGGGCGGTCCAGGGTCTACTGGAACGCGGGGTAGTTATTCCAGTTCCAGAACAGGAACGGGGTCAGGGTTTTTACTCAAATCTGTTCATTGTGCCAAAGAAGGAGGGGGTTCGTCCAATCTTGGATCTCAGAGCCCTCAATTGCTTTGTGAAGGTACAAAGATTTCGGATGGAGTCGGTTCGATCCGTAGTCACGGCTCTCCATCCGGGGGACTTTCTGGCCTCCTTGGACATCAAGGACGCATACCTGCATGTCCCCATATACTCCAGACACCAGAGGTTTCTGCGACTTGCTATCGGGAAGAACCACTACCAGTTTGTGGCCCTCCCGTTTGGCCTTGCCTCAGCACCCAGGACGTTCACCAAGGTGCTCGCTCCGATTCTGGCACTTCTAAGACAGCGGGGTATCGCTATCACAGGTTACTTGGACGACCTTCTGCTGAAGGCCCCTTCAAGCTCAGAATTAGAGGTAAGCGTGTCCATTACCTGTCAGACTCTTCGAGACTGTGGTTGGATACTAAACACGCAAAAGTCAGTATTGGTGCCCACTCAACGCCTAGTGTACCTGGGGTTGATTCTGGATTCCTCAGAGGCAAAGGTATTCCTCCCTGTGGAGAAGTTGCAGACCCTCCGGGCTGCAGTACGGCAGCTGACTTCCAGGAATTGGTCGTCACTCCGTTTTTGCATGCGAGTGTTGGGCCTCATGGTAGCCTCCTTCCAGGCGGTCCCATATGCTCAATACCACACTCGAGTGTTACAGAAGGAAGTTCTGTCCAGATGGAACAGATGCCCTTCATCTCTGGATTATCAAATCCGAGTGAGCCACCTAGTCAGGAGATCCCTGGTATGGTGGCTGACAGCACCGGCTCTAATGGCCGGGAAGTCATTTCTTCCGGTTTACTGGATAGTGATCACGACGGACGCCAGCCTTACAGGTTGGGGGGGAGTCTGGGGTGTCCAGTCGGCGCAAGGTCGCTGGACCCCAGAGGAAGCCCTCCTGCCGATCAATGTCCTGGAGATCCGGGCGATCAAGCTGTGCCTCTTCAAATGGTCTCAGAGACTGCAAGGGCGTCCAGTCAGGATCCAGTCAGACAACGCCACAGCAGTGGCATATGTCAATCATCAAGGAGGAACAAGAAGCTCAGCTGCAGCATCGGAGATCGCTCGCATCCTGAAGTGGGCAGAGAGGAGCGTACCCGCACTGTCGGCCGTGTACATTCCGGGTGTGGAAAACTGGCAGGCGGACTACCTGAGCCGCCAGATGCTGGACCAGGGAGAATGGTCCTTACACCCGGAGGTGTTCCAACTCCTCTGCCAAAGATGGGGCACACCAGACGTAGATCTTCTGGCTTCCCGACTCAATCGGAAGGTATTGAGGTTTGTGGCCCGGTCAAGAGACCCATGGGCAGACGCAACGGACGCGTTGGTAGCATCGTGGGGTCAGTATCAGCTAATCTATGCCTTCCCTCCCTTAAGGCTTCTTCCTCTTCTGCTCCGCAGAGTGGAGGCAGAGGGAATTCCAATGATCCTAATCGCTCCAGATTGGCCTCAGCGTCCTTGGTACGCCGATCTAGTACGTCTGGTAGCAGACGTCCCCTGGCGCCTACCACTACGGAAGGACCTGCTATCGCAAGGTCCCATATTCCATCCTGCTTTACAGTCATTGGCTTTAACGGCATGGCTGTTGAGAACCAGGTACTGAGAGATCGGGGCCTGTCAGACTCAGTAATCTCTACTATGAGAAGTGCTCGGAAACCGTCCTCTAGGAAGGTCTATCACCGCACTTGGAGGGCCTACATCTCCATATGTGAGGAAATGAAATGGCATCCGCGTACCTATTTGGTTTCCAGAATCCTGCTGTTTTTACAGCATGGGGTAGACCAAAGGCTTGCCCTAAGTACGATTAAGGGACAGATATCTGCCCTGGCTGTCTTTTTTCAGCGACCCCTGGCGACTCACTCTCTCGTGAGTACATTTGGGCAGGGGGTTCGACATGTGGCCCCTCCGGTCCGCCCCCCATTACCTCCGTGGGACTTGAACCTGGTCCTCTCGGTGCTTCAGACGGCACCGTTTGAGAATATTAGAGATATTCCCCTGTTGACACTTTCTCAGAAAGTGGTCTTTTTGGTGGCTGTTACGTCAGTTAGACGAGTCTCTGAGCTGGCAGCCTTGTCCTGCAAGGCTCCCTATTTGATTTTCCACAAGGATAAGGTGGTGCTGCGGCCGCAGCCTTCCTTTCTTCCGAAAGTCGTTTCGGCTTTTCATCTCAACGAAGACATTGTACTTCCATCCTTGTGTCCTCAGCCGTCGAATCCTAAGGAGTCGACGTTGCATTCCTTGGACGTTGTCCGAGCTTTGAGAGTATACATATCTGCTACTTCCCTGTTCCGGAAGTCAGACTCACTGTTTGTTTCGGTGGCTGGTCCCAAGAAGGGCCAAGCAGTCTCATCGGCCACCATCTCTAGGTGGATCCGACAGATAGTAATCCAGGCTTACGCCTTAAAGGGTCAGGCGCCCCCCTTTCCTGTCACGGCGCATTCGACCAGGGCAATAGGTGCCTCTTGGGCTTTCCGACATCAAGCGTCTGTTTCCCAACTATGTAAAGCGGCGACTTGGTCGTCCGCTCACACTTTCACAAAATTCTACAAAATTGATGTAGGTGCATCTTCGGATGCATCTTTCGGCCGCAAGGTTTTGCAGGCGGCTGTTTAGAGTTGCAACTCCTCCGTTGGAGGAGTGCTGTTTTGTGTTTTGGGGTGAAGTTTGTTTTTATGCTGTTACCACCCCTCGTTTTTTCTCTGACACTGCTTTGGGACGTCCCACTTTGTCAATAGAGAAGCTGTGTCGGTCCATGGACGAAAGAGTAAATAGGATTTTTTACTCACCGTAAAATCCTTTTCTCTGAGTCCATGGACCGACACAGCACCCACCCCTCCTTTTTAAGTTTGTACTGCTTTTTGACGAACTGATCTGCGATGTGCAGACTGAGAGGGTATACCCAGAGGGTCCGCCCCCTGGGCGGTACTGTAGAAGGTGTGATGCAACACTTTTTACAAGTTTTTCTGCCTAGTCACTCCTAATTAACGGATAATACCCACTTTGTCAATAGAGAAGCTGTGTCGGTCCATGGACTCAGAGAAAAGGATTTTACGGTGAGTAAAAAATCCTATTTTTTCCAGCTCACAAAGTCCTCTCGGAGGCTGTCAGGCGAGAATGGAGGGAACCAGAAAGGGCTCAGTTTTTCTCAATCTCTTAAGCGTACGTTTCCGTTTTGAGGAAGACGAATCGCATGTGTGGAACAAAAGGCCGAAGTTAGATGCAGATTTTTCCCAAGTTTCTCACAATACTGATTTGGCATTTGAGGACATGGGCATCCTGAAGCATGCCATGGATAAACGTGCCTATTTCCCTTCTAAAAAAAAAAGCATGGGACTCGTCTACGGTAAACCTTAAACCGGCCATGGCTTTAACCGTAGTTGCCAGAAACATGGAGCATTGGCTAGAACAGTTGAAGCAGCACATCGAAGGATGTACCTCCTGAGAGGATCTGTTGGATACCATCCCAGTACTGTCGAAGGCAGTGGGATATTTAGCGGATGCCACAGCAGAAGCAATCGGAATGTCTGCTAGGACTTATACCCTGGTAAATTCAGCACGAAGGGCGCTTTGGTTAAAAACTTGGTCCAGAGACTCCGCTTCCAAAGTGAAGCTCTAAAGTAAAGACGCCTTTAATCAAAAAAAAAATTCGTCCTCTTCAGCAAACCCAGGCCCCCAAGAAAGCGGGTTATAAGAAGCCCTGGGGTACACAGAGGGGAAGAGATAGGGCGGCTGTTCTGTTCAGACGTCCCGAACAGCCAGTGTCGTGGTCCTGCTGTGGGAGGGAGACTTTTAGCCTTCCTTCCTCAGTGGCGGGTAGTAACCTCCAGTCCGTTTTTGCCCTGAATGTCATCTCCCAGGGATACAGGCTGGAGTTTTCGGAGAGACCTCCAAACTGCTTTTTTGTAACCCAGATCCCCGGAGCACAGGACAAGGCCCTTGCCCTGATTTCCCTTTTTAGAAGAACTGAGGCATCAGGGAGTAATTATTCCAGTACCTCCAGGAGGAGGAAGGTCTAGGGTTTTATTCTCACATTTTTCTAATTAAAAAAAACCCCTCGGGAATATTTCGCTTAATTTTGAACCTAAAACTCCTGAATTGGTCCATTCGTTACAAAAGGTTCCGCATGGATATGATCTACTCCGTAAGGAAACTACCTACAGGGGGTGTTTAATGGCTTCCATCGATCTCAGGGATGCTAACCTGCACATTCCAATAGCGGTAGCTTCCCAGAAATTCTTGCATCTGGCAATCAGCTCGGAGGGCAGGATAGCTCATCTGCAGTTCAGAGCCCTGCCTTTTGGTCCATCTTCGGCTCCGAGAACCTTCACCAAGTTCATGGTCGAAGCCTTGGAACCTTTTGAGGATCCAGGGAATCATAATAGTTCCATACCTGGATGCTCTGCTTCTATTTGCCAGCTCAAAAGATCAGCTGCTGGCAAATCTGAACAGAACAAAACACCACTTGTAAGTCCTAAGTTGGATCCTGATCAAGGAGAAGTCAAACTTGGTCCCTTCCCAGGTGATAACATTTTTGGGGTACAGCATCGACTCTATCCAACAAAGAATTTTCTTGCTGGAAGAGAAAAGGGAAAACTTCCTGGGGACAATAAAACAGATCCAGACAAGCTCGCCAGTAACAGTACAGTCAGCAATGTCGACTGTGGGTCTTCTATATCATCCTCCATTCCGGCTTTTCAATGGGCCCGTCTTCACTTAAGGGATCTGCAGCAAGTGATTCTCCAAAATTTGAGGCACAATGAACCCTTTGAAAAGAAGTTTGTGATTCTGGTGCAAGTGAGGAGAAAGTTTATGGTGGTGGAAGAACCAGTTAAACCTGAGCGAGGGCCTACTTTGGGTATTCCCTGACTCCAAAAACGACAGATGCAAGCTCCTGGGGGTGGGGGGCTCATATGGAACACGTTTTGCCCAGGGAATCTGGACAAGTTCAGATGCAAAAAGATCATTCAATTGAAGGGAACTGAAAGCAATTTGTATGGGGCTTCTCTGGTTTCAGGAAGAGATAAGGGGTCAGCACGTTCAGGTCTTGTGCGACAATGCCACGGCAGTCGCCTACGTAGCAAAGCAAGAAGGTACCAGGAGCAGGGTTCTCCTGTCCTTGGCTCGGGAGATGTTAATCTAGGCAGAGAAGAATCTAGGGTCCCTGTCAGCCATACACCTGAAGGGAAGCTTAAATCTGATGGCCGACTTCCTGAGCAGGAAAACAGTCTAAACTCTAAAATTTTCCAGATGGTGATAAGCAGGTGGGGCATTCCTGAGATCGACCTGTGTGCAACCCACTCAAACGCAAAGCTCCCAACTTGCTTTTGCCCGAGCAGATGGGATCAGGCAAGAGGTTTGGATGCTCTGGATCAGCCGTGGAACTTCCATTTGTGCTATGCTTTCCCCCCCCCTTTCCGTTAGTCCTCAAAAAATTCCAGGAAGAGTCCATGAATCTAATACTGGTGGCTCCCTATTGGTCCAAGAGGATTTGGTTCTCAGCATTCCTGAACCTAGCGACTGAACCCCATTGGATGTTACCCCTATGGGACGATCTTCTGAGCCAGGGACCCATCTGGCATCCAGATGTAAGCCAGCTCAAATTAGCAGCCTGGTTTCTGAGGAGTAGATCCTAAAGAAAAGGGGTCTGTCTGACAAATTAGTTTCTATGCTGTTAAACAGCAGGAAAAAAGTCACAGGATTTATTTCAAGGTTTGGAAATGCTACAACTCCTGGTGCAGGATACCATTTCCATCCTGGAATTTCTTCATGATGAAATGGAGAAGGGGTTAGCACCTGGAAGACACAGGTGGCCGCGTTATCATTTTTTTTTTTGGAAGTACAGTTTTCAAGAGATCAATTGGTTATTGGGTTCTTTGAAGCAATGGCTAGGTCAAGACCAGCACCTATAAAATAAAAATTCAAAGTTGGGACTTGTCAGTGGTCCTGCAGGGGCTAACGGGGAATCCTTTTGACCCTCTAGAGGAAGACGACCTTAAAAAAGTGGACTCTGAAAACGGCCTTATAAGTAGCAGTAACCTCCGCCAGGAGAGTCAGTGAGCTGCAAGCGCTTTCCATAATAGAACCTTTGCTAACAGTCTTTCCAGATAGGATAATCTTGAAGGTGGACCTGGGCTTTCTTCCTAAAGTCTCCTCTGCCTTTCATCGTTCTCAGGAGGTGATTCTACCAACATTCTGCAAATAGGAAAGTTCCATACGCTGGATGTGAAGAAATGTCTAATGCATTATCTGGAATTGACCAAACAATTTAGGAAGTCAATTTCTCTTTTCGTCCATGGACGGACACAGCCTTCTCAATTCTTGACGTGTGGGTTATGTTCCTGTTCATAGGAGAGGACTAGGCAGTACATGTTGGATAATCAAAAACACATGTTACAATAATCAGAGATGAACAGCCCCGCCCAGCGGGCGGTCCCTCCAGACATAACCCTCCGCCCTGCAGTCAGCAGCTCCGTTTTTTTTCTGCCTAGCAGAGAAGGACGTGGCTCCCTTTGGGCCCAGAGTCCAGAAGAATTTTTTTTTATTTTTATTTTTGTGATCTATCAACTGCCGGCTGGGCGACAGGCTGGATATATAGATCCTTGTAGGCTTCCCAGTTCCGGCCATCGAGCGTGCCAGTCCCTTGCTTTGCACTTGGTTGTGACCACGACATACCCCATGGCTCCAGGGGTGGCCGGTGAGCACATGCTCCGGGGTCCACATATGACTGGGCTGCTTGTTGTCTCACTCACAGTGGACCGGGCCGACAGCTACTCCCTCACGGTTGTAGGTCTGTCCAGGACGCACCAGGGGGTCCTCGCATGGACGGGTAAGTACTTGAACTCCTGCCTCGGCAGGTGGAAACAGCTGGGCGTCCGAGGGATTGCGGGGTTCTCCTGTCCCCCTTTTCCCTGCTCGCTATCCCCTTCTGCCCTAAGGCTCGCTGCCGGGGCATACCTGTGGGGGGACTCCGGTTCTCAGTGGGGGACCGTGTGGTGTTGAGGCCCGTTTTTTCTGTCTTTTCTGGGGAAGTCCCTGCCTAGGCCTTCTCGTCCGCATCGCGGTGCTTAGGCGCCATTTTTGCAGCGCTGACGCCATTTTTTGTATGCCTACTGGTTTCTATTGTAATTCCCATTGGTGGCCATTTTGCCGTGGCCGCGCCATAGCGCAAGTTGGTATTGCGGGCGGCCATTTTCTTATGGTCGCGCCCTTTTTTTCTCTGAGGCGTCTGGCGGGCATTTTGGTGTGGGTTTGGCCCCTAGTGCTGGCTTCCTGGACGGCGCGCAGCGCAATTCTCAGTTTTTTTTTCCTCACACACGCTGTGGGGACGGAAGATGGGCAGCGGCGCTAAGCAGTCTCCTGCTGGGTTGGTGAGTCCCCTGGGTAACACCCCCCCCACCCTGGTCAGTGCAGCAAGGAGGGTGGACCTTTTCAGTTTACTTTTTTTTGACTGAGTCCCTGAGAGCTGTCAGCGGTGTCATGGAGTCCGTGTCTGGCCCTTCTTCCCCAAACTTGCCAGAGGCAGCAGCTGGTGCCCCTGCAGTTACCATGGAGGCTTTGTCGGCTGTCCTGGAATCATTTGTTGCCAGGGTGGAAGCGGCGTGTGAGCGCAAGGGGGGTAAAAAGCGCCCCCTTCCCCCGCCATCACCAGGGGAAGGTTCTGACTCAGACCCGGGCCTGGCTGCGGCACAGGACCCCGGTTCTGGGTTTTCAGAAGATGTGGACCAGGTCCTTCCTTGTGAGGAAGACCCCTCGTCCGGGTCAGTGCAAGACAGGGCATTTGTGAGTGACCTTATCAATGCTGTAAGGGACTCCCTTAAGCTGGATGCAGATGAGGCTTCCATGGATGGGTCAGTCTCTTTTGGGTTGCATAAATCGACCCGTTCTGTAAAAGTTTTTCTCTATGTGTCTTTCTTTGATAAATTCATAGATATGGAATGGGAAAAGCCACAGAGGACCTTTTGCGGTCCCTCAGCATCTGGCGGTCAGATATCCTTTTGAGGAGAGCCTTTTGAAAGAATGGGCTTCTCCTCCGGTTGTTGACCCCCCCCCCTGGTCGCTCGGGTAAATAAAGTAACCACTCTCCCTGTAGAGGGGACCCCTGCGTTTAAGGACCATACTGATAGGAGGTCCGAGGCGCTATGCAGGTCCATGTTCACCTTGCTGGGGTCTGCATTGCGGCCTATTTTGGCTGCTACCTTGGTGTCTCAGACACTCAATGACTGGGCAAAGATTTTGGGCCAGACTGTGGAGGAACATCATCTCCCTCCGAAGTGTGTAACACTGGCCGACCAGTTGGTGCAGGGCCTTGTGTATGTCTGTGATGCCACTCTGGATGCGGCCCCCTTAATCTCCAGGGCCTCTGTATCTGCGGTGGTAATGCGCCGCCTAATTTGGCTAAAATGCTTGTCCGCTGACTAGGCTTCCAAGAAGGCCTTGGTGGATTTACCCTTCAAAGGTGGGAGGCTTTTTGGTGCCTCGCTGGATGACATTATTAAGGATGTCACTGGAGGTAAGAGCAGGTTTCTACCTCAGGCCACTAAAGGGAAGGAGCCGTGCCATAAGCTGGGGCCCTCCTTTCCCACACAAAATCGGTGTTTTCGTCAATCAGGACCTGCCGGAAGACCCTCTCAAGCGGACAAAGCTCCAGCTGGGGGACAGAGGCGTCCCTGGGTGCGCAAGCCCAACAAGCCAGCCAACAAACCTGCTACCTCATGAAGTTTTGCCCCCGCCCGACTTTAGGGTGGGGAGGCGGCTTCTCAGGTTTGCAGCTCGGTGGAACTCCCTGCTCTCCGACCAGTGGGTCTGCGAGGTGGTCGCCTCGGGGTACAAGAATAGAGTTCCTTTCTTGTCCGCCAAACAGATTCTTTCCCTCAAATCTCCCTCTCCTTCTGGCTCGTCGGTCTGCCCTAACGGGGGCAGTGCAGGACTTGCTAAGGTGCAGAGTGATTCTACCTGTACCACTGGGAGAGAGGTTTCAGGGTTTTTATTCGAATCTGTTTGTGGTTCCGTAGGACGACAGAGTCCATCCAATATTGCACCTGAAAGCCTTGAATGTCTTTGTAAAGGTTCGGAAGTTCTGCATGGAATCCATTCGTTCGGGGGTTGCTGCGCTCCATCCGGGGGACTTTCTGGCATCCTTGGAAATCAAGGACGCATACTTGCATGTCCCCATCTGCGCAGGACACCAGAGATTTCTGCGCTTTGCAATCGGCGAAGACCATTATCAATTTGTGGCTCTTCCCTTTGGCCTAGCGTCAGCACCGAGGGTTTTCACCAAGGTGCTCGCCCCGATTCTAGCTTTGCTGAGACAGTGCCATAGTGGGCTACTTAGACGATCTTCTTCTGAGAGCAGCTTCTGGCTCAGAGTTAGAGGAAGATGTGTCTATAGCCATTCAGACCCTTTGAGAATTCGGTTGGGTGTTAAACATTCAGAAGTCGGTCCTGACACCGACTCTGCGTCTAGAGTACCTAGGTTTAATTCAAGACTCCAAGGAGGCGAGAGTCTTCCTTCCTTTAGAGAAGTTGCAGACTCTCCAGTCTGCGGTGAGGTTGTTGACACCCCGCAAATGGTCGTCTGTGTTTTTGCATGCAAGTTCTTGGTCTAATGGTAGCCTCCTTCAAGGCAGTACCGTATGCCCAATTCCACACTCGAGTCTTGCAGAAGGAGATCCTGTCCAAATGGAACAAATTTCCATTGTCTCTGGATCGTCATATTCAGGTAAGTCACCTGGTCAGGGCTTCTCTGAGTTGGTGGCTGAGATCCCCAGCTCTTCAGTCCGGGAAGTCGTTCCTTCCCTTCCATTGGACTGTGATTACGAATCCCGTCTCCCGATCAATGTCCTGGAACTCCGGGCGATCAGGCTGTGTCTCTCCAAGTGGTCACTGAGACTACAAGGGCGTCCAGTCAGGATCCAGTCAGACAATGCCACGGCAGTGGCTTATGTCAACCATCAGGGGGGAACAAGGAGCTTGGCTGCAGTGTCCGAGGTCGCTCACATGCTACGGTGGGTGGAAAGAAGCGTGCCGGCTCTGTCGGCCGTCTACATTCCGGGCGTAGAAAACTGGCAGGCGGACTATCTGAGTCGCCAGATGCTAGACCAGGGGGAATGGTCACTACATCCAGAGGTGTTTCAGCTCCTTTGCCGGAGGTTAGGCACGCCGGATGTGGGCCTCTTGACTCAATCGCAAGGTGTCAACGTTTGTGGCCAGGTCCAGAGATCCCTGGGCAGACGCGTTGGTGGCCTTGTGGGGTCAGTATCGGCTAATTTATGCCTATCCTTCACTAAAGTTGTTTTCCTCGTCTGCTCCGCAGAGTGGAGACCGAGGATTGGCCCCCGGCGTCCTTGGTACACCGACCTCGTACGCCTGGTGGCAGATGCACCATGGTGGCTGCCGATGCGGGAGGACCTTCTGTCTCACGGTCCCATACTTCATCCTGTTTTACAGTTGCTGGCTTTAACGGCATGGCTATTGAAAGCCAGGTACTAAGGGACCAAGGTCTTTCGGTTTCGGTCATTTCAACCATGCTGAGGGCAAGGAAATCTTCTTCCAGGAAGATCTACCATCGTACTTGGAAGGCATACATCTCTGTGTGAAGAGATGGAGTGGCGTCCACGGACGTACTTGGTTTCCAGGGTCCTGCTGTTTTTACAGCAAGGTGTGGATCAGAAACTTGCCTTAAGCACCATTAAGGGTCAGATTTCAGCCTTGGCTGTTTTCTTTCAACGGCCTTTGGCGTCCCATTCCCTGGTGGGTACTTTTGTGCAAGGGGTTCGACATGTGGCTCCCCCTATTAGACCACCTTTTCCTCCATGGGATTTAAATCTGGTGCTCTCGGTTCTTCAGGAACCTCCCTTTGAGAACATCAGAGAGATTCCTCTCTTGACACTATCTCAGAAGGTGGCCTTTCTAGTGGCCATTACATCGGTCAGAAGGGTTTCTGAATTGGCGGCCTTGTCTTGCAAGTCACCATACTTGGTCCTCCATAAGGATAAAGCGGTGCTACGCCCAAAGCCTTCCTTCCGAAGGTGGTTTCGGCTTTTCACCTGAATGAGGACATTGTGCTGCCGTCCTTGTGTCCTCGACCGTCACATCCCAGGGAGGCTGCGCTCCATAACTTAGACGTGGTACGGGCCTTGCGGGTGTACCTGTCTGCTACGGCTCGGTTTTGGAGGTCTGACTCATTGTTTGTGTCGGTGTCTGGTCCACAGAAGGGCCTGGCTGTCTCGCCGGCCACCATTTCTTTGTGGATCAGGCAGACCGTCATCCAGGCCTATGCCCTTAAGGGGCAGGCGCCTTCCCTTTCCGGTCACGGCACATTCAACCAGGGCAATTGGTGCTTCCTGGGCTTTCCAACATCAAGCTTCTGTCTCACAGGTGTGCAAGGTGGCGACTTGGTCGTCCGTGCACATGTTTTCAAAATTTTACAAGGTTCGCTTCGGCTGCAAGTTTTTGCAGGCGGCTGTTTGAGGTTGCAACTCCTCCGTTGAGGAGCTCTGCTGGTTTGGGGTGAAATTAGTTGTTTTTTGATGCTGTTCCCACCCCTCGTTTTTTTTGACACTGCTTGGGTACGTCCCACACGTCAAGAATTGAGAAGGCTGTGTCCGTCCATGGACGAAAAGAGAAAATGGGATTTTTTGTACTCACCGTAAAATCCTTTTCTCGTTCGTCCATGGACGGACACAGCACCCACCCCTCCTTTTTAGGTTTTTACTGCTTGCTACAAACTGAGCTGCTGACTGCAGGGCAGAGGGTTATGTCTGGAGGGACTGCCCCCTGGGCGGGGCTGTTCATCTATGATTATTGTAACGTGTTTTTAATTATCTAACATGTTATGCCTAGTCCTCTCCTATGAACAGGAACATAACCCACACGTCAATAATTGAGAAGGCTGTGTCCTTCCATGGACGAACGAGAAAAGGATTTTACGCTGAGTACAAAAAATCCTATTGTGCTGGTCTCGGGCACGTAAGGGACAGTGTGCTTCTAAGAGCTCAATAGGAAGATGGCTCAGAACAGCCATTGAGGAAGCCTACAAAGTCTCAGGGCAGATACCGCCAGAGGGTATCCAAGCTCACTTAGCGAGGGCAGTGGCAACATCTTGGGCTGAGAGGTCTCTCCTGACCAAATCTGTAAAGCCGCAATGTGGACAAGTTTCACTACGTTCATCCGGCATTATAGAGTAGATCTATTGTCAGCCCCCAGAGCAGGCTTTCGGCCGGAAGGTCCTACAGGCGGTGGTCCCACTCTAGAGTAAGTTTCTCGCTTATCCTCTCCAGGTGCTGTCCTGAAAGACGCTTTGAGAAAACCATAGTTGGACTTACCGGTGATGGTATTTCTAGAAGTCTTTTAGAACAGCAGCTATTACGCTCCCTAGTGGTTTCCAATATGATTTGCACTGTTATATGGGTATATTTTGTTTTTGTTTTAGAAAAATTCTGTTTTTCAGCATGGCTGGAGGTTTCTCGTTTACGACTGAGGCCATTGTGAAAGGGGGCTGCCTAAAAAGGAATTTGCAGTGTTTCCTGGGAAGTTGGTTGGAGCTACGCTCTCTCCAGGTGCTGTCCTGAAAGACTTCTAGAAATACAGTCACCGGTAAGTCTAACTAAGATTTTTTTCTAAAATTAGTGTTAGTAATATTAGTGTAAATGTTAATATAATTATAAGCTAAAATGACATGTTAGTAAGAAAAAAAGTCATACTCAGATTAGATCAATAAATTTTCTCCTCTGCCATATGAATTCTAGTTATCTTCGTTTCCATTGACTTCTATGGGGAAACTCGCTTTGATATGCTCTTTGGATTACAAAAGAGGCTGCATGCTTGTTACAGACAAGTCACTAAGCATTGCTTGTTTCTCTCTTTTGTATTTCTCCTAATGGTTTTTCTGCCCTTAAAGGGGAGTTCCAGCCTTTTTTTATGTTTATTAAAAGTCCGCTGCTACAAAAAGTGTAGCTGCTGGCTTTTAATAAACATACACTTACCTGTTCCACTATCCAGCGACGCCCGGAGCTCCGCTCCTCTCCCCCTTCTCCTCCGGCGCCTCCATTTATAGTGTGGGCACCCGGCCGTGACAGCTTCCGGCTTCACGGCCGGGCACTCACTGCGCATGCGCGAACGGCGCAGCACTCTCTGAGTGGACAGGCGATCGCCATGGACCTGTCACGTCCCAGGTGATCGCCTACAGGGAGGGGCCGCCACAAGGCGATATGACGTATCGCCTAGGCGACCCCAGGGTGGAAGGAGGAAGTGGGACAGGAAGTCCCACTCCTACTGAAGCCCCCACTCCCCCCACAAAAAATTTACATGCCAAATATGGCATGTAAGGGGATGAGGAGTGGATAAAGCGGAAGTTCCAAATTTGGGTGGAACTCCGCTTTAAGCGTGCTGCCTCCATATGTGCTAGTTACTCATCCCTGTGGTAAAACACCCAGGCTACGGACTCTCCCTCTTTCAAGCAACTATATTTTCACCAGGAGTCATTTTTAAACATTTGTTATTTACTGACTTTCTGCTATTTTATATTATGTGTCCTGAGTTTGGACATTCCTAAGCCTTTTTTCCCCATCCTGCCAAAAATACAGCTCTGCTTATAGTTGACATTTTTAGCGCAACAATTATTGTTTTTTTCCTGAGTGCTTTGGATTACAAGCATTCTCCTGGAATGGATTATGATCGTAATCCAAGGTTCCACTGTATATCCCATAGTTTGTAGACGCTATAACTTTCACACAACCACTCAATATATGCTTACTTTTATTTTTTTACCAAAAATATGTAGCAGAATACAGATTGGCCTAAATTTATGAAGAAATATTGTCTTAAAAAAAAAAAAAAAAATTATTATTGGATATGTTTTATAGTAGAAAGTAAAAACGATTGTTTGTTTTCCAAAATTATCGGTGTTTTGTTTATAGCGTAAAAAAGAAAAAACTCAGTGGTGATCAAATACCACCAAACGAAAGCTCTATTTGTGTGAAAACAATGATATAAATGACATTTGTGTATAGCGTTGCATGACCAAGCAATTGTCAGTTAACCACTTAAGCCCTGGACCATTTTGGCTGGCTAAAGACCAGGCCCCTTTTTGCGATTCGGCACTGCGTCGCTTTAATTGACAATTGCGCGGTCGCAACGTGGCTCCCAAACAAAATTGACGTCCTTTTTTCCCTCACAAATAGCTTTCTTTTGGTGGTATTTGATCACCTCTGCAGTTTTTTTATTTTTTGCCCTATAAACAAAAATAGAGCACCAATTTTGAAAAAAATTCAATATTTTTTTACTTTTTGCTATAATAAATATCCCCCAAAAATATGTATAAAAATATTTTTATTTTTCTAGTAATGGCGGCGATCAGTGATTTTTTTCGTGACTGTGACATTATGGCGGACACATCGGACACTTTTGACACATTTTTGGGACCATTGTCATTTTCACAGCGATCAGTGCTATAAAAATGCACTAGTTACTGTGAAAATGGCAGTGAATGGGGTTAACCACTAGGTGGCGCTGTAGGGGTTAAATGTTCCCTGCATTGTGTTTCTAACTGAGGGGGAGTTGGGCTCTTTGTCACATGACACTGATCTCTGCTCTGAGTACACGGAGCCGAGATCATTGTCACTAGGCAGAGCAGGGAGATGCTTGTTTAAATAAGCATCTCCCTGCTCAATGCCGCCGTGAGACGATCGCGGGGATCCCCGCGGACTCACGGGGAAGGCAGCAGGGTCGCGAGCACGTCGGGCAGTTAAAGGGAACGTACAGGTACGTTGATGTGCCTGTACGTGACATTCTGCCGACGTATATCTACAGGAGGCGGTCGGCAAGTGGTTAAAGTAACGCAGTGCCAAAAAGAAAAAAATAACCTGGTCATGAAGTTGGCCTTCTGGAGCCGAAGAGGAAGTCTAATTGACTATGTAATTATGCAGGCTCCCTTTGCCAACTTTCTTCCTAAAATGTTATTTGCCTGGCTGTCTGGTTTCAGTACTTAGTTACTTGTCTGTAACAAGTAGTGGTGCAACAGATCGTCATTGATCCGTGATCTGCACGGATCAATGACTTCGGATCGGCACACCACGTGATTCCCTGGCGCAGGTGGGGGGAGGAGCGGTAAAACACATTGAAATTGTCTCCGCTCTGCTCGCACTCACACAGCCCCGCCTCCTCCTAACCCCGCACTTGTGATGGACAGAATGCGGGTCTGTCTATCACAGTGTGGGGTTAGGAGGAGGCGGGGCTCTGTGAGTGCGAGCAGAGCGGAGACAGTTTCAATGGCCGCAACATACGGGCGGTGAGTTGCTTTCTAGCAGCCGGACCTCACCTGTAAAATGTGTGCTGCCGTCCATCCTCCCCTCTCCCCCCACATACCTCTCTCTGCTGGCTCTGTCTTCGGGACTCCGTCGTCGTCCCCGCCCCTCCGGCCGCCGAGTCTGTCTTCTGTCCCTCCCCCCGATGTACACAGTGAGAGGGGTGAGCTGTGCTCTTCCCATCTCAGCTGTGACAGGAGTTCTAGCACACTGCTCAGACTCCTGTTTTGGAGGTGACAGGGTCAATAAAGAGGACCTGTCACCTCCAATTGCTATCACACAGGGAATTGTTTGTTTTCTCCTGTGTGATAGTAATGAAGTTTAACTGGAATTTTTTTTTTTATAAAAATTAATAATAAATAATAAATTATTAAAATAAAGTAATTAAAAAGTAAAGAATAAGAAAAATATTAAAAATAATAAGAAAATTATACAAAAATAAAAGATAAGCTACAAATAAATAAATAAAAAATTGATAAAGTAAAAAAAAAGAAACAAAAAATATTTGAACTAACCGTGCCACCCCTGCCATCCGGTTGCCATTCTCTGTTGATTTGGGGGGGTGGTTCGGTTGGTGGGGAGGGGGTGCATTGCGGAACCTGGCCTTGGGGCGGCAGGGAGAGCAAATCCGGCCCTGCTGGCCGCCCTCTCACTTCCTCCGCCCTGGCGAGGCTGCAATTTGGGGCACAGTGAGGCTGCAATGGGAGCACAATGAGGCTGCAATTTTTTTTGCTGATCCGAAAAATGATCCAATCCGTGACTCTGATCCGAGGAACCATCCGAACCGTGAGTTTTTTGATCCGTTGCACCCCTAGTAACGAGCATGCAGTCAGTAAAATCAGAGCTCCTTATTTATGCACTTTTTGTGGATTTAAATTTAACAATGCAAATGGGCCCTCATGGTACTGATGCAGATGTAGTAAAAACGCAGAGGAGTGACCCAGGCCTGAGAGGTTTAGTAACATAATGGGGTTAAAAAAACAAAAATTAGTACAAAAAGAGCAAATCGCTACTGAAAGGGGTTAATTTTTTACTGTGGGACAGTGAAAGTAATATTTACGATTTGCTCTTTTTGTACTATAAAGGGCTAATTTTAGTTTTTTTTTTAACCCCATTATGTTACTGGCCGATTTAATCGATTATGAAAATTGTAATCGATTAATTTCATAATCGATTAATTGTCGATTAATCGATTAGTTGTTTCGGCCCTAGTTATGATTACATTATAGATCTGGTATGCCTCTCTTCCCCTGAAGAAGTAATTTATTCCAAAATGCGTCACATTTGCCTGATGATTACACCGAGACTGAACAAGCTTGAATAGTTGTTGGCAGTTTTTATTGACCCACTGGTTTTTAAATGATTATAATGAAGGTTCGTAATTGCCTTTTTTAAATGTGTGTGTATATATACATGATTCTGCCTAAAAAGTACCTTGGGGGGGGTTCTTTTCTTTTGTATCTGTAATTTTGGGATGTTGGCAGGATACTGTTTTTGAACATGCCATCTAGCTCCATTCTTTTGTTTTAAGTCAAAATTTTAAATCATTCTTTAGATGTATAGAGGAAGCATAATCTATGCATTTTGTTTTACCCGGGTAAAGTTGTAGTGCTCCAGTCTTCCTTAGTTCCTTTTCCACTAATCTGGTTAAGTGAAAAGCCTCATTTAGTTGCTATTCCTAAACACCCATTGAAGGATTCTTACTTCTTTTCATTTGCAGAAAGTATGATATAAAAAATATACCAGACCTTTTTAGAAGCTTTTCAGTCACCAGTTTCAAAGCTGCAAAAGAGAATTATGGAGCCTGCCATTGCTGATCACGCCTCCTGAATATGCAAATGCCTGGCTGTCATGCTGAAGCTTTGGTTTCAGTACTCCGAATTGCTTGTCTAAACAAGTCAGAGATTATGAATTCTGACTTTTCTCTCACTTTCATTTACTGTATGCTTGTTTCGTGTTACTGACTCGGAACTATTAAAATTGAACACGATCATGGATCCAGCATTTTCAAAGGACTCTAAATTTTCCAAATCCTTCTCTTACCAAAATTGGAATATAAAGTTGTGAATAAAAACCTTAGTTTGGGCCAGTGTGTTCAGAAATCTTAACATCATGGACTTTGTAAAGGAGTCTTGCTGTAAGATTGAGTATAAAAAAAAAGCAAGATTTATACTTTTGTGGTTTACATGATGTGGCATTATACGTAATTTTTTTTCTTTGGACACCTAATCTTTTACATACATTCTTCTTAGGCAGCAGCACCTTATTCCATGCACTACTTATTAAATGCCTAGAAAAACGAGTGATGGCTATTTGCAGATACACTCCTCGGAGAAACACGCCCCCTCGGTTTGTTGCTTTGGTGCCACAAGAAGAAAAACTTGATGAGGACAATATACAGATTAAACCTCCAGGTAAGTGGTCAAAGTACTATGAACACCTAACATTTCTTAAGAGAAGTGCAAGTTTTCAAAAAATAAATGCACATACTCCTCTAGGTGAGTCCCATGCTGCATCTGCCCCCTGCCGGCTCTACACTGAGAACTGAGCGATCAAAGACCAATGATCGCTCAGTTTCTCAGGTCCACTCTGAGCACAGAGAGGTGACTGTCGGTCACCGCTCTGTGCTCTGCCCCTCCAGCGCTCACTGGAGCGCCGAGCTTTGGATGGGGCAGAAACGGCTGGCTCAGGCTCTTGGCAGCAGCACAACAGGTACTAAGCAGAGTGGCTCCTGTATACTAATAAAACTAATGTATGACCTAGAAGGGCTGAGGGCAATCAATCAAATCACCTGGATGCTTCTTGCTACCAAAGCATTGTGGGGGATTCATACCATAACCAGGAATGATATTCTCTAACTTTGCCCTTCTACGTTTCACGGTGGCGCAGAGATTTGCAGCATAGTGGTAGACGGTCAGAACTATTTGTTACAAACCTTTGAAATGTCTTTTGACATTATTACTTTATTCAAATAAAGAATAAAGGGAGGGAGTTAAATTGCATGCAAGGAATGGTTAGTGCAGCACAATGGAAATACAAGTCTCCAAGCCCGTTGGTGAAATTCTATCATAAAAATTGTGTGTGTGTGTATATATATGTATGTATATATATATATATATATATATATATATATATATATATATATATATATAACAGTATCTCACAAAAGTGTGTACACCCCTCAGATTTTTTTTAAATATTTTTATATTTTTTCATGTGACAACACTGAAGAAATTACACTTTGCTACAATGTAAAGTAGTGAGTATACAGTGTAAATTTGCTGTCCCCTCAAAATAACTCAATACACCGCCATTAATGTCTAAACTGCTGGCAACAAAAGTGAGTAGACCCCTACGTGAAAATGTCCAAATTGGGCCCAAAGTGTTAATATTTCGTGTGGCCACCATTATTTTCCAGCACTGCCTTAACTCTCTTGTGCATGGAGTTCACCAGAGCTTCACAGGTTTCCACTGGAGTCCTCTTCCATTCCTCCATGACAACATCATGGAGCTGGTGGATGTTAGAGACCTTGTGCTCCTCCACCTTCCATTTGAAGATGCCCCACAGGGTTTAGGTCTGGAGACATGCTTGGCCAGTCCATCACCTTTACTCTCAGCTTCCTTAGCAAGGCAGTGGCTGTCTTGGAGGTGTGTTTGGGGTCGTTATCATGTTGGAATACTGCCCTGTGGCCCAGTCTCCGAACAGAGGGGTACAAAGACAAGTGTCTTGCCTAGAGTCGAGCATGGTGGTGGGAGCGTCATGGTCTGGGGCTGCATGAGTGCCAGCACTGGGGAGCTACAGTTCATTGAGGGAGCCATGAATGCCAACATGTACTGTGACATACTGAAGCAGAGCAGGATCCCCTCCCTTCGGAGACTGGGCCGCAGGGCAGTATTCCAACATAATGACCCCAAACACACCTCCGAGACAAACACTGCCTTGCTAAAGAAGCTGAGGGTAAAGGTGAGGGACTGGTAAAGCATATCTCCAGACCTAAACCCTATTGAGCATCTGTGGGGCATCCTCAAACAGAAGGTGGAGGAGAGCAAGGTTTCTAACATCCACCAGATCCGTGATGCCGTCATTGAGGAGTGGAAGAGGACTCCAGTGGCAATCTTTGAAGCTCTGGTGAACTCCAACCCCAAGAGGGTTAAGGCAGTGCTGGAAAATGAGGGCCACACAAAATATAGGCACTTTGGGCCCAATTTGGACATTTTCACTTAGGGGTGTACTCACTTTTGTTGCCATCCGTTTAGACATTATTGGCTGTGTGTTGTGTTATTTTGAGGGGACAGAAAATGTACACTGTTAGACAAACTGTACACTCACCACTTTACATTGTAGGAAAGTGTAATGTCTCCATTTTCTCAAATCGCCTTTCAGGACAACCTTGGAGAGCGTAGCTCCGCCTCTTTAACAGGAAACACTTTCAGCCTTTAAATCCCTCCTCTTCCACCATGGCCTCAGTTACTGTGTTTCCTCCGCCATGGTGGAAGCAACAGGTGGGAACCAGGGTGCTACGCTCTTTCCAAGGGGGAAGCAGTAAGGCTTACCTTTCTTTTTTCTGCCTGGTGTGCAGCTTTTATTTGGTACTTGTACCAGTGACCATCCCAGCACCCCCTCCACCGCAAGCGGGGGGTGTTCCGGAGTCCCCAGTCTCGCCTGCTCAGGGGAGTAAAGGACCCACAGGAGACGCAGCATCTTGTGCCCGGAATCCGCGGTGAGGCTCCAGGAGCCGAGCGGTTGCCGCTGCAGGTCAGCGGCGCGAATCGCATGACGGTTCCGGGTCCTGGCTGGCGGGTGACGTCAGTTCCGGCGATGCGGTTTCCTGTGGGGGCGTGGCGTTAGTGGTTCCCAGCGCTTGGAACGCAGGGACTAGGGGGCGGGTCTATCGACCGGCGCTTCCGTTTCCGGCCCACGTGGATGACGCGGGACCCGGGAAAATTTAAAACACACACTGTGTGTATAGCCCAGCTGCGCTCTCGACAAGATGGAAGAGAGACAGACAGCGATGGCGGAAGCAGGCGCCCTAAGCTCCGGTCAGGCTCAGGTAAGAGGGGTACAATGGTGCCTTTTATTCTTATCCAAATGAGTCTTTTTTGCTGTGTTGTTTTGTTTGTTTCCTCCCTTAAGGGAGCCTGCTGCTGTATGGTCGGTGGTTACTTCTCTCTGACCTGCTACAGCTTGGACATTGGTGGTTGTTTTCACTGGGACACTTCTTTTCTATCTTTGGTGGTGGCCTAAATGACACTAATTGGTTAGGTGTGGCTAGGACATTAGGTGAATTTCTATTGTTTATCTCGTTTCAGGAGAAAGCTGTAGCAAAAACCAAACATGTAAACCCACCAAGCCAGAGGAAGTGTCCCTCCTGCAAGAATCCTTTAAGGGATTCATGGCAAAAAGCTATGTGCAGGTCTTGCATTAAGGACTTAGTGGAAGAGGAAACATCCCAGCAATTCAAGGATTTATTTTCCTCAGTAAGAGAGCTTACAAGTTCTCTTGGTTTGGTTAAATCTCTGCTAAGTCCAGCAGTCTTAACTGAACCCCAGCAACCACCGTTCAGCCCAAGAGCCTCCACCTCGAGACCAGCAGAGAGTGTGGACTCTGGGGACGAAGGGGCAAGTACTCTCCCCTCTCTCAAGGACTCAGATGAGGAGGAAGAGGAAGATGACGGCAAAACCTCCAGATATAAATTATCTTTGGAAGATGTGGATGATCTCTTAAAAGCAATCTACACTACCCTGGATATTCAGGAGGAAAAGGTACATCTTTCAGTACATGATAAAATGTACCAGGGTCTGGATGATTCCAAGCAAAGAGTGTTCCCAGTCCATAGGGTCATATCGGACACTATCAAAAAGGAATGGAAGGACCCTGAAAAAGGTCCCTTCCTATCAAAGACCCTCAAAAAGCATTTTCCTTTTGAAAACAAGGACTCAGAGGTCTGGAATAAAAAACCAAGAGTGGACGCTGCCTTCTCGCAAGTCTCTCGTCGTACGGATCTCGCTTTTGAGGACATGGGAGTGTTGAAGGATGCGATGGATAAAAGGGCAGACTCCCTGCTGAAAAAAGCATGGGACTCCACGTCAGCCAGCCTCAAACCAGCTATGGCTTCCACAGTGGTGGCAAGAAACCTGGAGTGTTGGATAGAGAAATTGATGAACCATGTAGAGGCAGGTACTCCAAGGAAAGACCTGTTGGAATCCTTCCCTCTAATTTTGAAAGCAGTAAAATACATGGCAGATGCATCCGCTGAATCAATCAAAATGGCTGCTAGATCAGCAGCATTAGTGAATTCAGTTAGGCTTGCAGTCTGGCTAAAGACATGGTCGGGTGACACAGCCTCAAAAATTAAACTCTGTGGCCTACCCTTCTCGGGGGATTTGCTGTTTGGTCCAGAGCTAGAAACTGTGCTGGATAGAACAGCTGACAAGAAGAAGGCTTTCCCTTCTAAAAAGAAGCAACCGTTTAAAAAGAATTTTCGTTCTGTTCAGCAATCCTTCAAAAAAGATGACAACAAAAAGCCTTGGTTTTCCCAAAAAGGTAGAGGAAGGGGTGGAGTGCTCTTTAGATTCCCTACAGACCAAGCTTCTAAAAACAAATGACAGCATTACTCCAGTGGGGGGAAGACTGTCAGCTTTTTTCCCTCAATGGAACCAAGTATCCAAAAGTCCCTTTGTGAGGAACATCATTTCACAGGGATACAGTCTAGAATTCTCGGAATGCCCCCCAAGCAGGTTTTATGTCACAGCCCTACCACGGGATCAGGAAAAAGCTTCCGCTATGATGACCCTCTTACAGGATCTGATACAACAGGAAGTGATTGTTCCAGTCCCAAAACATCAGGAGGGCCGGGGGTTTTATTCCCATATATTCTTGGTAAAAAAACCTTCAGGCAAGTACCGACTGATTCTGAATCTGAAGATCTTAAACAAATCAGTAAGGTACAAGCACTTTCGTATGGACACAATCCACTCCATTACAAAGCTGTTGACTCCAGGTTGCTTCATGGCGTCCCTGGACTTGAGGGACGCCTATCTACATGTGCCGATAGCTCTGGCTTCCCAAAGATTTCTCCGCCTAGCCATCGATCTGGGGACGTCAATATGGCATCTCCAATTCACAGCCCTACCATTCGGGCTTTCATCCTCACCCAGGATTTTCACAAAAGTCATGGCAGAAGCCCTAGAGCCTCTGAAACTGAGGGGGATCTCGGTCATTCCATATTTGGACGACCTACTGTTTTTTGCAGATTCCAGGGATCAGCTTGTGACAAACCTGCAAGTGTCACGGACTCATCTCAAGAATTTAGGTTGGCTCCTAAATCTGGACAAATCAAACTTAGATCCAACTCAGGAGATGAGGTTTCTGGGCTACACCATAAACTCAGTTCTTCAAAAGGTCTTTCTCCCCCAAGAAAAGATAGAGAAGATTTATTCTGCAGTGGGTCAGATTCAGACAAATCTCCCAACATCTGTCCGATTGGCTATGGCAGTATTAGGCCTCCTCACGGCCTCAATCCCAGCCGTACAATGGGCAAGGCTACACTCCAGACCCCTCCAGAGGAACATTTTACAAGTTTGGTCACACCAGGAGTCACTGGAAAAGTGCTTCAAACTAAAATCAAACGTAAAAAGAGCACTCTGGTGGTGGAGAAACCCAAACAACCTGACAAAGGGTCTCTCGTGGGTGTTTCCACTGGACAAACGTCTGACAACAGACGCAAGTGCTTGGGGTTGGGGAGCTCATCTGGAAGGGCAAACCGCTCAAGGAACTTGGTCTAAGTGGGAAGCAAAGAAGTCATCAAATTGGCGGGAGTTAAAAGCCATATTTCTGGGCCGCCTTACCTTTCAGCAGACAGTCAAAGGACGTCATGTTCAAATTCTGTCAGACAACACAACAGCGATAGCTTATGTACAAAAGCAAGGGGGAACCAGGAGCCCAGGTCTCATGGAGTTAGCCAGTCAGTTGTTGTCCTGGGCAGAGCTAAACGTGACCTCCTTATCAGCGGTTCATTTAAAGGGATCCCAGAATCTGTTGGCAGATCTGCTAAGCAGAAGGAGTGTGGTGGAAGCAGAATGGAGTCTGAGCCAGGAGATTTTCTCCATGATCTCCAAAGAGTGGGGGAAACCCCAGGTAGATCTATTTGCCAACCAGCAAAACACGAAAGTCCGAGAATTCTTTTCTCTCCACAGAGGGGATCAGGCAGTTGGAATAGATGCTCTAGCACACCCATGGCATTACCAGCTGTGTTACGCCTTTCCCCCATTTCCCCTAATCCCATTGGTATTAAGAAAGTTCAGGGAAGAGAACACCAGTCTTATCCTGATTGCTCCATATTGGCCAAAAAGACCTTGGTTTGCGACACTTCTAAACCTAGCCGCAAATCCTCCTTGGAGGCTACCACTCAGGAAGGACTTACTATCACAGGGTTCTGTGAACCATCCGGAAGCAGACAGACTACATCTGACTGCTTGGCTTCTGAAGAAGACCTCCTAAAAGCCAAAGGACTTTCAGATAGGGTAGTAAGGACCCTACTGTCCAGTAGAAAGGAGGTAACTAGGGCCATCTACCTTAAAGTATGGAAAAAATTCAATTCTTGGTGTTCTTCCAAAAACTTTATAGTCAAGAGTGTCGTTTCAGTTTTAGAGTTTCTCCATGAAGGAATGGAGAAAGGATTGGCAGCCAGCACCTTGAAAACCCAAGTTGCGGCTCTTTCAGTTTACTTTGAAAAAGCTTTGTCCAAAGAAACTTTAATTTCCAGATTTTTTAGGGCCTTGGCTCGGAACAGACCCATAGTCCTTAAAGTTTTTCCCAGTTGGGATCTATCTGTGGTTTTACAGGGTCTCACGGGAGCTCCGTTTGAACCCCTTCAAGAGACTTCCTTAAGAAGTTTAGTTTTCAAAACAATTTTTTTAGTTGCCATTACATCGGCAAGGAGAGTCAGTGAACTCCAGGCTCTGGCGGTTACAGAACCTTTTTTGAGGGTCTTTCCAGACCGAGTGATCCTTCAGACAGATCCAGCCTTCCTACCAAAAGTATCTTCAACCTTCCATAGGTCACAAGAGATAACCCTGCCTACCTTTTCCTCAGTTCCTAACAATGCAGGAGAGGAAGCTTTCCATACGCTGGATGTGAGAAGATGTCTGCTCCAGTTTCTAGCAGTTACCAAAGAGTTTAGAAAAACAAATGCCCTCTTTGTAGTATTTTCAGGTCCCCGCAAAGGGGATAAAGCTTCCAAAAGTACATTAGGCAGGTGGCTTAGACAAGCAATTACAGAAGCTTACCAAGCTAAAGGAGAAATACCTCCCTCAGGTATTGCTGCTCATTCAACAAGGTCAACAGCAGTTTCCTGGGCCGAGAGGGCCGGTGCTACGCCTGATTAGATTTGCAAGGCTGCCACTTGGTCCAACTACTCAACTTTTCTCCGGCACTATAGGTTGGACTTGCTGTCTGCCGCAGATCAAGCCTTCGGCAGGAAGGTACTGCAGGCAGTAGTCCCACCCTAGGGTAAGTTACTCGGTTATCCTCTCCAAGGTTGTCCTGAAAGGCGATTTGAGAAAAACTTAGTTAGACTTACCGGTGACGGTATTTCTAAGAGCCTTTCAGGACAACCGCTATTTCCCTCCCTAATATATCTTAGAAGTATTGATTAAGTGTCTATCATGGTCGTTGTGGTTGTTCTGTGCTTTTGTCTTCCAGTTTGTCGGAAACCACAATAACTGAGGCCATGGTGGAAGAGGAGGGATTTAAAGGCTGAAAGTGTTTCCTGTTAAAGAGGCGGAGCTACGCTCTCCAAGGTTGTCCTGAAAGGCTCTTAGAAATACCGTCACCGGTAAGTCTAACTAAGTTTTTTGTAACATGAAAAGACATACCGTATATACTCGAGTACAAGCCGAGTGTTTTCTTTTTCGTACATCACGGGACACAGAGCGACTTAGTCATTACTAATGGGTTATATAGTTTACCTTCAGGTGCTGGCACTGGCAACTTCCAAACCGGAAGTACCCTCCCCTATATAAGCCCCTCCCATCCGGGAGCACCTCAGTTTTTTTGCCAGTGTCTAAGGTGTTGGCCAAAGAGTAACATGTGTTTTCCTGGGCTTGCGTACAGGTTCTTTTACGGGCCTTAGTAAGCTGTTCCGGATCCCACCAAAAAAGCTTCATAGCTAAACGGTCGGTACCCGGGCCTTGCAACAGAAGAGCAAGGTTTTGCCTGTAATGCCTCTCTTAGGAGGGCTGGACCCTGGGATCCAGAGCTCTGGTCATACCCACGACCAAGATGTTTTCTGTGCAGGGTGCTATACAGGTCCAGGGGAGTGGAATCCTTGGGAACCCGGTCCCTGAAGGTTTGATTACAATGCCTGCCGTGATAGGTGAAGTTTGGGCTTCTGTGGACCAAACAGAGTCCTGCGGCGGGGAACAGGTAAGTGGGGGCCCCCAGGAACTTGGTTCTATTGGGGGACCCCCAAGCCTAATTTGTCTTTCTGTCTGTTACCTAACGGTATTCCCGCTAATATCTGTGTATGCCTATAACTACTGGAAAATGTAAAATTTTAATAGTAGTCAAAAAAAAAAGACCTGTGTTAAACCACTAGAGGCCGCTGTGGTCCATTTTTCTTGTCATGTGGATCTTTGGTTTTCTCAAGTCAAAAGATCCAGGCAGTTGGTAAGTTTCTCTGTGGGAATCCAGTTCCTCTGCCCTGTTGCTGCGCTCATCCACCGCTCAGGCCCTCCGGCAAAAAGGGCCCTTGCTCCTAGTCCCTGCTTGGTTTCAAAAAAGGGCGCCAATGGTGCACGGGCGCGTGCACGCGCCTCCTATGAAAAAAAAGGGGCGGGTGGATGACGCTCGATGCGCGCCGTGGCGCTTCTGCGCATGTGCAGGCGTCCCAGCATGTATAAAAGACACAGTACAAGTGTCAGCTGGATGCAAACAGAGCTAGCAACAAAACGGTGGCACACAGAGGCGGTTGATGCAGGCATCCCCATAGAAAGGCACTTTAGTGGACACCAGCTGGTATATAGCAGCAATATACAAAAATGCAGCGCTATGCGTATAACAATATAAAACACCCAAGTGCTCGAAATTAAACTAAATCACAAATAATTAAGTATAAGTCCAAATGTATATGAAACTCCAAAGGATGTGAAAAACATAAATTCGAATCAGTTCCAGTTTGAATCAGTCCCAAATTGTAAAGGTGAATCTTCCAAAGTAAAAAAGTGACTTGTAACGTAACCACCACCACGTGAAAGGGAGGCTTACCAGATGTAATGGACCCAATGCACGTATGTGTAAGGGGTCAGACAGGCTGAATATGTATATGTCCATACATATGGAAACCAGGCCGGCACAATGCACCTGTCATGGATATGCATTAATGTCTGTCTGCCATCTTACCTTCCTCCTCATGTGTTCATCTAGAGACCAGACCTCCTTCACCTGGCTTCCTTTATAATCTCCTCCCAGCCTGACTCCACCCCAGGCCCTATCACTGAACACTATATTAACCTGTGCACTGCAAGCCTGCTTTGCTGATCAACGTGTTTGTTAGGCATTGTGTGTTTGGGTTCCTGCCTGCCGTGTGCTACGTCTGTCTCTCTGTTACGTTATTGGCTTGTCCCCGACCATCCCTGTCTGCTCGTGACCCTTGACCTTCGGCTCGTTCTTCGTTATCCTTGTCTGCTTGTGGCCCCTGACCTTCGGCTTGTTATTCGGTTCTCTCTATCGTGTGCTGCTGCTTCCCCTTATCCTACGGGGCGTGAGCTAGGAAACTCCAGGGGCCGCGACCTGGTCCCAGCCTGCAGCGTAACATCCTCACCACTAGAGGCCCTGGAGAAGACCAGCTGGGTCTTAGACTCCGCGCCCTGGGGAATCTTGGCTCTCGCTTCCGTTGGGATCCCGGTTGTGCTCCTCTGGTCCCGCTTTCCACAACCACCCAGTTTCCTATCCACAGAAGCCAGCCATAGGGTTCACTACCTCGCGGTGCACTCCTGTCCCCCTACGGTGTGCATCTGTCACCTGGCCACAGGTGACCCTGACAGTTTGATCAGCCATGAACCCGGCTGACATCCCGCTTCCCGCGGATGATCCATTGCAGGGCATAGTTCGCAGACTTGAGACCCAGGAATCAAATCAGACCCAGGTGATGCGATTCCTCCAGGATCTGGCTTCTCGATTCGAGCAGCTTCAGGTCTCCTTGGGAACCCCGAATCCGCAACCCCAAGTACAACCAGCGGCTGTACCTATCGCACCAGTCGCAGCCTCACACTCACTAAGATTGCCAGCTCCGTTCCGTTTCTCTGGGGACTCCAAGGCCTGCAGGGGGTTTCTCAGCCAATGCACTATTCATTTTGAGCTTCAGCCTCAAAGCTTCCTATCTGACCGGGCTAAGGTAGCCTATATCATTTCCCTCCTCTCCGGTGAAGCTTTGGCCTGGGCTGCCCCCCTGTGGGAGAGGAACGATCCGGTGGTTTCCAGTCTGTCCGAATTCTTGAAGCTCTTTCGTAATATCTTCGAAGAGCCGGCTCGGGCTTCTTCAGCGGCTAGTGCTGTCTTACGTCTTCGCCAAGAATCTAGTTCAGTGGGGCAATATGCTCTTCAGTTCCGTATCCACACAGCTGAATTGAGCTGGAATAATGAGGCCCTGGTCGCTACCTTTTTACATGGCCTCTCTGACCGAGTGAAAGACGAATTAGCGGGAAGAGCCATTCCCGTCGGTCTGGACGATGTAATTTCATTATGCAACCAGATCGACATTCGTTTTCAAGAGAGGTCCTTAGAAAAAAGACGCCAGCACTCTCTGGGTCCTAGCCAGTCTGAGCTCCCCTCCCTTCATTCCGTGGAGCATCCTCTACCTGCTGAAGAACCTATGCAGCTGGGCCGGACCAGACTAACCCCCGAAGAACGTGCTAGGCGCAGAACTCTGGGCTTGTGCCTCTATTGTGGGGGCAAGGGTCATTTTCGTGACTCCTGCTCGCTTCGTCCGGGAAACGCTCGGGTCTAATACATTTGGAAGGTGGAGTATTGGACCCAGAAACATCACCTTCTCGCCTGCTCTTGCCGGTGTCCCTTCATGTAGGCACTTCTCCTCAGTCAACCCTTGCATACCTGGATTCCGGGGCTGCCGGCAATTTCATGGATTGGAGAACTGCTTCTTCTATGAAGCTTACCCTTTCACCTCTCACTACCCCATTGGTAGTCTCGGCAATTGATGGCACTGTTCTCCCAGGGGGCCCTATTCGCTTCCAGACGCTACCCATTAGGATGTCGGTAGGGATTCTCCACCAGGAGTGGATATCCTTTCTTATTCTACCCAAGGCCTCTACCCCAGTTGTATTGGGCCTCCCTTGGCTACAGCTCCACTCTCCACATGTGGACTGGGTCTCTGGGCAGATCCTGGCCTGGGGTTCCTCATGTTTCTCGTTGTGTCTTCTCAAGGTGACCCCCAAGGAGAGTCTTCCGGTTGCTGCCACTTCTGTTTCTTCTGATCTTCCCGCCGCATACAGCGATTACCGGGATGTGTTCTGTAAAAAATCAGCTGAGGTGCTTCCTCCCCACAGGTCTTTTGACTGTGCTATTGATCTTGTCCCCGGAGCAACTCTACCCAGGGGTCGTACCTACCCTCTGTCCATCCCAGAGACCCAGGCCATGTCGGAGTATGTAGCAGAGAATCTGGAGAGAGGGTTCATCCGGAAATCCTCATCGCCTGCAGGGGCAGGGTTCTTTTTTGTTGCCAAAAAGGATGGTACCTTAAGACCCTGCATCGATTATCGGGGTTTAAATGCGGTTACTATTAAAAATCGATACCCCTTACCCTTAATATCTGAGCTATTCGATAGGTTGAAGGGTGCCTCCATTTTCACCAAGTTGGATCTCAGAGGCGCGTACAATCTCATTCGAATACGGGAGGGTGACGAATGGAAGACTGCATTTAACACTAGAGACGGGCATTACGAATATCTGGTGATGCCTTTTGGTCTGTGTAATGCTCCAGCCGTGTTTCAAAACTTTGTCAATGAAATCTTCAGAGATCTGCTGTACCAGTTTGTTGTCATCTATCTGGATGACATTCTGATCTTTTCTGAAAATCTGCTCGTCCACAGAAACCATGTCCGCACTGTACTTCAACGTCTTAGAGAGAACAATCTCTATGCCAAGCTGGAGAAATGTTCCTTTGAATGTTCTGAGGTCCTGTTTTTGGGGTGCTTTGTCTCATGTTCGGGGCTTCGTATGGACCCTGGGAAGGTCTTGGCTATCACCAACTGGCCTCTTCCTGCTAGCCTCAAGGCCACACAGCGCTTTCTTGGCTTCACTAATTATTATAGGCAGTTCATAAGGAATTACTCTTCCATTGCCGCGCCTATTATCGCTTTGACCAAGAAGGGTGTGAATGCCAGAGACTGGCCTCCCGAAGCTGTCTCTGCATTTCACAACCTGAAACAGGCCTTTGTTTCTGGCCCCCTCTTGAGGAGACCAAATCCTGGGAATGCATTTTTTATTGAAGTGGACGCTTCCTCAATGGGGGTGGGAGCTGTGCTTCTTCAAATCTTTGAGAAGAGACGCCAACCATGTGCGTTCTTCTCCAAAAAAAATTCTCAGGCAGAGAGGAATTATGCCATCGGTGATCGGGAACTTCTCGCAATTAAATTGGCGTTAGAGGAGTGGCGTCATCTCTTGGAGGGTTCCCCTCACTCCATAACGATCTTTACCGATCACAAGAATTTACAGTATCTACAGAATGCTAAACGTCTGAATCCTAGACAGGCCAGGTGGAGTCTCTTCTTTGCCCGTTTTAATTTCACGATTACCTACAAACCTGGTTCCTGCAACGGTCGGGCTGATGCGCTCTCTAGGTCATTTGACACTTTGGACGAGGAGTCCGCCCCTGAACCTGAGCCGATCATTCCCACCTCATGCATTGTTGCCCACTCTACCACCCTGAAGTCTAAAATTCCGCCTGGTAAGACCTTTGTCCCCACTGAGCTAAGAGCTAAGATCCTTCGTTGGGGACATGATTCCAAGGTGGCAGGGCATTCTGGATTCCTCCGATCCTTCCTACTCATCAGTCGTCACTACTGGTGGCCTAATCTCCGCTCAGACGTCAAAGACTACGTTAAAGCTTGTCATGTCTGTGCTCAGTCCAAATCCTCCACACAAGCTCCTGCTGGTCTCCTCATGCCCTTGCCTATTCCTAAGGAACCCTGGGCCCATATTGCCATGGATTTTATCACCGATCTCCCACTGTCTGAGAATAATACAGTCATTTGGGTGGTAATCGATCGATTCTCCAAGATGGCTCATTTTGTTCCTCTTCCTGGTCTTCCTTCTGCCCCTGCCTTGGTTCCCATTTTCATTCGAGAAATTCTCCGCCTACATGGGGTCCCTTCTCATATTGTTTCCGACAGGGGAGTCCAATTCACGTCTCGTTTTTGGAGAGCCTTTTGCAAATCCCTCAATATTGTCTTGGATTTTTCTTCTTCTTACCATCCCCAATCCAATGGACAGACTGAGAGGGTTAATCAGGAGTTAGAGGTCTTTCTTCGCACCTTTGTGTCTTCTCACCATGACGATTGGTCCTCTCTACTCCCGTGGGCAGAATTCTCCCATAACAATCATGTGAATACCAGTTCGCAGAAGACACCCTTTTTCACAGTTTATGGAAAACACCCTCAACTTCCTCTTCCTATGATCTGTTCTCCAGACATTCCAGCTTTGGCTTCGGTTCAGGAGTCTCTCAATTCCGTTTGGGGTCACGTTCATGATTCCCTCCGGGCAGCTGCTGAAAAATTCAAAGGCTTTGCCGACCGCCGCAGGCGTAAACCGCCTTCTCTTCAGCCAGGGGACAAAGTCTGGCTCTCTACCAGGAACATCAAGCTCCGAGTTCCTTCTCTGAAGTTTGCTCCACGATTCATCGGTCCATACACGGTAACTGCTAAACTGAATCCGGTTTGTTTCAAACTCCAGATTCCTAAGAGCCTTAAAATCACTAACTCCTTTCATGTTGCTCTTCTAAAGCCTTTAGTCCTCAATAAATTCTCTCGTCCTCTTCCTACCGTGGCGCCTGTCTCGGAGGATAATCAGGAGTACGAGATCAGTCAAATTCTGGACTCCCGACTCTGTAAAGGCGTTCTTCAGTACCTCGTTCATTGGAAAGGGTTTGGTCCTGAGGAGAGGTCTTGGATCACTGCATCTGAGGTCTTTGCACCTCGTCTGTTAAAGGAGTTTCATCTGAAGTTTCCCTCTAAACCTGGGTCCAGGCGGGGAAGGGGGAGGCCTCGTAAGAGGGAGGGTACTGTCATGGATATGCATTAATGTCTGTCTGCCATCTTACCTTCCTCCTCATGTGTTCATCTAGAGACCAGACCTCCTTCACCTGGCTTCCTTTATAATCTCCTCCCAGCCTGACTCCACCCCAGGCCCTATCACTGAACACTATATTAACCTGTGCACTGCAAGCCTGCTTTGCTGATCAACGTGTTTGTTAGGCATTGTGTGTTTGGGTTCCTGCCTGCCGTGTGCTACGTCTGTCTCTCTGTTACGTTATTGGCTTGTCCCCGACCATCCCTGTCTGCTCGTGACCCTTGACCTTCGGCTCGTTCTTTGTTATCCTTGTCTGCTTGTGGCCCCTGACCTTCGGCTTGTTATTCGGTTCTCTCTATCGTGTGCTGCTGCTTCCCCTTATCCTACGGGGCGTGAGCTAGGAAACTCCAGGGGCCGCGACCTGGTCCCAGCCTGCAGCGTAACATCCTCACCACTAGAGGCCCTGGAGAAGACCAGCTGGGTCTTAGACTCCGCGCCCTGGGGAATCTTGGCTCTCGCTTCCGTTGGGATCCCGGTTGTGCTCCTCTGGTCCCGCTTTCCACAACCACCCAGTTTCCTATCCACAGAAGCCAGCCATAGGGTTCACTACCTCGCGGTGCACTCCTGTCCCCCTACGGTGTGCATCTGTCACCTGGCCACAGGTGACCCTGACAGCACCCTTGTATCCAAGGTTCAAACTCAGGAAAAAACACCGGAAATTCAAGCCAATAGGAGTATTGACTTGGCTCACATAAAGTTCATGTGGAAAAAGAAGGGAGAAGGCACATAGCGTAATACTGCAAAGGAATTTTAATGAATATAGGCAGATACACTTACATCCAATCCATGAATATAGCGCTTTGCAAAGACACTCAATGGCAGCAATGGAGTCTCCCGACGCGTTTCGCAAAACCTTGCATCGTCTGGGGCATAACTCCACTGTTGCCTGTATGCTATTTATAAAAAACAAGGACCTCCCCCTGATCTGCCCACTGAAACAGCACTTCCTGTAAAATCCAAAATGGCGCCGGAGCGTGCGTTCCAAGCCTCTCTATGGAACCCCTCCATAGGTGATTAATGCATATAGGAATCTGTATTGGCCAAAAGGGGAGGTAATAATGAATATGGTCAACTTGTGTAACCACTTACCTATGCATGGTGAGGGTTAAACCCTACAGTCCACGTGTATGTAAAGCCCTCATAATGTGGGGCCATGACGCTTGGGGTGCTGTCATTAGGCCAAATAATGGCCTTGTATATCTGTCCCGCCACACCACGTCACCCGGCGTGCAAACGCACACAGAGCATCACCTGGCGTGCGGACGTTACCTTCTCCCAAGCGTCGCGTAGCAGCGTCATCCAGCTCCACATGACCGCCACGTGACTCCGCGTCACATGACCGTCACAGGAGCCTGACGTAGCAACGTCATCCAGCTCCACGTGACCGCCACGTGACATCACGCCACATGACCATCACTGAGCATCACTCTGCAAGGGGACATCAGTCCCTATCAGGAGTGACATGTCGCGTCATCAATGACAGGCACAGCTTCCCCGGAAAGGGGTTGTCCCTACCTAGCTACGTTAACTGCGCTGCGCTCCAACGCTATATGTTACACAAGGCGTGGAACGCAGCCCAGAATGGAAGTAAGTTAGTTAGGAATTCACCCTTAACGGTCCGCATAGATATAATAAATCTACCATTGCGGCCAGAAAAGGGGAAACTAATGTATGCAAACCAAAGGAATGATTGCAATAGTGACTGCCGTTAATAATGATAATAAGACATACTAAAAATTTTTATTAAAATTGAATATTAGATGATCAAACAAAGGAAAAATTATTTACCTCTTGATCATCGCACTGTGTGTGAGGTAGATAACTCACATAAAATGTAAAACTCTGCTCCTTCTGTAAGTAGTTCTACCCAGATCTCCACTAATGGCCCTTCATTGACTCAGTCGGTGATGGCACCCGGTGTTCCAGCCCCTTTGTTTAGTTCACAAGGGGGTTCGGTTTGTGCACCTCCATCTAGAAACCCCCATACCCCTACTCATTTAAGGGGAAGGGGGAAATCTAGAGGGACAAGAGGCACTAGGGGTTCTTCTCGAGGTCACTCGCGTCATCATAGTGGTTCACGCCATTATGGATATGAGGACTATTCATACAATGCCTCCCCAGCTCGACAGAGAGCTGCTCCATCGTCCCATTATGGTTATCCACCTTATTATGGCCCCCCCTCCATTTCTACCCATAATAGATTTGCTCCTCTAGGTGAGATACGTGATGATAGTTACCATACACGTGCCAGGTATCCTCCGGAACCCATGTACTATGATCCTGGTTATTCCAACCCACAGGGCCATGGCACACGGGATTTTCACGGGATTTCAGACACCCACAAAAGAGGTTTAGATCAAAGAGAGGGACTAGAGGGGGGAAGAGAGTTCAGGAAAGGAAAAAGAAGGAGAGTATAAAAGGCCAGGGCGTTTTAACTTAAGCACTAAGGAATTTACCCCTGAAGAATTATCAGTTTTGGACAAAGGTCTCAAGTTTGCCCCTCCAAAGAAACTAGATAAGTTCAGTACCTTTATCGACATTCAAAAATATGTTCGAAAGGTTAATATTCAACGGTACCTCATTACCAACCCCATTTATGAGTGAGGCTAGGGCAGCTACATTTGGGACGGTACATTCCGGTTTATCTAACCCGTCATTGTTCAACCCCCCCGTCCCTGTAGCACCCTCTGTAAGTATCTTTAGAGACTTAGTATTGAAGGACCTGTCAGAAATTCCAGAGAGACTAAGTTCTCGACAAACTGTGTCTAGTGTGGGCCTCAAGTCTCTGTGTTCTAACAAGGACTTGGTAATTCGCCCCGCCGACAAAGGCGGAGGCATAGTTGTTCTGGACAAATCAGATTATGAAAAAGAGATGTTCAGAATCCTACATGAGCCCAATACCTATTTACAGTTGCCCTCCAATCCTACTTCTAGGTTCAAAACTGAACTTCAGGGCTTGGTTGACAGCGGTTTTTTTAGAAATATTTTAAACAAAAAAGAAAAGGAGTTTTTGGTTCCGGTGGTCCCTAGGATACCGACCATTTATTATTTACCGAAGGTCCACAAAGATCCAGTGCATCCACCCGGTCGTCCAATTGTGAGTGGGATTAATTCCGTCACATCCAGAATTGGCCGCTACATTGACCATTATCTCCAACCTTTGGTCAGGCGTGTGCCATCATATCTGGCGGACACGGGGGCCACTATTAGGAAATTACAGGATGTGAATATTGATGGGGATTACATCCTGGTGACAGCTGATGTAGCCTCACTTTATACATGTATCCCACACAACAAGGGGTTAGAAGCTGTACAATATTTTTTGGAAAAGGAAGAAACTCTAGCTCCCTTTCAAAGGGCGTTCATTATGGAATTGTTGGAGTTCGCCACGAGAAGTAGCTATTTCTGGTTTAATGACAATTTCTACCTCCAGTTGAGAGGTGTGGCCATGGGGGCTAAATATGCCCCCAGTCTGGCCAATTTATTCATGGCTAAATGGGAGGAGGATGTCGTCTATACCTATGACACCCAGCACTTGGTGCTTTGGGCTAGGTACATTGACGACATCCTCCTCCTATGGAGTGGCAGTGCCACATCGCTTAAGATCTTCATGGACCATCTAAATGCTAATGATAGGGGGATTTCCCTTACATACACTGCCAGCCATGAAATGATTCAGTTTCTTGATCTAGAAATTAGTATCCATGACCGTCAGTTTTGTTTTCAAACACACTTCAAGAAAACTGATCGTAATGGGTACATTCCACAAGATAGCTGCCACCATCAATCGTGGCTCAAATCTGTCCCGCGGAGTCAGTTCCTCAGATTGAGAAGGAACTGTAGCGATGTGAACATCTTCCTTACTCAGGCTGAGATCCTTAAAAAACGTTTTTTCTTTTTCGTACATCACGGGACACAGAGCGACTTAGTCATTACTAATGGGTTATATAGTTTACCTTCAGGTGTTGGCACTGGCCAATTCCAAACCGGAAGTACCCTCCCCTATATAAGCCCCTCCCACCCGGGAGCACCTCAGTTTTTTGCCAGTGTCTAAGGTGTTGGCCAAAGAGTAACATGTGTTTTCACTGGGCTTGCGTACAGGTTCTTTTGGGCCTTAGTAAGCTGTTCCGGATCCCACCAAAAAAGCTTCATAGCTAAACGGTCGGTACCCGGGCCTTGCAGCAGAAGAGCAAGGTTTTGCCTGTAATGCTTCTCTTAGGAGGGCTGGACCCTGGGATCCAGAGCTCTGGTCATACCCACGACCAAGACGCTGTCTGTGCAGGGTGCTATACAGGTCCAGGGGAGTGGAATCCTTGGGAACCCGGTCCCTGAAGGTTTAATTACAATGCCTGCCGTGATAGGTGAAGTTTGGACTTTTGTGGACCAAACAAAGTCCTGCGGCGGGGATCAGGTAAGTGGGGGCCCTCAGGAACTTGGTTCTATTGGGGGACCCCCAAGCCTAATTTGTCTTTCTGTCTGTTACCTAACGGTATTCCCGCTAAATATCTGTGTTTGCCTATAACTACTGAAAATGTAAAATTTTAATAGTAGTCAAGAAAAAAAAAAAAAAAAACAGGGACCGCGGTACCTGTGTTAAACCACTAGAGGCCGCTGTAGTCCATTTTTTCTTGTAAATGTGGATCTTTGGTTTTCTCAACTCAAAAGATCCAGGCAGCTGGTAAGTTTCTCTGAGGGAATCCACTTCCTCTGCCCTGTTGCTGAGTTCATCCACCGCACAGGCCCTCCGGCAAAAAGGGCCCTGGCTCCTAGTCCTCTGTTGGTTTTCGAAAAGGGCGCCATTGGCGCACGGGCGCGCGCGCGGGCGCGTGCACGCGCCTCCTATGGAAAAAAAGGGGCAGGGCGGGTGGATGACGCTCGATGCGCGGCGCTTCTGCGCATGTGCGGGCGTCCCAGCATGGTTAAAAGACACAGTACAAGTGTCAGCTGCATGCAAACAGAGCTAGCAACAAACAGTGGCACACAGAGGCGGTTGATGCAGGCATCCCCATAGAAAGGCACTTTAGTGGACACCAGCTGGTATATAGCAGCACCTGTGTTAGACTATTACCAGCAAAAATTGGTGTATGACGACGGGAATACCTCAGCTTTGTGCTTAAAGGATATGTCGTCCAGACGCTCCGGAAATAGATCTTCCAGGAAGCCAAAGGGGTCTCCATCGGGCTCTGAGGATATTGGGCATGCTTGCACTGCACCAATCTCCCCTGAGAATGCAGAGGTCAGTAGCCGTAGAAACCCCGCAGGAATGCCTGGTGCTGCGGCTGTCCCCAGTCCACCTGCTCCTGTATATATAACAGAGGAGGTTTTATCCTCAACTCTGGGAGGATTGGAAGAGAGATTAACAGCATTGATCGCTGCTTCCCTGTCACAGGAAAAGCGCGTCCGATCTCCGTCTCCTCCTTCAGAGTGCCTGTTAGTGGAGGAACAGCCCCACACAGAGATCGACCTACCTGAAGGGGATCAGGATGAGGTTGATTCAGTTATGGAGGAATCAACAGTGGAAGAACCTTTCTCAGCTTCTCAGGCTGAAAGATTATGGGTTCAGTCTCTGACTAACATGGTCCGATCAGCATTTAAAATGCCTCTGGCGGAACCACCATCCACTACGGTTTCCTCGCTGGGGTCGCTAAAAGCTCCCCAGGCGGTCTGTTCCTTCCCAATCCACCCTTTATTAGAAGGGCTTATTTACCAGGATTGGGAGCATCCTGATAAAATATTTGCTCCCCCCAAGAGATTTCCGGTGATCTATCCCATGGAGGATAAGTTCATAAGAAAATGGAGGGTCCCTATAGTGGACGCAGCCATCTCTTCTGTTAACAAATCACTGACATGTCCAGTAGATAATGTTCCAATGTTCAAAGACCCAATAGATAAAAAATTGGAGTCTTTACTAAAATCTGCTTTCTCTACAGCAAGTATGGTGACACAACCTGCGGTAGCAGCGATTGGAGTCTGCCAAGCAGTGAAAGATCAGTTGAAGCAAGTCTTAAGGGACTTACCAGATCAGCAGGCTCATGCCCTAGCTGACCGGCCTAGAGCCTTGTGTTTTGCGGTGGACGCCATAAAGGATACAATCCAACAGGCCTCCCGCTTTACGCTGTCTATAGTACATATGCGTAGGCTTCTGTGGCTCAAAAACTGGTCTGCTGAAGCTCCCTGTAAAAAACTGCTGGTTAGCTTCCCATTTCATGGAGAACGCTTATTTGGAGAAGATCTGGACAAATATATCCAGAAAATTTCTGCCGGTAAAAGTTCACTCTTACCGGTTAAGAACAAGGGTAGAAGTCCTTCTTTTAAGAGGCCTACCTCTCCAGTCCCGGGCACATCGTCTGTGAAGCAGTTCCGACGGCCTCCGCGGTCAAATTCAGGGGGCAGAAATCAGGGACAATCACAGGGTAACAAGAAGCCCTGGATCAAGAGAGGTACAAAACCTCCCCCTAAGGCATGAAGTATTGCCCCCGCTCAATCGGGTGGGGGGAAGACTTCAGTTGTTCACAGAGACCTGGCGGGACACCATCAGAGACAGATGGGTGCTCTCCGCAGTAAGTCTGGGATACAAGCTGGAGTTAAAAGACACTCCTCCTGCCCAATTTATGAGGTCAAACGTGCCAAGAGATCCCCAAAAGAGAGGATCCCTCCTTCTGGCACTAGAACAACTATTGCTCCAAGGGGTAATCATGAAGGTTCCCCTGGAAGAAAGCGGATTCGGGTTTTACTCGAACCTTTTCACAGTCCCCAAACCAAATGGGGACGTGAGGCCCATATTAAATCTAAAAGGGCTAAACAAGTTCCTAAATATCAGGACCTTTCGGATGGAGTCGATCCGATCAGTGGCCACCGCCCTACAAGGGCAGGAATGGCTAGCCTCGATCGACATAAGGGATGCTTATCTGCATATTCCCATCTTTCCGGCCCATCAGAAATTTCTACGCTTTGCAGTAGAAGGGCGCCATTTTCAGTTCAGAGCCTTACCTTTCGGTCTGGCCACAGCACCACGAGTGTTCACAAAAATTCTGGCCCCATTATTGGCCAATCTAAGAACACAGGGTGTAACGATAATGGCATATCTAGACGACCTGCTACTAATAGACCACTCAGTGGAAAAGCTGGAAGTAGCTATTCACAAGACAATCGAGTATCTGGAATATCACGGTTGGATTATCAACCGGGACAAGTCAGCTCTAAGACCAGTCAAAAGTCTGGAATACTTAGGGCTAAGGCTGGATTCAAATCAGAGAAAGATTTTCTTACCTCCAGAGAAGGTGTCGTCTTTAAGAAATTTGACCCACTTAGTGGGTACAAAAAGAAAACCATCCATACGTCTCTGCATGAGGCTGCTGGGAAAGATGGTGGCTTCATTCGAAGCGGTACCCTACGGTCAATTCCATTCAAGGAATTTGCAAAGGGCCATACTGTCAGCCTGGAACAAAAAAGTTCAGGCTTTAGACTTACCAATGTCCCTGTCCCCTTCCGTTCGCAAGAGCCTCCATTGGTGGTTGGTGCCCCAGAATCTGGAAAGAGGGAAACCCTTCAGTCCGGTTTCTTGGAAGGTGGTCACTACAGATGCCAGCCTCATCGGCTGGGGGGCAGTGCTGGAGCAATGGTCTCTCCAGGGCAGGTGGTCAGAAGCAGAAAAGGCCCTGCCCATCAATCTCTTAGAGATACGAGCAGCCCGGTATGCCCTAGTAGCATGGACATCCAAACTCCAGGGGTCCCCTGTCAGAATTCAATCAGACAATGCCACGGCAGTGGCATATATCAATCATCAGGGTGGCACCAAAAGTCGTGCAGCCCAGAAGGAAGCAAATTGCATCCTGGAGTGGGCAGAAAGATATGTCCCAGCCATATCCGCGGTTTTCATCCCAGGAGTGGAAAATTGGAGAGCGGACTTTCTAAGTCGCCAACAATTATGCCCGGGGGAATGGTCTCTTCACCCCGAGGTTTTCCAGGCAATATGCCAGCGGTGGGGAACACCGGATGTAGATCTGCTAGCATCCAGATTCAACGCAAAGGTGGACAGGTTTGTGTCTCGCACAAGGGATCCCCTAGCTTGCGGCTCGGATGCCCTAGTGTTCCCTTGGGATCGGTTCAAGCTGATATATGCATTCCCACCGCCACAATTGTTACCGCGATTACTCCGCAGAATCAGGGTAGAAAAGAAACCAGTGATTCTGGTGGCTCCAGCGTGGCCCCGAAGGGCATGGTACGCGGAGATTGTAAAAATGTCAGTGAGGAGTCCTTGGACCCTCCCACTTCGTCCGGACCTGCTGTCGCAAGGACCGATATACCACCCTTCCTTACCAGCCCTAGGTTTGACGGCCTGGCTATTGAAGCCCACATTCTGAAAAAGAGAGGGCTCTCTAATTCTGTGGTATCTACCATGATCAATGCCAGGAAACCGGTATCCAGGCAGATCTATTATAGGATCTGGAAAGCGTACATTACGTGGTGTGAGACCAAGAAATGGCATCCACGTAAGTACATGATAGGGAGGATTCTGGACTTCCTACAGTGGGCTGTAGATAGGAAGCTTGCCTTGAGTACTATCAAGGGTCAGATTTCGGCCTTGTCAATATTTTTTCAAAGGCCCTTGGCTTCGCATTCACTAGTCAAAGCCTTTATACAAGGAGTGATGCGTATTAGCCCTCCGGTTAGTATTCCCATATGTCCTTGGGACTTAAACCTGGTTCTGTCGGTTCTACAGAAACAACCGTTTGAACCATTACAACACATTTCCTTGGTTCTTCTCACCAGGAAATTGGTTTTCTTAGTAGCCATTTGTTCGGCTAAAAGAGTGTCGGAATTAGCAGCTATGTCCTGTAAGGAGCCATATCTGGTTGTCCATAAGGACAGAGTAGTATTACGTCCTCATCCAGCCTTTCTTCCTAAGGTGGTATCGAGGTTTCATTTGAACCAAGATGTGGTTCTTCCTTCTTTTTTCCCCAAACCTAGCTCAGTAGAGGAAAAGTTATTACATTCTTTGGATGTGGTAAGAGCAGTTAAAGCTTATCTAAAAGCCACTGCTCAGATTCGCAGAACGGATTCTTTGTTTGTTCTGCCGGAAGGCCCCAGAAGGGGTCAGGCAGCATCAAAATCTACTTTAGCCAAGTGGATTCGACAGGTCATAATACAAGCCTATGGCTTGAGAAAGAGACCGCCTCCGTTCAAAGTTAGGGCGCACTCCACAAGAGCGGTTGGAACTTCATGGGCAGTGCATCACCAGGCCTCCCTGGCTCAAGTATGTAAGGCCGCAACATGGTCTTCGGTACACACGTTTACTAGATTCTATCAGGTAGACGTTAGAAGTCAGGAGGATGTCGCCTTTGGGCGCAGTGTGTTGCAGGCCGCAAAAGATCCTCATGCCTGATGGCGCCCAGCTTATGTACCCCCCCCTCATTTGGCATTGCTTTGGGACGTCCCATTAGTAATGACTAAGTCGCTCTGTGTCCCGTGATGTACGAAAAAGAAAAAGGGATTTTTATAACAGCTTACCTGTAAAATCCTTTTCTTGGAGTACATCACGGGACACAGAGCTCCCACCCCTCTTTTTGGGACACTTATTGCTTGGCTACAAAACTGAGGTGCTCCCGGGTGGGAGGGGCTTATATAGGGGAGGGTACTTCCGGTTTGGAATTGGCCAGTGCCAACACCTGAAGGTAAACTATATAACCCATTAGTAATGACTAAGTCGCTCTGTGTCCCGTGATGTACTCCAAGAAAAGGATTTTACAGGTAAGCTGTTATAAAAATCCCTTTATTGACAAAGGTTATGATCCTGCCAGTATAGATAAGGATCTTGGACAGGTACTAGAGACTGATAGGCGCTCTCTGTTGGAGGTCAAACAGAAAGGCGAACCCAATAATGCTTTCAAATGGGCGATGCTTACTTCCTTTTCCTTACAGCATAAACAAGTAAAGGCTATTATAGCAAAGCACTGGGATATCTTGAAAAACGACAACATCCTCGGTTCTGTTTTACCGGATCAGGCCAAAGTGATTTTTAGAGGGGCACCTACCCTTCGGGGTAGACTAGCACCTAATATCATCAATCCCCCAGTACGTCCCTCCTTCTTTCACCAATTGGTGGGCTACCATCCCTGCAAGAGGTGTAGTGTGTGTAGGTATAATACATCTGGTAGGGGCAAAACCTTAGAGTTTAGGTCAACTAGTACAGGAAAATTGTATCCGATCAAACAATTTTGTACATGCTCCACCACACACATTGTATACCTTATCACCTGCCCTTGCGGGAAACCATATGTAGGCCGTACCATCAGGCCTTTTTCGGTTAGAGTGGGGGAACATGTTTCACTCATCCTAGGGGGTGATGTTAACCACACGGTGCCCAGACACTATAGATTATATCACAGTAGGAATCCAGCTGGCACACAATTTCTGATCATCGATCATTTTATTCCCCATTGGAGGGGTGCCCCCAAAATCAGGGGTGTGTCCCAGTTGGAGACCTACTGGATATATGAATTACAAACGCACAGGCCATCCGGTTTAAACGTCGAGTGGGATATTAATTCCTTCATCGACCAATCTTAATAATGACGGTCTCCATTGGACCATGGACCTACCTTCACCTTTTCTTGAAGGAGATTTGTACGGAGAAATTCAATTCCCCATGACTATTTCCTTTTTATTTTTGTTTTAATATAATCGCATAGTTTTATATATGTTATTCATTATTCTATTTGTCAATGTGTTAGATTGGGACTGCCCCTGGTTTGCCCATTGGACAGTTTACTGTTGCTGTAATTGGGAATTCTTTTCGTGAGATTTTAGGCTTCCCTGTTTGTCTCCCATAGGAGTTTTACATTTTATGTGAGTTATCTACCTCACACACAGTGCGATGATCAAGAGGTAAATAATTTTTCCTTTGATCATCTAATATTCAATTTTAATAAAAAAATTTAGTATGTCTTATTATCATTATTAACGGCAGTCACTATTGCAATCATTCCTTTGGTTTGCATACATTCGTTTCCCCTTTTCTGGCCGCAATGGTAGATTTATTATATCTATGCGGACCGTTAAGGGTGAATTCCTAACTAACTTACTTCCATTCTGGGCTGCGTTCCACGCCTTGTGTAACATATGGCGTTGGAGCGCAGCGCAGTTAACGTAGCTAGGTAGGGACAACCCCTTTCCGGGGAAGCTGTGCCTGTCATTGATGACGCGACATGTCACTCCTGATAGGGACTGATGTCCCCTTGCAGTGTGATGCTCAGTGATGGTCATGTGGCGTGATGTCACGTGGCGGTCACGTGGAGCTGGATGACGTTGCTACGTCAGGCTCCTGTGACGGTCATGTGACGCGGAGTCACGTGGCGGTCATGTGGAGCTGGATGACGCTGCTACGCGACGCTTGGGAGAAGGTAACGTCCGCACGCCAGGTGATGCTCTGTGTGCGTTTGCACGCCGGGTGACGTGGTGTGGCGGGACAGATATACAAGGCCATTATTTGGCCTAATGACAGCACCCCAAGCGTCATGGCCCCACATTATGAGGGCTTTACATACACGTGGACTGTAGGGTTTAACCCTCACCATGCATAGGTAAGTGGTTACACAAGTTGACCATATTCATTATTACCTCCCCTTTTGGCCAATACAGATTCCTATATGCATTAATCACCTATGGAGGGGTTCCATAGAGAGGCTTGGAACGCACGCTCCGGCGCCATTTTGGATTTTACAGGAAGTGCTGTTTCAGTGGGCAGATCAGGGGGAGGTCCTTGTTTTTTATAAATAGCATACAGGCAACAGTGGAGTTATGCCCCAGACGATGCAAGGTTTTGCGAAACGCGTCGGGAGACTCCATTGCTGCCATTGAGTGTCTTTGCAAAGCGCTATATTCATGGATTGGATGTAAGTGTATCTGCCTAGATTTATTAAAATTCCTTTGCGGTATTACGCTATGTGCCTGCTCCCTTCTTTTTCCACATGAACTTTATGTGAGCCAAGTCAATACTCCTATTGGCTTGAATTTCCGGTGTTTTTTCCTGAGTTTGAACCTTGGATACAAGGGTGCATTGTGCCGGCCTGGTTTCCATATGTATGGACATATACATATTCAGCCTGTCTGACCCCTTACACATACGTGCATTGGGTCCATTACATCTGGTAAGCCTCCCTTTCACGTGGTGGTGGTTACGTTACAAGTCACTTTTTTACTTTGGAAGATTCACCTTTACAATTTGGGACTGATTCAAACTGGAACTGATTCGAATTTATGTTTTTCACATCCTTTGGAGTTTCATATACATTTGGACTTATACTTAATTATTTGTGATTTAGTTTAATTTCGAGCACTTGGGTGTTTTATATTGTTATACGCATAGCGCTGCATTTTTGTATATTGTTTGTTGTTGCCTTTTTCCACAGGTATTGTAGCTGCTTATATGTGTTAGCGGCGCGAATATTGTTTGTAATTTGGTATATAGCAGCAACTGTGTTAGACTATTACCAGCAAAATTGGTGTATGACGACGGGAATAACTCAGCTTTGTGCTTAAAGGATATGTCGTCCAGACGCTCCGGAAATAAGTCTTCCAGGAAGCCAAAGGGGTCTCCATCGGGCTCTGAGAATATTGGGCATGCTTGTACTGCACCAATCTCCCCTGAAAATTCAGAGGTCAGTAGCCGTAGGAACCCCGCAGGAGTGCCTGGTGCTGCGGCTGTCCCCAGTCCACCTGCTCCTGTATATATAACAGAGGAGGTTTTATCCTCAACTCTGGGAGGATTGGAAGAGAGATTAACAGCATTGATCGCTGCTTCCCTGTCACAGGGAAAGCGCGTCCGATCTCCGTCTCCTCCTTCAGAGTGCCTGTTAGTGGAGGAACAGCCCCACACAGAGATCGACCTACCTGAAGGGGATCAGGATGAGGTTGATTCAGTTATGGAGGAATCAACAGTGGAAGAACCTTTCTCAGCATCTCAGGCTGAAAGATTATGGGTTCAGTCTCTGACTAACATGGTCCGATCAGCATTTAAAATGCCTCTGGCGGAACCATCAACCACTACGGTTTCCTCGCTGGGGTCGCTGAAAGCTCCCCAGGCTGTCTGTTCCTTCCCAATCCACCCTTTATTGGAAGGGCTTATTTACCAGGATTGGGAGCATCCTGATAAAATATTTACTCCCCCCAAGAGATTTCCAGTGATCTATCCCATCGAGGATAAGTTCATAAAAAAATGGAGGGTCCCTACAGTGGACACAGCCATCTCTTGTGTAAATAAATCACTGACATGTCCAGTAGATAATGTTCCAATGTTCAAAGACCCAATAGATAAAAAATTGGAGTCTTTACTAAAATCTGCTTTCTCTACAGCAAGCATGGTGACACAACCTGCAGTAGCAGCGATTGGAGTCTGCCAAGCAATGAAAGATCGGTTGAAACAAGTCTTAAGGGACTTACCAGATCAGCAGGCTCTTGCCCTAGCTGACCTACCTAGAGCCTTGTGTTGCGGTGGACGCCATAAAGGATACAATCCAACAGGCATCCCGCTTTGCGCTGTCTGTAGACATATGCGTAGGCTTCTATGGCTCAAAAACTGGTCTGCTGAAGCTCCCTGTAAAGAATGGCTGGTTAGCGTCCCATTTCATGGAGAACGCTTATCTGGAGATGATCTGGACAAATATATCCAGAAAACTTCTGCCGGTAAAAGTACACTCTTGCCGGTTAAGAACAAGGGTAGAAGTCCTTCTTTTAAGAGGCCTACTTCTCCAGTCCCTGGCGCATCGGCTGTTAAACAGTTACGACGGCCTCCGCGGTCAAATCCAGGGGGCAGAAATCGGGGACAATCACAGGATAACAAGAAACCCTGGGTCAAGAGAGGTACAAAACCTCCCCCCAAGTCATGAAGGGTTGCCCCCACTCAATCGGGTGAGGGGAAGACTTCAGTTGTTCACAGAGACCTGGCGGGACACCATCAGAGACAGATGGGTGATCTCCGCAGTAAGTCTGGGATACAGGCTGGAGTTAAAAGACATTCCTCCTGCCCATTTTATAAGGTCAAACGTGCCAAGCGATCCCCAGAAGAGTGGATCCCTCTTTCTGGCACTAGAACAACTATTGCTCCAAGGGTAATCATGAAGGTTCCCTTGGAAGAAAGCGGGTTCGGGTTTTACTCGAACCTTGTCACAGTCCCCAAACCAAATGGGGACGTGAGACCCATATTAAATATAAAAGGGCTAAACAAGTTCCTACATATCAGGACTTTTTCGGATGGAGTCGATCCGATCGGTGGCCACCGCCCTACAAGGGCAGGAATGGTTAGCCTCGATCGACATAAGGGATGCTTATTTGCATATTCCCATCTGTCCGGCCCACCAGAAATTTCTACGATTTGCAGTAGAAGGGCGCCATTTTCAGTTCAGAGCCTTACCTTTCGGTCTGGCCACAGCACCACGAGTGTTCACAAAAATTCTGGCCCTACGATTGGCCAAACTAGGAACACAAGGTGTAACGATAATGGCATATCTAGACGACTTGTTGCTGATAGACCACTCAGTGAAAAAAACTAGAAGTGGTCGTTCACAAGATAATCAAGTATCTGGAATCTCACGGTTGCATTATCAACCGAGACAAGTCAGCCCTAAAACCAGTCAAAAGTCTGGAATACTTGGGGGCTAAGACTGGATTCAAATCAGAGAAAGATTTTCTTACCTCCAGAGAAGGTGTCGTCTTTGAAAGATTTGACCCACTTAGTGGGTACAAAAAAGAAAACCATCCATACGCCTGTGTATGAGGCTGCTGGGAAAAATGGTGGCTTCATTCGAAGCAGTACCCTACGGTCAATTCCATTCAAGGAACTTGCAGAGGGCCATACTGTCAGCCTGGAACAAAAAAGTTCAGGCTTTAGACTTACCAATGTCCCTGTCCCCTTCCGTTCGCAAGAGCCTCCATTGGTGGTTGGTGCCCCAGAATCTGGAAAAAGGGAAACCCTTCAGTCCGGTTTCTTGGAAGGTGGTCACTACAGATGCCAGCCTCATAGGCTGGGGGGCAGTACTGGAGCAATGGTCTCTCCAGGGCAAGTGGTCAGAAGCAGAGAAGGCCCTGCCCACCAATCTCTTAGAGATACGAGCAGCCCGGTATGCCCTAGTAGCATGGACATCCAAACTCCAAGGGTCACCTGTCAGAATTCAATCAGACAATGCCACAGCAGTGGCATATATCAATCACCAGGGTGGCACCAGGAGTCGTGCAGCCCAGAGGGAAGCGAATTGCATCCTGGAATGGGCAGAAAGATATGTCACAACCATATCCGCGGTTTTCATCCCAGGAGTGGAAAATTGGAGAGCGGACTTTTTAAGTCGCCAGCAATTATGCCCGGGGGAATGGTCTCTTCACCCCGAGGTTTTCCAGGCAATATGCCAGCGGTGGGGAACACCGGATGTAGATCTGCTAGCATCCAGATTCAACGCAAAGGTGGACAGATTTGTGTCTCGCACAAAGGATCCCCTAGCTTGCGGTTCGGATGCCCTAGTGTTCCCTTGGGATCAGTTCAAGCTGATATATGCATTCCCACCGCGATTAATCCGCAGAATCAGGGTAGAAAAGAAACCAGTGATTCTGGTGGCTCCAGCGTGGCCCCGAAGGGCATGGTACGCGGAGATTGTAAAAATGTCAGTGGGAAGTCCTTGGACCCTCCCACATCGTCCGGACCTGCTTTCGCAAGGACCGATATACTACCCTTCCTTACCAGCCCTAGGTTTGACGGCCTGGCTATTGAAGCCCACATTCTAAAAAAGAGAGGGCTCTCTAATCCTGTGGTATCTACCATGATCAATGCCAGGAAGCCGGTATCCAGGCAGATCTATTATAGGATCTAGAAGGCATACATCACGTGGTGTGAGGCCAAGAAATGGCATCCACGTAAGTACGTAATAGGTAGGATTCTGGACTTCCTACAGTGGGCTGTACATAGGAAGCTTGCCTTGAGTACTATCAAGGGTCAGACGGCCTTGTCAATATTTTTTCAAAGGCCCTTGGCTTTGCATTCATTAGTCAAAGCTTTCATACAAGGAGTGATGCGTATTAGCCCTCCGGTTAGTATTCCCATATGTCCATGGGACTTAAACCTGGTTCTGTCGGTTCTACAGAAACAACCATTTGAACCATTGCGGCACATTTCCTTGGTTCTTTTCACCAGGAAATTGATTTTCTTAGTAGCCATTTGTTCGGCTAAAAGAGTATCGGAATTAGCCGCCTTGTCCTGTAAGGAGCCATATCTGGTTGTCCATAAGGACAGAGTAGTATTACGTCCTCATCCAGCCTTCTTCCTAAGGTGGTATCGAGGTTCCATTTGAACCAAGATGTGGTTCTTCCTTCCTTTTTCCCCAAACCTAGTTCGGTAGAGGAAAAGTTATTGCATTCTTTGGATGTAGTAAGAGCAGTTAAAGCTTATCTTAAAGCCACTGCTCAGATTCGTAGAACGGATACTTTGTTTGTTCTGCCGGAAGGCCCCAGAAAGGGTCAGGCAGCATCAAAAATCTACTTTAGCCAAGTGGATTCGACAGGTCATAATACAAGCCTATGGCTTGAAAAGGAGACCGCCTCCGTTCAAAGTTAGGGCGCACTCCACAAGAGCAGTTGGAACTTCATGGGCAGTGCATCACCAAGCCTCCCTGGCTCAAGTCTGTAAGGCCACAACATGGTCCTTAGTACACACGTTTACTAGATTCTACCAGGTAGACGTCAGAAGTCAGGAGGATGTCGCCTTTGGGCGCAGTGTGTTGCAGGCCGCAAAAGAGCCTCATGCCTGATGGCGCCCAGCTTATGTATAGTGTATCCCTCCCCTCATTGGGCATTGCTTTGGGACGTCCCATTAGTAATGACTAAGTCGCTCTGTGTCCCGTGATGTACGAAAAAGAAAAAGGGATTTTTATAACAGCTTACCTGTAGAATCCTTTTCTTGGAGTACATCACGGGATACAGAGCTCCCACCCCTCTTTTTGGGACACTTATTGCTTTGCTACAAAACTGAGGTGCTCCCGGATGGGAGGGGCTTATATAGGGGAGGGTACTTCCGGTTTGGAAGTTGCCAGTGCCAGCACCTGAAGGTAAACTATATAACCCATTAGTAATGACTAAGTCGCTCTGTGTCCCGTGATGTACTCCAAGAAAAGGATTTTACAGGTAAGCTGTTATAAAAATCCCTTTTTTTTTGTGCTGAAAATGCCCCCTCGGCTTATACTCGAGTCACCTTTTTGCGCCTGATCTCCCGGACTTTGGGGTCCCAGTACCAGGCGGCCGTAGGTCCTCTGGACTCCAAACTTGGCACACATGTAGCCCCACTCTTCCTCTACAAGTGTGCAAAGCTTGTTGTCCGTGGGACCTAGGGCCGGGGAGCACCGATTTTTCAAAGCCGGCACCCCTTCCATAGACTCCCATGTTAAACTGTCATTTCTATGGTGACTTTGGGGACCCGGTACCGGCCGGTCGTAGGTCCCCTAGACCCAAAACTTGGCACACATGTAGCCCCCTTTCTCTCTACAAGTGTGCAAAGTTTGTTGTCTGGGAGACCTACAGCCGGGGAGCACAGATTTTTCAAACCCAGGCACCCCTTCCATAGACTCCCATGTTAAACGTCAGTCTAGTCCTGGGCACAGTGAGGCATGGGCACAGTGAGGCATGGACATGGACACAGTGAGGCAAAGTGAGGCACAGAGATGCATGCAGATGGACACCCTAGGCTTATGCTCAAGTCAATAAGTTTTCCCATTTTTTTGTGGTAAAATTAGGTGCCTCGGCTTCTATTCGGGTCGGCTTATACTCGAGTATATACGGTAATAAAATATTTACCGGAACCCCTGACACTGAAAACTGATCCTGTTGAGCGCCCCCTGATCTCTGACGTGATGGGGCGACCTCTCTCCACCTTTACCTTACGGTGGCCTATGACACTAAACTTGCTAAGTCCTGGGATAAGTGGAGGGCGGATATTCCATCTCTGGGGGAGGAGGACTGGGAGGAGTGCTTCTCCGGGTACATTCCCTCTTTAATTGCTGCTAGGGACAGGTTTGCCCAACTCAAATTTTTACACAGAGCCTACTATACCCCGCAGAGGTTGGCACGCATTTACCCTCAGAGAGACCCCAACTGTCCGAGATGTAAATAGGCGGAAGTAGCCTCCACCCTCAGTGGTATATGTAAGGTTGAGATACTAGCAGACCCGAAAATACTACTATTGAGTCATATGGAAGATGTAGCGGGTGATAGATACTGTAAACTATGTCTGACATTTACATTATATTATGCTAGGCGTGAGATTATGCTGAAGTGGAGGTCGGAGGACCCCCCCCACACATGAATCTTGGCAGCGGTCAGTGAGCTCGGTGTTGCCTCTATACCGGCTGACCTATGAAAGTAGACCGTGTCCGGGTAAATATGATAAGATATGGTCTGCATGGATAGATGCTTGTGATGTTTTTGTCCCTTTGCCCACATAGGTGACTGGTGTGGTCGCTTGTGAAGGTGCTTTCCATCCTCCTCACCTTTCCTGAGTCCCTCCCTCTTCCCTCCCTCCACCCTCTCTCCCCTTCTTTCCCTGTCCCCCCCCCCCACTGGTCTTCTCTATACATCCTACATTTGTACTGTATGTTATGGTAGGGAATGGGTTATGGAATTCTCACTGTATTGCACTGAACTCCAGTTGTGGTTAGTATCTCCTTACTAGTGTATGGACGGATTTCTCCCGTATGCTCAAGCATACCCTGTTATTTGATTCTCCATGATACTGTGTTTCTGTAAACTGTATGAACTGTAATGCTGAATTGTCTAAATAAAACCTTTTTCTGTTAAAAAAGAAAAAAATTTTTTACAAAAATGTGAAGGGCGTACTCACTTTTGTGAGATACTGTGTGTGTAAAATATATAATGTATGTGTATATACATACATACACACTGATGTTTTGTGTGAGATGACTTGTATATGGATTATTATTATTCTGTCATCCAGCTTGAGCAGAAATTCCTAATCACAGGCTGTATATTAACCACTTCAATACCAGGCACGCTCACCCCTTCCTGCCGAGGCCCATTTTCAGCTTTTAGCGCTGTCACACTTTGAATGACGCGGTCATGCAGCGCTTTACCCATATTACATTTTTATCGTTTTTTCTTTAGATATCTATACATTGGCAGTATGCATGATATTAAATATATTCTATTTCAGGTTTCAACCTCATTTTTATTCCATTTGCTGATGACATTCGTAAAATTGGAGGTCCGGAAAAAGTTCCTGCCAGAGATGAACAGGTGGATAAAATGAAAGAAATTGTGCGCAAACTGAGATTTCAATACAGGTTAGTAATCTTTTAATGCCTCTGTAATACTCTTTAACATAAGACATCTTGTTAATATACTGGAATGGGACATTTTAAAGCACATCTAAAACTAAAATGCAGTATATTGCATTTGCATTTTTTTAAGGCTTATTTTTCCTTTAACTGGTAATCCTGCCATTAACACTTTTCTGTCCAAGGATGACAGTACTTCTCTTAATGTGTCTGTGGAGATGCATCATTGTTGCCTCTGGAACATGGGCTATAATAACATTCCCTTCTCTTTTAACATTGAAGGGAAGGATTCTGTAGTTCTCAGATTGCTGGGAACTATGTACAGTAGCTAATAAGCCTCAGCACAGGAAGTTGTTGGCCAACAAGATTTCTGGAAGGATCAACAGGTACTTTATCCTGGTTCATTGAGGGGACACAGGGGACAATAGGGTTAAACTGCTGCCTACAGAAGAATTTGAATACTGGTAAGAAAGAAAACGTGACCAGCCCAGTATAACAACTTGGTATGCCTCAGGGTTTTGCTAGTGTCCTAGAAGCATGGACATCTTTTTTTTTTTTTGAGAAACCTTAACAGTTTTTACTATTTTTCAATTTTTTTCCTTTTTTTACAATCAACATTTCCCTACGCTCTGCTTGGGCAGGTATCCATATACAGCTGTCTGGATCGGTGTATCCTCAGCACTGGCTTTTCAGGCTCTATATGGACCCTGTTGAACGTGACAATTGCAGGACTAGCCTGGATATTGCCTACACACCACCTGTCAAAACTCCCTCTGAAAAGCAATCTACCGTGGATCAAAAGGCAAAGCTTATGTAATAAAGCCCTTAGGATTGCTGGGCACACTTATCCCTTTTTCCATCTGTTTACCGATGATGCACTTAAGTTTAGTGTGCACACTCTCTTCTTTCCTCACCTCTTGTTTCCTCCATTCAGTGTGAGGTGACATCTTCCCACCACTGCTCCTTATCCCAAGTGACACAGGGATTTTTATTGGTTGGTCTTTGCTGTACACTTAAAGTGAGCTCTGGCTATCTGAACCATCAGGCCAGTTTGTGACTACCCAAAGCTTAACCTGGTACCCTGATCTACAGAGTCTCTGCCTTGCAACAAATTGTGGCTCTCAGGCTCTGTGTTCCTTGTGACCCTTGTATTGTGATTGGAAGGATCTCAGTGACACCTGCATGGTTGGTTAATTCACAGTAGCCTTATTGCTGCCTAACATTTGGGCAGCATATGTTACGATGAGTGCGCACTACATGTGGGTGGCGGTTGGTGTGGTGACGGCATTCACTGGTGTTCGTGTCTCACACTGTTTTGTAAGTGACACTAAATGCACGGTTGTGGTACATGTTGTAATTTCATACATTATTGCACTATATAGTCTTTCTTTATTCCTATGCCATATCCGGAGTCCCAAAGACCATAAAGAGGTTCCAGTTATCTTGGAGGTTATGGATAAATGCATTATTGCTGCACCTAAGTGAGCAGTCAGGATTTCTAGTGAGAGACATGCGGCTATTTTGGGAGGATTTGAAGACCGTTTTCACTTTAAGAATTTGTTTATGAACTTTTTGAACTTTAATTTTTTTAGTGCTGCAATTTTATACACATTCGTTCCATGAAGGTTATATATATATATATATATATATATATATATATATATCCCCTTATTGCCAGCAGCTGTAGGATAGGTGCTTAGCGCTTACTTTTTTTGTTGTACAATTTATCATAACTCGCTGACCTGATGAACTTTATATTCAGTGGATGTACACATAATGCGATCATGGTTTTTGATTTTTATTATTGCACATTATTAAATTTTTATTTTATGGCTGGCCCTGCATTCCAGCCTACCTAAGCCATGATGCTAGTTTGTCAAACTCTAGAGAAAAAAAGGAATAGGTCCTATTTTCTTCCAGACTGATGACCCTGTATGTGTAAGATACCAGCAGCTCCAAGCTAATGTGTTGGGTTAGTAAATATCATCTGTCTTCCAGTAATGAGTCTCCAATTACAGAACATGCAGAGGAAACCTTGGTTAAAATGCTGGGCTGTAGAACAGGCATGCAAAAGAGCCTCTTTGGAGATACCTTGGACACACTTATCAAGGATGTCACTGAGGGTAAAAGTATTCATCTGCCTCAGCAGGAATGGTCAATTCCCCTTCTGAGGTCAAGAATAGCTACTATACCTTCTCATAGGCCTTAATCCCTATAATCAGACCCAAGCCAGGTGCCTAATTCAACAGCAAACCATGTGCTTCCAAAATCCACAAACCTGCTGATAATTTTTATTTGGCTGTTTGAATCAGGCTGTCTCTTTGGTAAGATGCTCGACAAATTCATCAAAGGTGTCACAGGAGGAAAGGGTCATCCTTCCACAGTGGAAGATTCCAAAATCCCCTTTTTCAGGGGCTTTTAACTGCTCAAAACGTAGAGCACCTTAATGCTCTTCCCAAGCTTCAGATGGTAGGCCAAAATTCAACCTCTTTCAGAGCAAGACTTTGGAACATAAAATCCATCCCTTTAACAAAGCCTTCTTTCCAAAAATGGTGTATGCTTACTCCTAAGACCCCTTTCACACTGAGCCGCCCATAGCGTCGGCGGTAAAACGCAGCTATTTTTACCACTGACGCTATGGGCGGGTTTGCGGCGCATTTCGGCCGCTAGCGGGGTGGTTTTACCTCCCCGCCATCGGCCGAGAAAGGGTTAAAACCACCCGCAATGCGCTGCTAAAGGAGCGCATTGCGGGCGGTATAGCCGCGCTGTCCCATTGATTTAAATGGGCAGGAGCGGTAAACACACCGCTCCAAAGATGCGTCTAGCAGGACTTTTTTTACCATCCTGCTAGCGCAACGCTCCAGTGTGAAAGCCCTCGCGCTTTCACACTGGAAACAATGGAGCAGCTGTTTGAGGGCGGATTGCAGTCGCTTTTTTTAGCGCTATAGCGCCTGCAATACGCCCTCAGTGTGAAAGGGGTCTAAAACTGTTCATGGTGCCAAAACCCAGCAGGGGTATTCATCTTGTCCTGGACCTAAAATCCTTACACCAAGTACCTTCAGCCTGGGTTCACACTATTGCGAACACAGACAACGCATGTGGTTCGCACCTGCACTGCTGTGCCACTCAAATGCGATGTCTGTGCAATGCGAGTTCAGCCAAACGGTTGTATGGCTGAACTTGCGTTGGATTCGCGTTTAAAGAAAGGTGCAGGAACTTATGTTTTTTCCTCGCTGGAATCCGATTTACCCCCATGCGATCTGATTCCTGTCTGAATCCACAGTTCGTACTGCGATCTGTGAATCAATCTGGGGGTGTCATTAATATTGTATTGACACCCGCAGCGGTTTGCAGAGGGCAATGTCAACTGCCTGTGGGAGAGATGCGGTGCAGGAACCATGTAATGACCAGGTTCCGTTCCAACGACCATGTCGTTAAACGAGGAGCCATAAGTAATCAATATTTTAACCATTAACTACTGTACTGTATTGTGAAAAAAAAAAAAAAAGTTTAAACACAAAACTCTAGCTCAATAACGTTGTTTTAATTTGCATGAGTGCAAAACACAAACTAAAATTTTGATGAACAATACAATGATGTACAGCGTGCCGTTTGGGTGGGGAGAGCTGTCCGCAAGTCCGAGCGGTCGTTAAACGGGTAAGTCGGTAACCGAGGACTATCTATCTAGGGATGCACCGAAATTTCGGCCGCCGAAACATTGGCCGAAGATGGCCTTTTCGGTAATTTGCCGAAAGAGAAATGTTGCCTATAATGGTGCCGAAAAAGGGGCGGGGCCATCCCGCCAGGTGCCGCACATGTTTCATCCTGGCGCGCCCCTCGGAGTCTCCCCTCCTCCTCTTCTCACTCCTGTCATACACAGCCTCCTCAGTGCCTGGTAATGCATGTCACGCTGTGTCAGAGCTGGATCTGAATTGCCGTGCAGCCGATGTAACGATGTCCTGCCTCCTAGACCGCCTCTTGTGATAGACGGCACTCTGATGCAATGCTAGGAATCATGCCGTGTGTCATAGGGGACATCATTACATTGTCTGCACGGCGATTCAGATCCAGCTCTGACACACAGCGTGACATGCATTACCAGGCACTGGGGAGGCTGTGTATGTGTATGACAGGAGTGAGAGGAGGAGGAGGAGAGGAGACTCTGAAAGGTGCGCCGGGATGAAACTGACTGCACGGCGATTCAGATCGAGCTCAGCCTCTGACACACAGCGTGACATCGCATTACCAGGCACTGGTGGGCTGCTGCATCTGATGGGCACTGGCGGGCTGCTGCATCTGATGGGCACTGGCGGGCTGCTGCATCTGATGGGCACTGGCGGGCTGCTGCATCTGATGGGCACGGGCATTGGTGAGGCTGCATGGCATGGGCACTGGCGGGCTGCTGCATCTGATGGGCACGGGCATTGGTGAGGCTGCATGACATGGGCACTGGCGGGCTGCTACATATGGACACAGGCACTGGTGAGGCTGCATGACAGGCACAGACATGCTGCTGCATCTGATAGGCACAGACACTGGTGAGGCTGCATGAAGGGCACAGGCAGGATGCTACAACTGACCGGTAGGCTGCATCTGACAGGCTCTGGTGAAGCTGCATTTGATGGACACTGGTGAGGCTGCATTAATCTCCTGTACCACGTCTGCAGTCTCTGACCATCTCCTGTACCATGTCCCCAGTCTCTGACCATCTCCTGTACCATGTCCCCAGTCTCTGACCATCTCCTGTATAAAAATATTTTCTTTATCGTACACCACGGGACACAGAGCCTTAATCATTACATAGTGGGTTGTATGGGTCACCAGAGGTGATTGGACACTGGCGCATCCAATGAGAACAAGTTCCCCTCCATATAACCCCTCCCATACAGGAAGTACCTCAGTTTTTTTCACCAGTGTCTAAGGTGTTGGACACGATTAGGATGTGCTAAAGGAAGCTCTAACATAGAGGCCCACTGGGGCAAAAGAGCTACACTTCGGGTCCATCCAAGATGCCTAAAATATTACGCCAAAACTGGATGGTATCCGGGCCTCGCGCACGAGGTGTCGCCTGTAATGTCTCTCTTCGGAGGACTGGGCTCTAGGGTCCAGCACTTTCACTTTTTAATAACGCTAAAAGTCCTGGCAGTCTTTTACAAGGCCCAGGGAAGAGGTAGGAACCCATATCCATGAAGGTTGTCGCACATGCCCACCGTGATGGGTGAAGATTGGTTTTGTCTGATTTTCTGCAAACCTGCGGCGGCGATAAGGTAAGCAGGGAAAAAGTTCTAAGTATGTATCTTAAGAACGTTCCTTTAAAGAGTGGGTGTGTTCTCTGTTTGCCACCACTAGAGGGAGTAAAGAGTTGAGTTTTACTCACCAGGCTCCAGTACAGTGTCAGGTCTTTTCAGACAGCACACCTTCCGCTGTAGAGCTCAGCCGTGGATGGCAACCGTCCTCCTCACAATCATGAGGCAGGAGGACCTCTCCTCCTCTCAGGTCGCGGGCGTGCGCAGACGCATTATTCCACGGCGCTCAGAAGCAGGAAGTGCACATAAAAGCCCCACAAACCTGCAGCTCTCCCCTGATCGGTGACACAGCGGCTTACGGGCACGTAAGGTCTCTATGTGGTTGGTTATTGAGCACTCCCAAAAGAGGACACCCACTCAGCATGAAACTGTGTGATTAGTTGCATACTGTATGTAGATTGCTTAACTAGCACAGGAGTATATGCATTGATTGAACCTTGGCTTTCTTTTTCGTACATCACGGGACACAGAGCGACATAGTCATTACTAATGGGTTATATAGTTACCGTCAGGTGCTGGCACTGGCAACTTCCAAAACCGGAAGTACCCTCCCCTATATAAGCCCCTCCCATCCGGGAGCACCTCAGTTTTTTGCCAGTGTCTAAGGTGTTGGCCAAGAAGAAACATGTGTTTTTCACTGAGCTTGCGTACAGGTTCTTTTGGGCCTCAGTAAGCTATTCCGGATCCGACCAAAAAAGCTTCATAGCTAAACGGTCGGTACCCGGGCCTTGCAGAGAAGAGCAAGGTTCTGCCTGTAATGCTTCTCTTAGGAGAGCTGGACCCTGGGATCCAGAGCTCTGGTCATACCCACGACCAAGATGTTTTCTGTGCAGGGTGCTATACAGGTCCAGGGGAGTGGAATCCTTGGGAACCCGGTCCCTGAAGGTTTGATTACAATGCCTGCCGTGATAGGTGAAGTTTGGGCTTTTGTGGACCAAACAAAGTCCTGCGGCGGGGAACAGGTAAGTGGGGGCCCCCAGGAACTTGGTTCTATTGGGGGACCCCCAAGCCTAATTTGTCTTTCTGTCTGTTACCTAATGGTATTCCCGCTAATATCTGTGCATGCCTGTAACTACTAAAAAAATGTAATAATTTTTAATAGTGGTCAAGAAAAAAAAAAAGAATGTTTTTTTATATATGTTTAGTATATTAAACTGCGGTACCTGTGTTTGTCCACTAGAGGCCGCTGTGGAATGTTTTTCTTGTCATATGGACTAGTTTCTTCTCAGAGAGCAAAGTCCAGGCAGCTGGTGAGTTCTCCTACAGGAAACGGTTTCCTCTGCCATGTTGCAGTGTTCGTCTATCCCCCGGCCTGCGGCAAAAGGGGCCCTGGCTCCTGTCCCTGGTTTCCATGTTTGAAAATTAGCGCCGAGGCGCACGTGGCCGCGCGCGTGCACGCGCCTCTATATATAGAGGTGGCCGGAAAAAGGGGCGGGGCCTGGGGGATGACGCTCTGTGCGTGCCGCAGCGCTTCTGCGCATGTGCGGGCGTCCCAGCAGGTTTTAAAAAGCCACATTATTGCAGTAAGCTGGCTATGAAGTACAGAGACAGAGCTGACAACATTTAAAGGCATACAGCAAGCGGTTGATACAGGCATCCCCTAGAAAGGCACATTAGTAGACACCAACTGTTTATTATAGCAGCATTTATGCTAGACTATTATCAGTAACTGGTGTATTTTCGGCTGGAATACCTCAGCTTTGTGGCTTAGGAATATGCCGTCTAAAAACTCCGGGACTAGAAATTCCAGGAGGAATAGGGGGTCTCCATCGGGCTCGGAGGATCTTGGGCATGCTTTGGCTGCACCAGTCTCCCCTGAAGAATCAGAGGTTAGTGACCGTAGGGCACCCCCAGGAGTACCTGGTACTGTGGCTGTCCCCAGTTCACCTGCTCCTGTGTATGTAACAGAGGAGGTTTTTTCCTCAGCTCTGGGAGGGCTGGAAGAGAGATTGTCAGCACTAATTGCTGCTTCCCTGTCACAGGAGAAAAGTGCTCGATCTCCGTCTCCTCCCTCAGAGTGCCTGTTAACAGAGCAACAGTCCCATACAGAGGTCGACCTACCTGAGGGGGATCAGGATGAGGTTGATTCAGTTGTAGAGGAATCAACAGTGGAGGAGCCGTTCTCAGCATCACATGCTGAGAGGTTATGGGTTCAGTCCCTGACTAATATGGTCCGATCAGCATTTAAAATGCCACTTGCGGAGCCATCCTCCTCTTCTGTCTCCTCGTTGGGGTCGCTAAAAGCTCCCCAGACTGTTTGTTCTTTCCCGATCCATCCTTTATTGGAGGGGCTCATTTACCAGGATTGGGAGCATCCTGACAAAATATTTACTCCCCCCAAGAGATTTCCGGTGGTCTATCCTATGGAGGATAAGTTCGTCAGAAAATGGAAGGTCCCTACAGTGGACGCAGCCATCTCTTGTGTGAATAAATCACTGACATGTCCGGTGGAAAATGTCCAAATGTTCAAGGACCCAATAGATAAAAAATTGGAGTCCTTATTGAAATCTGCTTTTTCTACAGCAGGATTGGTGACACAACCAGCAGTGGCAGCTATAGGGGTCTGCCAAGCAGTGAAGGATCAGTTGAAACAGGTCTTAAGGGACGTGCCAGATCAGCAGGCGCTTGCTCTAGCTGATCTACCTAGAGCCTTATGCTTTGCGGTGGACGCTATAAAGGATTCAATCCATCAGGCCTCCCGCCTTACGCTGTCTGTAGTACATATGCGCAGGCTTCTATGGCTCAAAAACTGGTCTGCTGAAGCTCCCTGTAAAAAATTGCTGGTCAGCTTCCCATTTCATGGGGAGCGTTTATTCGGGGAAGACCTGGACAAGTATATCCAGAGAATTTCCAGCGGTAAAAGTACACTCTTGCCGGTCAAAAATAGAGTTAGAGGTCCCTCTTTTAAGAGGCCGGCTTCTCCAGTCCCTAGGACATCGGCTGTGAAACAGTTCCGACGGCCTCCCCGGTCAAATCCCGGAGGTAAAAATCAGGGACAGTTGCAGGGTAACAAGAAGCCCTGGAGCAGGAGAGGTACAAAACCTCCCCCAAAGTCAAATGCATGAAGGGTTGCCCCCACCCAATCGGGTGGGGGGAAGACTTCAGTTGTTCACAGAAACCTGGCGGGACACGATCCGAGACAGATGGGTGCTCTCCGCAGTAAATCTGGGATACAAATTGGAGTTAAAAAACTCCCCTCCTTCCCGCTTTATAAGGTCGAACGTGCCAAGGGATCCCCAGAAGAGAGGATCCCTCCTGTTGGCACTGGAACAATTATTGCTTCAAGCAGTAATTATAGAGGTCCCCCTGGAAGAATGGGGGTTCGGGTTTTACTCAAACCTCTTTACAGTTCCGAAGCCAAACGGGGACGTGAGGCCCATATTAAATCTAAAAGGGCTAAACAAATTCCTGCATATCAGGACTTTCCGGATGGAGTCGATCCGATCGGTAGCCACTGCCCTACAAGGGGAGGAATGGTTAGCCTCGATCGACATCAAAGATGCGTATTTGCACATCCCCATCTTTCCAGCCCACCAAAAATTTCTACGCTTTGCGATAGAAGGGCGCCATTTTCAGTTCAGAGCCTTACCCTTCGGTCTGGCCACAGCACCAAGAGTGTTCACAAAAATTCTGGCCCCATTATTGGCCAATCTAAGAACACGAGGTGTAACGATAATGGCATATCTAGACGACTTGTTGCTGATAGACCACTCAGTGGAAAAACTAGAAGTGGTTGTTCACGAGACAATCAAGTATCTGGAATATCACGGTTGGATTATCAACCGAGACAAGTCAGCCCTAGAACCAGTCAAAAGTCTGGAATACTTGGGGCTAAGGCTGGATTCAGACCAGAGAAAAATTTTCTTGCCTCGAGAAAAGGGGTCGTCTTTGAGAGATTTGATCCACTTAGTGGGTTCAAAAAGACAGCCATCCATACGCCTGTGCATGAGGCTGCTGGGAAAAATGGTGGCATCATTCGAAGCAGTACCCTACGGTCAATTCCATTCAAGGAAGTTGCAAAGGGCCATACTGTCAGCCTGGAACAAAAAAGTTCAGGCTCTGGACGTACCAATGTCCTTGTCCCCTTCCGTTCGCAGAAGCCTCCGTTGGTGGTTGGTTCCCCGGAATCTGGAAAGAGGGAAATCCTTCAGTCCGATTTCCTGGAAGGTGGTCACTACAGATGCCAGCCTTTTAGGCTGGGGAGCAGTACTGGAGCAATGGTCTCTCCAGGGCAGATGGTCGGATGCGGAAAAGGCCCTGCCCATCAATCTCTTAGAGATACGAGCAGCCCGGTATGCCCTAGTAGCATGGACATCCAAACTCCAAGGGTCCCCTGTCAGAGTTCAGTCAGACAATGCCACAGCAGTGGCATATATCAATCGTCAGGGGGGCACCAGGAGTCGTGCAGCCCAAAGGGAAGTAAATTACATCCTGAGATGGGCAGAAAGATATGTCCCAGCCATATCTGCGGTATTCATTCCAGGGGTGGAGAATTGGAAGGCGGACTTTCTAAGTCGCCAACAATTATGCCCAGGGGAATGGTCCCTTCATCCCGAGGTTTTCCGGACAATATGTCAGCGGTGGGGAACACCGGATGTAGATCTGCTAGCATCCAGGTTCAACACGAAAGTGGACAGGTTTGTCTCTTGGACAAGGGATCCCCTAGCGTGCGGCTCGGATGCCCTAGTGTTCCCTTGGGATCAGTTCAGGCTGATATATGCATTCCCACCGCCACAATTGTTACCTCGATTACTCCGCAGAATCAGGGTAGAAAAGAAACCAGTGATTCTGGTGGCTCCAGCGTGGCCCCGAAGAGCATGGTACGCGGAGATCGTAAAAATGTCTGTGGGGAGTCCTTGGACCCTCCCACATCGTCCGGACCTGCTTTCGCAGGGACCGATATACCACCCTTCCTTACCAGCCCTAGGTTTGACGGCCTGGCTATTGAAGCCCACATTCTAAAAAAGAGAGGGCTCTCTAATGCTGTGGTGTCTACCATGATCAATGCCAGGAAACCGGTATCCAGGCAGATCTACTATAGAATCTGGAAGGCGTACATCGCCTGGTGTGAAGCCAAGAAATGGCATCCACGTAAATACGTAATAGGTAGAATTCTGGACTTCCTACAATGGGCTGTAGATAGGAAGCTTGCCTTGAGTACTATCAAAGGTCAGATTTCGGCCTTGTCAATATTTTTTCAAAGGCCCTTGGCTTCGCATTCACTAGTCAAAGCCTTTATACAAGGAGTGATGCGTATTAGTCCTCCGGTTAGTATTCCCATATGTCCATGGGATCTAAACTTGGTTCTGTCGGTTCTACAGAAACAACCATTTGAACCATTACAGCATATTTCCTTGGTGCTTCTCACCAGGAAATTGATTTTTCTAGTAGCCATTTGTTCGGCTAAAAGAGTATCGGAATTAGCAGCTATGTCCTGTAAGGAGCCATATCTGGTTATCCATAAGGACAGAGTAGTGTTACGTCCTCATCCAGCCTTTCTTCCTAAGGTGGTATCGAGGTTTCATTTGAACCAAGATGTGGTTCTTCCTTCTTTTTTCCCCAAACCTACTTCGGTAGAGGAAAAGTTATTGCATTCTTTGGATGTAGTAAGAGCAGTTAAAGCTTATCTAAAAGCCACTGCTCAGATTCGCAGAACGGATACTTTGTTTATACTGCCGGAAGGCCCCAGAAAGGGTCAGGCAGCGTCAAAATCTACTTTAGCCAAGTGGATTCGACAGGTCATTATGCAAGCTTATGGCTTGAGAAGGAGACCGCCTCCGTTCAAAGTTAGAGCGCACTCCACGAGAGCAGTTGGAACTTCATGGGCAGTGCATCACCAGGCCTCCCTGGCTCAAATCTGTAAGGCCGCAACATGGTCTTCAGTACACACGTTTACTACGTTCTACCAGGTGGACGTTAGAAGTCAGGAGGATGTCGCCTTTGGGCGCAGTGTGTTGCAGGCCGCAAAAGATCCTCATGTCTGATAGCGCTCAGCTTATATATGGTGTATCCCCCCCCTCATTTGGCATTGCTTTAGGACATCCCATTAGTAATGACTATGTCGCTCTGTGTCCCGTGATGTACGAAAAAGAAAATAGGATTTTTATAACAGCTTACCTGTAAAATCCTTTTCTTGGAGTACATCACGGGACACAGAGCTCCCGCCCCTCTTTGGGGACACTTATTGCTTTGCTACAAAACTGAGGTGCTCCCGGATGGGAGGGGCTTATATAGGGGAGGGTACTTCCGGTTTTGGAAGTTGCCAGTGCCAGCACCTGACGGTAACTATATAACCCATTAGTAATGACTATGTCGCTCTGTGTCCCGTGATGTACTCCAAGAAAAGGATTTTACAGGTAAGCTGTTATAAAAATCCTATTTTTTGCTTAGAAATATGTCTTCTTAGAGGAGAAATTCAGGGACTAAAAAAGACAAAAAAGCATCGCCTCCTGAGACGAGAGCCTCTAGCTGGGCCCGCTCGGTACCTTCCTCTCCGGTAATATATGATGCACCTGTACAGGATGAACCATTGTCTCCATCAGGAGTAGCAGCCTCTCCTATGGTTCCTGGGCCTGCATTTGTCACTGAGGACACTTTGGCAGCAGCCCTGAACAATTTAGAAGGAAGAATCGCTACGTTAATCGCAAAGTCCTCACAAAAGGACAAAAAGCGAAGCAGAGCTCCTTCTGTTGTTTCAGATCTCCTTTCAGAAAGGTCTGAGGAGGATGTAGCCCCATCAGGGGATAAGGATGAGGAGTCGGATGGATCTGGGATATCAGAAGAACCTTTTTCTGCTTCCCAGGTTCTTAAAATACAGGTGCAATATTATACTGAAACAGTACGCTCTGCATTCAAGTTACCTTCTTCAGAGTTAACTGAATCACCTGTCTCCTCCCTGGGTTCATTAAAATCCCCACAGGCTGCATGTGCCTTTCCGATTCATCCTTTATTGGAGAATCTGATTTACACAGACTGGAAAACTCCAGATAAGCGTTTTTCTTCCTAGGAAGTTTGAAGTTCTTTATCCTATGGAGGAGAAGTTTACCAAGAAGTGGAGTCTGCCTTCTGTGGATGCAGCTATCTCTTGTGTAAATAGAAGCTCAACTTGTCCGGTGGACAATGCTCAGGTATTTAAAGATCCTTCGGAGAAAAAGTTGGCATCTTTACTAAAGTCTTCCTTTCTCCTGGTGGGCGCAGTGACCCAACCTGCCTTAGCGGCAGTTGGTATGTGTCAGGTCTTAAAGGATCAGGTGAAACAAGGGCTGAAAGATCTGCCTCCGGATCAGATTACATTTTGGGAGAATATGCCTAGGGCCTCATGTTTCACAGTGGATGCTATTAGAGATTCTATTCAACAAGCATCTCGCCTTACGCTCCAGCTGGTGCATATGCACAGAATTCTTTGGCTAAAGCATTGGTCAGCGGAAGCTCCATACAAAAAGCTTTTGGCCAGTTTTCCCTTCCATGGTGAACGCCTGTTTGGGGATGAGTTGGAAAAGTATATCCAAAAGATATCAAGTGGCAAGACTACTCTATTGCCGGAGAAGAAGAAAAACAAGCGCCCTTGCTTTAAGCGTTCTCTCTCCCCGGTTCCCGAACATCTGCCTCCAGGCAGTGGCGACAGCATTTTCAGCCAGCCTCTAAGGCTAAAGACCAAGGCCAGGTCCAGAAAAACAAAAAGCAGTGGGGGCAAAGAGCTAACAAACAAAGCCCCAAAGCTTCTTTATGAAGAGGCGCCCCCGCTCGGCCGAGTGGGGGGACGGCTTTGGCAGTTTTCAGCAGCTTGGCAGACAGATATCCAGGACAAGTGGGTAGTTTCTGCTGTATCCCTAGGGTACAAGCTGGAATTTCGAGAGACCCCACCTTATCGGTTGCAAAGTTAAAAGGTCTCCAAAGATCCAGTAAAGAGAGAATCCTACTTCCGAGGATTGGATCTCTTGCTGTCTCAGGGGGTAATCAAGGAAGTCCCCCTAAAAGAGCAAGGTGCAGGGTCTTATTCAAACCTCTTTGTGGTTCCAAAGCCAAATGGAGACGTCAGACCCATTCTGGACCTAAAAGATCTAAACCAGTTTCTGAACATTCGCCATTTCCGAATAGAAATTATTCGGTCCGTGGTCGCCACCCTACAAGGCGGGGAATTTTTGGTGTCTATAGACATCAAGGACGCCTATTTACATGTGCCTATTTATCCCACTCACCAAAAGTTCCTAAGGTTTGCGGTAGAACATCACCACTTTGAGTTTGTGGCTCTGCCTTTTGGTTTGGCCACCGCACCCCAGATATTTACAAAAGTTCTGGCCCTATTGTTGGCAAACTTAAGAGCACAGGGCATAATGGTGACAGCCTATCTAGACTATCTACTTGTGATAGATCAGTCAGTGGCAGGATTAGATCACGCGGTGCTCAAAACAGTAAGATACCTGGAACAGTTAGGATGGATCATAAACCTACAGAAATCCTCTCTACAAGCCCTAAGAAGGGTAGAGTATTTGGGCATGATCATAGACACAGCCCAAAGCATGGTATTCTTGCCAGAGCCAAAGATCAAGTCTCTAAGAGAATTGATCCACAAGGTCCGGGGCAAAGAAGGGACCATCGATTCGCCTTTGCATGAGGCTATTAGGGAAGATGGTGGCCTCCTTCGAGGCTATTCCTTACGCCCAGTTTCATTCAAGACTACTGCAAGGCAGTATTCTAGCTGCCTGGAACAGGAGAAGCCAAGCTCTGGATTTACCCATGCGCCTGTCTCCACAGGTGCGCTAAAGCTTCAGTTGGTGGTTAAAGACCGAGAACTTGCGGAAAGGAAGGTCCTTTCTCCCAGTCACCTGGAAGGTGGTGTCTACGGATGCCAGCCTGTTGGGCTGGGGAGCAGTGTTAGAAGAAGCTTCAGCCCAGGGTACCTGGGCCAAGACCGAAGAGAGCCTGCCCATCAACATACGGAGATTCAGGCAGTATACTTAGCCCTCAGAACCTGGACACACAGGTTATAGGGCCATCCTGTTCGGATTCAATCCGACAATGCTATGGCTGTAGCTTATATCAGTCACCAAGAAGGCACCCGGAGCGGGGATGCTCAGAAAGAGGTGAATCAAAGGGGCAGAAAAACATGTTCCTTGTCTTTCTGCAATCTTCATTCCAGGGGTAGAAAACTGGCGAGCGGACTATGAGTCGCCAGCAGCTGTCACCAGGAGAGTGGTCTCTCCAACCCGATGTCTTTCAGCCAATATGCCAGAGATGGGGGACCCTGGATGTAGACCTGTTAGCTTCCAGGCTCAACAGGAAGTTGGACAGCTTTGTGTCCAGGACGAGAGATCCGCTGGCCTACGGAACGGATGCTCTCATAATTCCTTGGAATCAGTTTTCACTGATCTATGCATTCCCCCCGATCCCTCTCTTACAGAGATTGCTGTGCAGGATCAAGAAGGAGGAAATACCAGTACTCCTAGTGGCCCTGGTTTGCCGAGATCATAAAGATGGCGGTAGGAAGATCTTGGGTGCTTCCACTTCGTCACGACCTGCTGTCGCAGGGCCCGGTGTTTCATCCTTTCTTACAAAAGCTAAATTTGACGGTCTGGCTACTGAGACCTACATTTTAACCACTTCAACACTGGGCTTTTTATACCACCTCAATACCGGGCCTATTCTGGCACTTCTCTCCTACATGTACAAATCATCATTCTTTTGCTAGAAAATTACTCAGAACCCCCAAACATTATATATGTTTTTTTAGCAGACACCCTAGGGAATAAAATGACGGTCATTGCAACTTTTTTTCTTGCATGGTATTTGCGCAATCATTTTTCAAACACTTTTTTTTGGGGGGGGGGGGAAGGTTTCATGAATTAAAAAATGACCAAACCGTAACGTTAGCCCAATTTTTTTGTAAAATAGGAAAGATGATGTTGCGCTGAATAAATAGATGCCTAACATGCCACGCTTTACAATTGCGCACACTCATGGAATGGCCCCAAACTTCGGTACTTAAAAATCTCCATAGGCGACGCTTTGAAAATTTTTACAGGTTACCAGGTTAGAGTTACAGAGGAGGTCTAGTGCTAGAATTGTTGCACGCGCTCTAACACGCGCGGCGATATCTCACATATGTGGTTTGAACGGCATTTACATATGTGGGCGGGACTTGCGTGTGCGTTCGCTACTGGTCGCAACCTTCTGGGGACAGGGGCGTCCCACTCACTCACTTTTAATGGGAGAAGTCCCGCCCATTGTCCAGCACGGTCACGCTTCATGTCCTGTGTGAATAAGGTAGGTTGGTTTCTGTGGGGAGGGGGGCTGTGCAGGACAGGGTTTTGATATTGAGAGAGGACTGTAATGGGGGAGTCGGTCTGCAATGGGGGGTCAGTCTGTGATTGGACGGTCAGTCTGCAATGGGGGGGGGTCTGTGATTGTGGGGGTGTTCAGTCTGTGATTGGGGGATCAGTCTGTGATGGGGGGGTCTGTGATTGTGGGCGGTTCAGTTTGTGATTGGGTGGTCTGTGAATGTGGGGGGGGGTTCAGTCTGTGATTGGGGGGTCCGTCTGTGGTTGGGGGATCAGTCTGTGATAGGGGGGTCTGTGATTTGGTGGGTCAGCCTTTGATAGGGGGTCTTTGATAGGGGGATCAGTCTGTGATGGGGAGGTCTGTGATTGTGGGAGGGTTCAGTCTGTGATGGGGTGGTCTGTGATTGGGGGGGGGATCAGTCTGTGATGGGGGGTCTGTGATTTGGTGGGTCAGTCTGTAATGAGGGGTCTGTGATTGTGGGGGGGTTCAGTCTGAGATTTGGGGGGTTCAGTCTGTAATTTGGGGGGGTCAGTCTGTAATTTAGGGGGTTAGTCTGTGGTAGGGAGTCTGTGATGGGTCAGGACCAGTTTGTGATGGGGGTCTGTGATGGGTCAGGTCAGTCTGTAATGGGGTTCTGTGATGAGTCGGGTCAGTCTGTAATGAGGGGTCTGTGATTTGAGTGGTGGGTCTGTGTGTGATGGGTCAGTCTGTGTGTGATGGGTCAGTCCAGTCTGTGGGGGGTCTGTAATGGGGGGTTTGTGATGAGGCAGGGGGGATGTGATGTAAGGGGGGGGCTGAGGACAATGATGTAAAAGGGGGTCTGTGATTTATGCACTAGCAAAACACAGGTCTCTGCAAGGGCAATAGAAAACAATTGTTTTCTATGTGTCCTGTTCACACTGAAACCGCGCCCCTGCGTGCTAAACAGTGTGGTGCAAAATGCATTCTGTTTCTATGCACCGCAACTGAGCTGTGGTGCATAAAAATGAATGAAATGTATTTTGACATTTCAATAAAGTTGAAAGAAAATAAGCACAAAGTGTGATGTGTGTGCGTGTGGGTCGTAAAGGTGTGTGCATGTGTGTTGTTGGGGGGGGGGGCGCTGTGATGGGAGGCTGTGAAGTGGAGGATATCATGTGGAGTCATAGCACCAATATGACATTTGTCATAGCACCAATATGATATCAATCAAAAAGGGAATTGGCCTTTTTGATTGCTATCTCCTCTGCTAGAAGAGTATCAGAGTTAGCAGCTCTTTCTTGTAAAGAACCTTATTTAATTTGTCACAAAGACAAAATTGTACTACGCCCCCACCCTACCTTTCTTCCAAAGGTGGTGTCGGCGTTTCATTTAAATCCAGACATTGTTTTGCCTTCCCTTTTTCCTGAACCGCGGACAGCCGGGGAAAAGTTATTGTACTCTCTAGATGTAGTGAGAGCAGTAAAAGTTTATCTGCAGGCAACGGCTCAGATACGTAAAACAGATGTTTTGTTTATTGTGCCAGATGGTCCCAGGAAGGGCCAGCCGGCATCAAAATCCACCATTGCTAGGTGGATTCGACAAGTAATTGTTCAAGCTTATGGTTTAAAGAACAAGGTTCCTCCTTTTTCTGTTAAGGCGAACTCGACCAGGGCAATAAATGCTTCATGGGCAGTGCATCACCAGGCTCCGATGGCTCAGATCTGTAAAGCTGCTACTTGGTCTTCAATCCATACATTTACCAAATTCTACCAAATAGATGTAAGAGGACATGAGGATTCTGCCTTCGAGCATAGTGGGCTGCGGGCAGCAGTTTAGGGCTTCTTGCCCGTTGGCGGCCTGATTGATCTGTGTCTCCCACCCTTCATATTGAGCATTGCTCTGGGACGTCCCACTATGTAATGATTAAGGCTCTGTGTCCCGTGGTGTATGATAAAGAAAATAGGATTTTTAATAATGGCTTACCTGTAAAATCCTTTTCTTGGAGTACACCACGGGAAACGGAGGTCCCCCCCCCCCTTCTTATGGGAACCTTACTGCTTTGCTACAAAAACTGAGGTACTTCCTGTATGGGAGGGGTTATATGGAGGGGAACTTGTTTTCATTGGTTGTGCCAGTGTCCAATCACCTCTGGTGACCCATACAACCCACTATGTAATGATTAAGGCTCTGTGTCCCGTGGTGTACTCCAAGAAAAGGATTTCACAGGTAAGCTGTTATTAAAAATCCCATTTTTTAAAAACAGTCACTTTCAGTATCGGTGCTGTTTCGGTTTTTGGCATCTTGTATTTTTCATTTTCGGTATCCGTTTCGGCACCAAAAAACCCATTCGGTGCATCCCTATCTGTATATATTTTTTCATGCAGTCCAAGGGTACCAAGATAGTCCATTCTTTCTAGAGACTTCTTTCGGGGGTTGTCTCTAGTTGTCTTTAACCGTAACTACACTATATGATACTGTATGGCATGACATATTAATGACTGATTCCTTCTGTTCTCCTCTCTCCAGGAGTGAAGCATTTGAGAATCCTGTTCTACAGCAGCATTTCAGGAACTTGGAAGCGCTTGCCCTTAATTTACTAGAGCCTGAACCCATTGAAGATCTGACATGTAAAGCCTTATTATTATTATTTTTTTAATTAAACATTTTTATTTCCCACAAAAGTGTACAATTTTCCAATGCACAAACATTTTTCTTTAGTACAATCATTCCACATATGACATGTATGGGTAGTTCAGAAAGTTCCTGATCAATTACAGCGATTGTTGCTATGTAGTAACGCTTTTGTTTTTGGAGCATCAACATACTTTTGTGATTATGTATACATAAGGAAAGTGGCATATATGACCCAAGCCTAGCTGAACGGCACACAAAAGAGGGAGATGAGTTCAGTACTGCTATACACGTGTCAGATGCATTAAGCCATCGGTCCCAGACTGTTATATTTTGCAGGGCACCCTCTATTAATGTAAATTATTTTTTTATAGGGCAATGTGATGTTTACGTCAGTCTTCCAGTCAGATATTCTGGGGGGGAGCCTGCCTCTTCCAAAGTTTAACTATTGTTTTTCGGGCAGAAAATAGTCTCATGCATAAAAATGTTGGTATATTTGTCAGTATCGGCATCTGGAAAAATACCCAGTAGGCACGGTTTGGGGTCCAGAGTCATAACATAACAGACATGTAGAAGGTTGTCCCTGATTGAATTTAGCCATCCTTAAAGGGGTTGTAAAGGTTCGTTTTTTATTTTCTAAATAGGTTCCTTTAAGCTAGTGCATTGTTGGTTCACTTACCTTTTCCTTTGATTTCCCTTCTAAATGTTCTTTTTCTTTGTCTGAATTTCTCACTTCCTGTTTCTCCTCCAGTAAACTTCACACCATCATTCGAGCGGTGTTTAGTCAGCCAGAACAGCTTACTGAGGAGGAACAGGAGGTGAGAAATTCAGACAAAGAAAACAAAGAAAAAACATTTAGAAGGGAAATCGAAGGAAAAGGTAAGTGAACCAACAATGCACTAGCTTAAAGGAACCTATTTAGAAAATAAAAAACGAACCTTTACAACCCCTTTAAAGGTGTGAGGTATGTGCGTGGTAGAATGTATATTTTGGGTCAGTCTGTCAGATAGTTTGGGTGAGACAGCTTTGCATGTATCCAATGCCTCATTCCAGTCTTCATCCTCCTAGGTTCCCTCGGTCTCCTTCCCATCGTGTTTTTACATTATAGGCTATTTTCATTGAGGAGGGAGTATGTAGCATGTTATAGAACATTGATATTAATTTCTGGGGGTCTTCGCTTTTGACTACATCCATGATAGGATTGCGGGTGGGATTGGGTATCAATTCTGGGAATTGACGGACGGACTTGTAAAAAACTGAAAAACATGCGATTTGGGGGGGTAATTTTCAGTGCGTCAAAAGTTTTTAATGTGCCATCAGAGAGTAAGTGCGAGAGGTAGAAAATTCCCTCTCTACACCAAGCTTCTGAGTCTGGTACAATCAGGAATTCTTGGAGTGTTTTATTATGCCAGATGGGAGAGTAATCGTTGTGTGGAATTGTCTAGTTTGACAGAGGCCAGTCTACATATCTTTCTATAGTGGTTTAAGAGGGAGTTATGTTCCTCTTTTTTGGTATTATCCTCGATGCCTGCTGCTATGGCGCAGATGGGGTCCATTGTCAGTTGGGCAATAGGAGTAGAGTGAATCGCTTTCTGTGTCAGTCTTATCTATATGAAACAATTGAGATAGTTGGGATGCCAAGTAGTATAGGCTGAAGTCTGGTAGGGCCGTACCGGCCAAATCAGTGGGATTTTTAAGTAGTCGCCATGCTAATTTATGCCTGTTCTTCCCCCAAACAAAGGGTTTGAGAATTACATCTATAGTTTTATGTTTACAAACGTTTTTATTTAAAGATCATGAACACGCATGTAAAATGTCAGACAAAATAATAAAATCTGAGAGAGGTGGAACTTCTACAGACATGGGGAAATGTTGAGAGCAAGTACACTAAGTATCAATACAGGCAAAAACAATAATTTAACAGAGCATTCAAGCATGGGTAGGGAGGCTACCTAAGAAGCTATCACAGAGAATAATAGGTCATTATAAAAACACGTTATTCCAATGTTTCCATTTATTGTCGTAAATATGCATGGTATCATATAGGGTGTGGGGAATGCGCTCAGAGAGTTTAATGGCGTCCATTTTAGCTAATACTTGTGACCATGAAAGGGAAGAGGAACGCCAGTTCAGCGCCGTTATTTAATGTACGTCTATGAATAGCGAGTGGATTCGTTTTTTACAAGGTGAAGGGATATCAGGAATGGATGTGAAGCATAAACACATTTGTGCGGTGAGAGTAATTAAGCGGCCTGCGATGGTAGAAGCCTTCGAGGCAGCTTTATGCCAGATGGGCTTAAGATGCCTACAACTCCAGAAGGTGTGAATTAAGTCAGTACAGCCTCGAAAACATAGTGGGGACATCGCAGGGTAGATGGAGTGGAGATGCGCGGGGGTCAAATACCACCTCATGTGTAGTTTGACTGCAGTTTCACAAATGGAGTATGCTCTAGTGTTTTTGAACCTATTAGTCAGCATTTCCTCCCATTCAGGTGGTTCAAAAGTTTTGCCTATCTCACTTTCCCACTGAAGCATCGGTTTGGTTTTTGCTGCCAGGGCAAACTCGTTGAGCAAACAATATATTTTGGAAATTACCCCCTTGTCTCTGGAAGAGTGAATACATATGTATTCATATTGAGTGTTGTGTGTTCGGGAATCCAGGGAGCCCCTACTATGGTAGAAATGTTTGATTTGCATGTACTTGTACAGCTCTGAGGGGGTAAATTTGTGCTCTGTTTGTAGTTGCTGGAAGGGTTTGAAGTGACGACCCTCTTTAAAGGATTGAAATGTTGTCATGTCAGTCATAATCCACTGAGAAAATCCAGCTCTATCATGAAAGGCCGGGGGAAAATCAGGATCACCCAGGGAGGAGTATAGTGGGGAAAGGGGAGAGGCTAGGTGGAATTTATGACCATATAGTAACCAAAGGTGTATGGTTTGGCAAACGATCGAGTTTAGCAAAGTAAGTTTGCCAGCTGTGATGGATCTGGACCACAGCAACCCTGAAATGTGGAAGGGGAGGATATTGTGCGCCTCAAAAGTTAGCCAGGGTATACCAGTGGGGGAAGTGTGCCATTGGGCGGTTTGAGCTAATCTGGATACTGAATAGTAGCGCCATAGGTCAGGAAGACCCAGTCCTCCAAGGGGTTGGGGCCTATACAACAGAGATTTATGGAATCTTGGTTTTTTATTATGCCACACGAATTTATTGGCATCTTTTTGGATTGAGTCAATATAGGTCTTAGAGACATATATAGGGAGGGCTCTGAAAAAAAAACAACAACTTAGGCAAAATGGCCGTGACTCTGCCCAGAAATGAGATGTGATATTTATCCCAAGTCTTGAGTAGGGATCTGATATGCAAGACTATAGGGTGATAGTTTACGTGAAAAAGAGTCTGAAAGGAAGGGGTAAGCTGTATACCTAAGTAACGAAAGATATCAGAGCACCAAGTGAATGGGAAGTGTTGTCTCAATGATAATTCAAGATCATTTGGTATATTGATCGGCATGGCAGAGCATTTGGCTAAATTCACTCCTAGCCCTGAAATCTGGTCAAACGACTCTAGTAGGGAGGTGAGATTGGGCAGTGCTATAAGTGGGTTGGTCAGAAACAGGAGCACATCATCAGCGTATAAGCTGAGTTTAAATTCATTGGGGCGTTTGTGATAACCTTTTAATATTTATATTTTCGGATATGGCCCGGGATACATCTATAGTTTTGAAATATTTCAGTCATAGATATACAGGCGTGTGCCACTATATATATATACATACCGGTGTGTGTGTGTGTGTGTGTGTATATATATATATATATATATATATATATATATATATATATATATATATATATATATATAAAGAACTATAAGCTGCGCAACAATGTGTCTAAAATATATAAATTATTGAAGAACTATATCGATGATCAAAGTATCTAGTCTCAGTGTATTATCGCATACAGCATAAAAACATGAAATGTTATAAGACCATAAACTTCCAATCTCAGTGCATTAGTGTATACAACATGAAAACATGAAATGTAGTGAAAATTGACAAAAATCATATGCTCTCAACACTGACTTTAAATAATATCACCCATTGTCCTGATCAGTGTATAAAAAAAACCTCAAATGACAGTTTTCAAAGAAACACCAAAAACGATCCTCAGAAAAAAAGTGAAGTGAAGAAGTTAAATTTCTCCAAATGATCGTGACTTTAGGCATAAACCATCATAGAAGGGTGCCAGTGTACTAGAAAGGGAATCCACCACCGCAGTATTCACAAGCCGCTTACCAGAAAAACTGATCCCTGAGAGAGATCAGACAAAGCTGTTAGCTGTTATCCCTGCTAGGGTCTCTGATTAGCTTCCTATGTCGTCCTGGTTTCCTCCACATCCGAATCAGTGTTTCCCCAAAGTCTCAGCAAACCATATTAGGGTGAGAAAGAAAGCCCCATAGCGTAATCCAATTTAAAACGTTTATTTGAAAGTAAAAAATTGCACTTACAGCATATGAAGAAAAAATTGGCAGTGGTTATATGTAAAGCCGGCCGGCTCTCGCTACCCGTTGCTTCCGGGATACGTATGTGGTGACGTCAGCACACCGCTCCTCCCTACGTTGTTTCGACACAAGCTGTCGTCTTCCACGGGCACAGGCGGCGTGCTGACTCACCACCAATTTATATTGAATGTACACAAACGAGGTCCGCCCAGATCTGAGCTCTCAGCATCCACGCTGCGTGTGTCGCCATCTTGGATATGGGCAAACTGCCCTCTTTCCAAGAACGAACATTTCTCTGGTCAGAGAACGAATGTTATTTCGATGTGTAGACACAGAGTAATAGATTAAAAAATCATTCAGCTGTGAGTAGAACTGACTTCATAAGAGACAGTCCCAACCTGCATGTATGCTGCTAACCTATACAAGCATGCATACTGCCAGTTCGTTAAGCTCTTTTATTGTATAAACGAGAAAAAAATTAACATGATAAAATACTAAAAAAATTAAACGCTTCCACACATATACTGCATGTAAGGCACACAATACAATGTCTAAATTATTTTATGACTATACAATTTAAAAAATGACCATCACTTTATCTTGTGATTTGAAAAGCAGTGGCCACCTGTGGACAACTTCAGTATTGCAATCACAGACCCTATGTGAGCATCACAGGATGTGGAAAATTGCAGCAGCTGACATATAATAAAATATATTTTTGTAAGAGAAGGAACTATGAGAAATCATTGTGGAGAAAATTACCTCCAGAGAATCACAATGCCTATCTGGGCAGATTATTAAACAAATATGTGTATACCATACTGTTATGCGGAAAAAATAAAAAATATATAAAAAATATATAAAAAAGACGCTTAATAGAAAAAAACAAAAAGGCGAAAATTGTATTTTAGCTATAAGAAGCCCTAAAGTTCAAAAACTCATTTTTATGTGTGTTATTAAAGAAAACATCATGATTAAACACCTATGAAAATAGCATCTAAACTTACTCCAAATTGATTTGGAATAAATGAAAAAAAGAAAAAAAGGGCTAAAGATGTCCCGAGAACTCAGATCTAGTTTACATTAAGATCATACCATGCAGAAATATGCCTCCCTAGCTGTTATCAATAAATGCGTTGACATCGATGTCAACGTTAAGGCCATATGGGGTGTAACAACGGACCCGATGGATCCAGCCCATTTCCATACGCGATATTTCCCTAACAAGAGGGGGGGTTCTCTTGTTAGGGAAATATCGCGTATGGAAATGGGCTGGATCCATCGGGTCCGTTGTTACACCCCATATGGCCTTAACGTTGACATCGATGTCAACGCATTTATTGATAACAGCTAGGAAGGCATATTTCTGCATGGTATGATCTTAATGTAAACTAGATCTGAGTTCTCGGGACATCTTTAGCCCTTTTTTTCTTTTTTTCATTTATTCCAAATCAATTTGGAGTAAGTTTAGATGCTATTTTCATAGGTGTTTAATCATGATGTTTTCTTTAATAACACACATAAAAATGAGTTTTTGAACTTTAGGGCTTCTTATAGCTAAAATACAATTTTCGCCTTTTTGGTTTTTTCTATTAAGCGTCTTTTTTATATATTTTTTATATATTTTTTATTTTTTCCGCATAACAGTATGGTATACACATATTTGTTTAATAATCTGCCCAGATAGGCATTGTGATTCTCTGGAGGTAATTTTCTCCACAATGATTTCTCATAGTTCCTTCTCTTACAAAAATATATTTTATTATATGTCAGCTGCTGCAATTTTCCACATCCTGTGATGCTCACATAGGGTCTGTGATTGCAATACTGAAGTTGTCCACAGGTGGCCACTGCTTTTCAATCACAAGATAAAGTGATGGTAATTTTTTCCATTTCAATAAATTTTTATTTTTCAATTCAAGACATGTACAGAAAATCTTAAAAAATTGTTGTTTAAACATGACAAAGGGTTATTTCCAATTGTTTATGTCACAATGTTCTCATCAAGAGATTAAAAAAAAATAAAAAAAAAATGAAAAATAGGCATTCAGGGAAGTCACACCCCACCTGGACGCCCCTAACGGGATCATCCTGCGCCCAGGTCAGGCCCCCCCCCCCCCAGCCCGCCATCCTCATATGAAACCAATAAAAAGGAACTCGGAATCTTAATGAAGAACAGTACTACACTCATATACAATAACGCCCATCAAATTTAAGACTTGGAAATACCGCAATAAGAACACAGTAAATAATGATATCAAATCTTTGAATCATGTTTAAGCATCGAAACAAAAATAAAATAAAAATAAATAAAACAAAAGATAAAAGAACCAAGAAAAGATAGAATAGAAGAAGAAAGAAATAAGAAGAAATCACATGCCGAACACGAGGCCCTTTAGGAATAAGAGCGGTCAGGGTCATGCCTGACCTTCAAAGAAACGCCACAGAAAACTGCCCAAGGTTCCCATATTGCCTCAAATTTAGGGATTAAATTAGTTGATATGCTAACCATCTTCTCTTGAGCCATAATCCAAGAGATCTTATTGTGTATAGCCTTAATGGATACCCTGGGCTTCCTCCAAGATCTAGCAATAATAATTTTAGTCCCCAGAAGTATAAAGTGAATCAGTTTTCTAGTTGGTTTAGAAACGTTGGGAATATTGTCATTGAGAAGAGCAACAGAAGCTGACCTAGGTATTGAACACGAAGTGACCTTAAATATGAGATTAAAAATTTTCTTCCAGATCGGCCTGATCCTAGGACATTCCCACCAGATATGCACCATCGAGCCCAATAAATGGCAGCCTCTAAAGCAGTTGGGATCCGATTCTGGGTAGATGGATGCAAGCCTGATGGGAGTCATATACCATCTCATGACAACTTTTAAGTTAGCTTCCATGAGGGAGGTGTTCAAAATACTTTGGAATGAGCGAAAGTTGGCCTTTTGCCAGGATCCTAGATCCCAATTTAGCTGGAGGTCATCTTCCCATGCTTTCATGTATGAGGTTTTAGTAGCTGTACAAGTAAGTGAAGAGTAGATGACAGAAATGCCCCCCCTTTGTCCCACGGCCGATCCGCACCAGATCTCATAGTCCGTAAATTTGGGAGGAAGAGGTTTCTCCATCCAAATATCATTCAAGAATTGTGAAATCTGTTCAAATCTAAATTTTTCAGAGTCAGGGAGGTCAAATTTATTTAGGCAATGGGGCATGGTAATAGGACCCCGATTTGTAAAGTATTGTCCTATCCTATATAGACCTTTGTTTGTCCACCAACTGAAGGCCTCTGTATCCATACCAGGAAAGAATTTTGGATTATTAAAAATGTGTGCTAGTGGTTGTGTTACAGACACTAGAGTGGGAAGAGGACGGAGTCTGTCCCAAAGGGAAAATGATTGAGATAAGGAAGGGGATAAAATAGGTGGTCTCTGTCTTTGTGGGCACCAAAGCAGGTACTCTAAGGATAATTGTGGTACCGCTTGTTCTTCTATCAGCACCCAGTCCGGTTTTTCATTCTTGGAATAAAATATAGATAATTGTGCTAGTCTGGCAGCTAAAAAATAATTATATAAGTTAGGCAAACCCACCCCTCCCTTCTTCCTATTTAAATATAGGGTGTTTTGGGGAACTCTGTAACTAGATTTGCCCCATACGAATGTGAGAATTTTACTTTGTAAGGAATTTATCTGATCTTTCCTGATGGGAATGGGGAGGGAACGAAATAGATATAAAATTCTAGGAAGTAATGTCATTTTCACTGAATTAATCCTGCCCAACCAAGATAGTTCGAATTTGTCCCAATTTTTAAGATCTGTAATAATTTTATGGAATAGGGGAGGATAGTTACTTGTGTAAAGAGATTCTGTTCGAGCAGTCAGAAAGATTCCCAGATATTTAATATGAGAAGAATTCCATTCAAATTTGAAAGACTGTTTGATGAGGGAAACTATGGGTAACGGGAGGGAAATATTTAGTGCCTGTGACTTGGCAAAATTGACCCTGAGTCCTGAAATATTAGAAAAATCAGAAATTACTTTATAAAGATTCGGGAGGGAGGTAATGGGAGAGGTAAGAAAGAGAAGCAAATCATCTGCGAAAAGTCCGCATTTATGCATCTGATTCCCACAGGTTACGCCTTTAATGTCAGAATTTTGTCTAATGGCTATGGCCAAGCTTTCAATGGCCATAGCAAAGACAATAGGGGATAGTGGACAACCTTGTCTTGTACCCCTGGCTATATTTATCGGAGAGGAATAATATCCCTGTATACGAATTTGAGCTTTAGGTTGAGAATACAGAGCTCTAATAACTCCCATAAAACGTGGGCCAAAACCCCATCGTTCTAATAGGGGAAAAAAGTATTGCCAGGATACAGAGTCAAAGGCCTTCTCCAGATCAAGTGCTAACAGGAAACCCTGTTGTTTTTGACCTCCGTCCCAGTTGGACTGCAAAAGGGAGATAATATCAATCGCTCTTCTCACTTGATCTGGGCCTTGTCTTCCTGGCATAAATCCTACCTGATCCTTGTGAATATATTTAGTAATAAAAGAGGAGAGGCGATTCGCTAAAATTTTAGTGAGAATTTTCAAATCATTATTTATCAAAGAAATAGGGCGATAATTGGAAACTTCTTCTGGGTTTTTATCCGGTTTGGGTATAACAGTAATGTAGGCTGTATTAAGTTGTGTACCTAATTGGGAACCCCTTGTAGTAAAATTAAAAATTTTTGTTAAATATGGGGTAAGGGTGTCCTTGAAGGCTTTGTAGTAGGGAGCTGATAATCCATCAGGTCCCGGGGCTGAACCCGCCCTGAGATCTTGAATTACTGCTGTAACCTCTTCAACAGAGAAGGGAGCTTCTAGGATATCTCTATGTTCCATATTCAAGGATGGAATAGGGAGGCCATCTAGGTATGAGGATACTGAGTTCATGGGTATATTTGAAGGGTCGCTATAGAGTTCGGAATAAAATGTCTGAAAAGCCTTTAGTATCTTTTCAGGGTTAGCCGTGGGGTCCTGTCCAGCAATGCGGATCTTAGGTATGGAATAAACTCTCGTTTTAGGAGACAATTTGGATGCCAACATTCTACCTATTTTACCTGTTTGAGTATAAAATGTATTACTTGTCCAACGGAGAGATTTCTCCGCTTTTGTAGTGAGTGCTAAATTGAGTTCTAGTCTACTCCTTTCAATCTTAGACAATAAGGATGGAGAAGGTTTCCTTTTATGCTGTGTTCTCAGGGTCCTGTATGATCTCTCCAATCTATCAATGCCCGCTTCCCTTTCCTTTTTGATTCTTGTCGAAATTTGGATAAGCTTGCCCCTAATAAAGGCCTTATGAGCAGCCCAAAGGACTTCAGCGGAAACATTTTCTATATCATTTAAGCTGAAGTATTCTTGAAGAGCTTTATCTATTTCCATTTGTATGGCAGGATCGGAAAGTAAAGACTCATTTAGTCTCCAATTACCCCCCTTTGATCTACCAGTTTTAATGCGTAGGAACATGACAACCATGGAGTGATCAGAAAGGACCGTGTCTTTGATAATTGACTTAATAACATCCGGGAGAATATAGGAAGGAACCAGGATATGGTCAATCCTAGAGTAGGTGTTGTGTGGGTGAGAGTAATGAGTATAATCTCTTATAGAAGGATTAGATTCTCGCCATACATCAGCTAGGCCTTTATCATGCAAAAGTCTAGCTATTTTCAGGCTTATCTTAGTGGGTCTGGTTAATTGGGTCGAGGGGGGTTTGGATTTGTCCAATCCCTGATCAAATGCTGCATTGGAATCTCCCCCCCAAATGATTGTGCCCTCTACTTGAGGAGATAGGGTGTCCAGGATGAATCGAAAAAATGTATCTTGCCCTGAATTGGGGGAATAATATGAAATCAGAGAATATATTCGTCCCTCTATTGTGCCCTTAACCAGTATAAACCTGCCCTCAGGATCTTTGAAATCAGATATGAAACTAAACTGGCATGATTTTGAAATACAAATAGCCACACCCTTGGTTTTCTTTTCGGCATTAGCTAAAAAAAATTGTGGGAATCGGGAGTGTATAAAGCTGGGATTGAATTGCCTAGGGAAATGGGTTTCCTGAATCATGAGTATGTCAATACCCAGGGATTTATAAGAGTCAAAGAGTTTGCGTCTCTTAACAGGGGAATTCATGCCTTGAACATTATGTGTAGCTATTTTGAGTGAACCTAGTACGGAATCAGCCATGGGACTCAGGGAGGGAGCTGCCATCGTCATCCACTATATCTACTTTACCGCAATACACCATCCTCAGGATCTGTAAGTGTTCTAGACGGGTAATCAAAAGCCAAAGGATCATGTTGCGGGTACCTTCAATTGAATCTGCAAAAACCAGAACTGCCAGGCATGTGATAATAGGATTAGAGATAGGAAAGGAGAAAAAAGGAATGAAAAAGTGGAAAAAATAAGAAGAGTAAAAAATTGTCATAGAAAAACAGTAATAAAAAAATTTAATTAAAATTTTTAAAAACCGAAAAAAGGATGAAAACGATCTCGAGGAGGATAAAGTCCTCCCCAAAACTTCTACCAAGGTAGAAAATGAAAAGCCCGTTCCCTAAGGAAAAGGCTATTCCTTCCACAAAGTCTCTAGGAGACTCAGGGGAAAGGTGGAAGCACATGGGACCCACCCCAGCCAGGGCGCCCCTTAAAAAAAAATTAAAGACTTACTAGATCTACCATATTCAGGTCTGTCCGGAGGGACCCCCACCTCTCCCCCCTGAAGTGGATAGAGGAGCGAGAGTCTCACCCCCCCAAATTGGACAAAGAACTCTACAAGTAGTAGATCGAACTCAGAAAAATTGAGACGGGGATAAAAACCCCTTGCAATACATTTTGGAAAAATTTAAACAATCAGAACAAAAAAAAAACATTCGTTCCAGACTCTTAGAATAAATCTTTCCTGGAACTCATGGGAATCGAGGAGTACAAAGTATAAATTGTGAGCTTGGGTCTCTTCAAGCGGGACCATTGTCTTTGGCTTTCTTGGTTCTTGCCCTGGTCCACAAGGGAGATTGAGGGCTGGTAGGGTTCGGTCTCTTTGAAGATTGTGGGCCACTTCGAGAAGTGTCCATGTCATTTTCTTGAGTGATGATCTTGAGATTCAATAACAGTTTTTCGCCGTCAGGAAAAGTAGAAAAGGAATGATTCTTCCCTTTGTAAGAGAATTTTACTGCAAATGGGAATGCCCACTTGTATTTAATGTCTTTTTGTATGAGGGCTAGAAGTAGAGGCTTCATTGCACGTCTGCGTTGCATTGTAGAGGGAGAGAGGTCTGCATATAATTGGATTTTATGACCCAGGCATAGAATCGTAGACATATTTCGCGCCTTGCTCATAATTTCCTCCTTTATCGCATAGAAATGGGGTTTAATTATTATGTCTCTCGGTAGACCATCTTTCCTTAGAGGACCTAAGGCCCTATGTGCTCTATCTAGCTCCAGGCGGTCTTGTGGAATTTCTGGGATTAGGGATTGAATCATATTTTGAATCGCTGCCGGGATGTCAGTTATGGTTTCTGGAAGTCCTCTAATACGGATATTATATCTCCTGGACCTATTTTCCTAATCGTCGATCCTAGACAAAGCTGTATCTAATTGTTCTTGAATAAAATGGACTTGTTCTGCATTTTGATTTGTGGCGGACACTGTTTGATCCAACTTACACTCTATGTTCTCAATTCCGGCTCCTAAATTCTGAAAATCAGCCTTTAATTCTCCCGTGATTTTAGCCGCAGTTTGAGAGAGGCCCCTATCAAGTAATTCAGCCAGGGTCTGGTACAAGTTGGCCATAGAAAATGTAGATGTATTGGTCAGAGAGCTGACAGGACAAGAGCTGTCCTGATCCATAATAGGATTAGCCAAAGGGGTTAATGCTGAGTTCTCCTGAAAATGTTCCCTCAGGGGTTCATGAGGGGGATGAGATGGAGAGATAGTCTGTATAATAAAGCCAGATGCATGTGAGGAACATTGTTGGGCTATCAGATCTGCCATATTAATTCCCTTTGAATTTACCTCAGCACTGACACAAACAATCTGTGACTCGGCGGCCATCTTGGATTTTCGGGCGGAATTTCGATCGGCCGTTGCGGCTTCAATTGAGCCGTAAAAATTATTATTTATAGATGGGGGGGGGGTGCCCGGGAGTCTGGGGGTTCTGTGGATACCAGTGGTTCCAAATTTCGTTCAGTAGAACCGGAGTTATGGGCGCCGCTGTGCTGGGGTGGTGAGGAGCTACTGGCTCAAGCAGCCATCTTCAGAGCTCCGCCCACAATGGATCTCGTGATGGTCATTTTTTAAATTGTATAGTCATAAAATAATTTAGACATTGTATTGTGTGCCTTACATGCAGTATATGTGTGGAAGCGTTTAATTAATTTTTTTAGTATTTTATCATGTTAATTTTTTTCTCGTTTATACAATAAAAGAGCTTAACGAACTGGCAGTATGCATGCTTGTATAGGTTAGCGGCATACATGCAGGTTGGGACTGTCTCTTATGAAGTCAGTTCTACTCACAGCTGAATGATTTTTTAATCTATTACTCTGTGTCTACACATCGAAATAACATTCGTTCTCTGACCAGAGAAATGTTCGTTCTTGGAAAGAGGGCAGTTTGCCCATATCCAAGATGGCGACACACGCAGCGTGGATGCTGAGAGCTCAGATCTGGGCGGACCTCGTTTGTGTACATTCAATATAAATTGGTGGTGAGTCAGCACGCCGCCTGTGCCCCTGGAAGACGACAGCTTGTGTCGAAACGACGTAGGGAGGAGCGGCGTGCTGACGTCACCACATACGTATCCCAGAAGCAACGGGTAGCGAGAGCCGGCCGGCTTTACATATAACCACTGCCAATTTTTTCTTCATATGCTGCAAGTGCAATTTTTTACTTTCAAATAAACGTTTTAAATTGGATTACGCTATGGGGCTTTCTTTCTCACCCTAATATGGTTTGCTGAGACTTTGGGGAAGCACTGATTCGGATGTGGAGGAAACCAGGACGACATAGGAAGCTAATCAGAGACCCTAGCAGGGATAACAGCTAACAGCTTTGTCTGATCTCTCTCAGGGATCAGTTTTTCTGGTAAGCGGCTTGTGAATACTGCGGTGGTGGATTCCCTTTCTAGTACACTGGCACCCTTCTATGATGGTTTATGCCTAAAGTCACGATCATTTGGAGAAATTTAACCTCTTCACTTCACTTTTTTTCTGAGGATCGTTTTTGGTGTTTCTTTGAAAACTGTCATTTGAGGGTTTTTTTATACACTGATCAGGACAATGGGTGATATTATTTAAAGTCAGTGTTGAGAGCATATGATTTTTGTCAATTTTCACTACATTTCATGTTTTCATGTTGTATACACTAATGCACTGAGATTGGAAGTTTATGGTCTTATAACATTTCATGTTTTTATGCTGTATGCGATAATACACTGAGACTAGATACTTTGATCATCGATATAGTTCTTCAATAATTTATATATTTTAGACACATTGTTGCGCAGCTTATAGTTCTTTATATTATTCGTTTTGTGGGTGTCTCACATTTTTTAGTTGCAGCACAGGTATTTATTTACCCACTTCAGATATTTCTAGGACAGCGCAGTCACTATTTTATATATATATATATATATATATATATATATATATATACATTTTAGGGAGGAGTATAATTTTAATGAGGTTGATACCACCTAGTACCCCGAGAGGGAGACGTATTTGTGTTTTAGATTTAATGGTCTCCGAGAGGGAGACCATATTTGTGTTTTAGATTTAATAAGGGAAAACAGTGGTTCCACATTGAGAGAGACATAATCGACCGGTGACCTATTTACGGTCACTCCTAGGTATTTTGATGCTATTAACTTTCTGTAGCTTAGTTTGAAGGCAAGATCAAGTGGGAGAATTTGTGACTGACTTCTCCCAGTTGATTCTGAGTCCGGAAAATGAGCCAAAATGTTCTTCTCCCAGTTGAGATTTTCGTATGGCTCCAGCTAGAGAGGGGCCAGAATCCGCTAGATATAGCACTGTGTCATCAGCGTACACGCTTATTTTTTCTTCTAGATCGCCTACGTGTAAGCCCTGTATCAATGGGTTGCCTCTGATGGATATTGCTAGGGGTTCTGTGGCCAATGCATACAGTAGGGGGAATAGAGGGCAGCCCTGTCTAGTGCCTCTGGATAGTTCAAAAGTAACCGACTGCCATCTATTAGGCATTACTTTGGCAACAGGGGCCTGGTATAGCAAGCGGATCCTTCTAAGAAATTTAGGGCCAAAGCCGTACTGTCAGGCATTTCCACAAGTAATTCCACTATACCGAGTTGATCGCCTTGGCCGTGTCAAGTGTTACCCTCTCCCCAACATTGTCGTGATGGGCTTGCATAGATTGAATGAGGTGTTTCCACCTGGCATAAAGCCGGCCTGGTCCTCGTGTACTAGGGTTAGGATAACCTGATTGAGGTGCAGTGCCAGGATTTTCACCAGTATATTGATGTCTACCTGGAGCAGGGAGATGGGTCTGTATGACTTGGAGAGACCCAAATCTTTGCCCGGTTTGGGAATGAGCACTATAATAGCCTCCCTCATGGATGGTGGTAAGGTGAGAGTTTCAAAAAGGTGGGTGTAAAGGGTAAATAGTTGAGGTATGAGAGTCTCAATGTATTGTGAGTAGAATTCGATTGTGTAGTCCATCAGAACTAGGGGACTTGGCTCTAGCGAAGCTGGCGATAGCCGTTGCCATCTCCTTGGTCGTTGGTGGCGCCTAAAGTGTTTCTATCTGGATTGAGGTCAGTTGAGGGAAGGCGAGTTCTAATTAGAGATCATTGGATGTAGTGGTGGTATATAGGGAACTAAAGAATCTGTGGAACATAGCTGTTACTGCTGTAGGTTCAGTTATCATCTCGCTGGATGGGTTTCGCAGGGAGATCACCACTGGGGGTCTGTCCTCACTGTGAGCCATGTATGCCAATAGCTTGCCCGCTCTCTCTCCATGTTCAAAGAGTTTCTGTCTAGAGAAAAAGTTTTCTTCTAGACATCTCATATTGCAGCTGGTTAACTACCCTAGATTGCAGTTTAAGGCGGGAGGCTTTATCAGGAGATGGGTCAGTTTCATACTGACGTTCTGCGAGGGAGAGCTCCTCCAGTACCTTATCTGCCTTCTCAGCTGTGGTTGTTTTAAGCCTATTTATTTGAGATATCAGAGTGGTCCTCACATAGAGTTTGAATGAGTCCCATATTATCACAAATTAGTTTGTGAAGGTCCTGTCGGACTAGGGAAATATCCACCTTCACCTCCTCAATTTTAGTGGTAAGGGTGGCTTGCAATGCAGAGATGGCTTCCAGTACCTTGTCCCTATCTGCTCCCACCGTCTCCCTCCCCTCCAATGCGGGTCCACCATCTTCTTCCAGGCCGTCCGTCTCATTTCTTTGATACTTGTCCAGCTTGGCAGCCGCATCCGACTTAGATTTCGTCAGAGCCTTGGCTGGAACAAAGAAGTGGCAGGTTTAATAGGTTGAGTGGTGTTGGTGGTAGTATAGCAGTTGAGCTGGGCAGGCCGGGATTGGGGATGGGCACTGGAGGATGGTGCAGGAAAATGGCTGCTGTGTGTGGCACCAGTAACAGCGCCGCATCCACTATCTTTCCTTGATGGAGCTGGAAGTACACTGAAGACTGAGCCAGGGGTGTCGTTCTAAAAGGCCAGGGTTCTGAATCTAGCTGAGAAGAGATGGGATGGCCGCAGGTGTCCAAGATGGCCGCTACTCTCGGAATGGAGCTGCGGTATCGTCCGCAGGCCAGCGCTCGGTGGTGACGCTGGGAGGGCTGCATGGAGAAGTGGGCGAGCCAAGTGTCTGTCAGCACCTGTTGGAGAAGGATTCCAGAAGTCAGCAAGGCCGGGAGTAGCAAGATGGCCGCGGACCTCGGGGACCAAAAAGACCTTTAGATCTCATATTTACACTAAAATGCAATAAAAAATAAAATTGTCTTTAGGAGCTATGGGCGGAAGTGACGTTTTGACTTTGCCTCCGCCCTGCAATGAGGCCATCTTCCCCTCACTCAGCGGGAGCCGGCGGCTCTGGTAAGTGGTGTAGAGCGACGGGATGAAGGGCCCTTCTCCCGCCGCTGATAAAAGTGGTCTCTCTGGCGGATTTGCTGCGAGATCACTTATCTGAAAGAGGACCGCCGCTGAAGAAGAAAGAAGATATCTAGGTTATGGTAGCTAGCTGCTGCCATAACAACGCTATCCCTCTTCAAAGCGCCGACATATAACGAGGGCGGGCGGTCCGTAGGTGGTTAAACACGTTTTGCAATATGTGTGAACTGTAAAATCTCTGTTTTCATTATATTACAGTGTGCAGAGGGTTCACCCAGAATTTCTACTGTTAACATGGTCACAACCCTTTAGCACCTAAATATATACTGTATATGTACAAGCTATTGGTATTTGTGCACAGGTATATCTTGTTTATGTTGGGTTGATCCGCAGGGTACTATACAGGTCTAGGGCCATGGTCTGCCTGTAGCAGAGTCCTGTCCCTTAAGACATCTTCGGGGGTATGCCCATGGTAAAGGGCCAAGTCAAAATGGGGTTTCGCCCCCTTTCATCCTTTCCAGGGTTCACTGCTGCAGTGTTGTGCTTGGCTTGCACCCTTTAAAGCTGTTCCGTGGTGCTGGTGCGCCTATGTTTTGCTGTCTGGACTAATCATGTGGCCCGAGACCTTCGAGACGGATCCTTCTGTACACCAAACACTAGCGCTTTTACCTGTGGCCCTATGATACTGCATGAACGGCTTGGTAGGTACGCGTCTCTCTTTACTCCATCCATATGCAGATGATTTTTTGGGCTCAAGTGTTTGTCAGCTGAACGCCCATTTAAGAAGCTCCTATAGCTTCCACCCTTGAAGGAGAACGCATGTTTGGTACCTTGCATAAAGAGCATGAATACTCTCCCCGCCCAGGAAAAGAATGCCCATGCTTCCATGGGTAGACCTTTTGCTTCTGTTTTTTTTTAAACGTTGTTTTGTTTTGTTTTTCAGGCCTTTAGTTCCAAACCGAAATCTGGAAAAAACTTTGAGTGGTTTTCCAAGCCAGCCAAGTCTGGCGCCGAGCCCTCTTCCTAGTAAAGGGGTATCCCTACTTAACACAATGGGATAATGTCTCTCCTCCCTTTGGTCCCTGGAAATGTCAAAAGTTTGGGGGCAGTGTGTCATTTTCAGGGGCTACAAATTGAAGTTTCGGACTCTGTTTCCACCCTGATTTAGTGTATGCTCTCAAATTTTTTACACTCCCAACAAACGCGGACTAATCATCTTACTGCTGTTCAGCAGCTCCTTTTGCAGGGGGTTGTTTCCAAAGTCTTACGTAAGGAACACTTTCAGAGTTTCTACTGTAACCTATTCACAGTTCCAAGGCAAATGGTGGTGTTTGACCCATTCTCGATCTGAAGACTCAACTTGGTCTTATGGGTTCAAATGTTCTGCATGGAATTGGGCCAGATTGGTCTTTTTCCTCCTTCTGGAGACATCTGTGATGTTTACCTGCTGAGTCTCATCTTTTCTTATCGACGCTATCTGTGTTTTGCAATACCTGTCCAGGACCCCATGGATTTTCACTAGGGTGCTTCTCCTGGTCTTAGCTGTGCTCCAGGGAATACACTTTGTGTGTTACCTGGATGGTTTCCTGCAGCTGATGTCCTGCAGGCAGTTAAGACTGTTTTAGAGAACCCGGGCCTGACATTGGATACAGCCCTGTCCAGGATTCACCTGCCCAGGTACGAACGTCTGTCCCTTTGCGCTCTTGTCTGGGTTATTTGTTCCTGGCGTCGATACGCAAGAGGGTCTGCGTTAGGATTTTTGACTTCACAGTAGTCTTTGAGGCAGTGCCAAATACCCACTTTCACCTTGGACTGTTGCAGCTCATCATTATGACAGTGTGGGGCAAACCGATTCAGTTATTTCAACACCTCAGGCTTCTGTTCTAGAGAATTCCAGATCACTGTGAAGCTATAATCTTAGAAAAGTGAAAGCAGAGAAATATCAAGTGGTCCATTTGAGTCACCAACCCCCCCCCCCCCCCCATTTTTTAAACAGAATATATTTTTTTACTTTTTAATGAGTATATCTCTTTTAGCAACCTAATGATCAACTCCGCACGGAAATGTTAAACACTTTGTGTTCGATCAGCGATTCAGCCAGTTAACTGCCACACTAATCAGTGTATTCTGAGAGGAGGAGTCCCTGCTGTCAGAATACAATGACGCAACAGGGAGGATTCCTTCATCCACCTCAAATGTGTGGATGGGGAAATCTATTTATTTTGATCAGCCAGTCTGCTGATAAAAAAAAAAGAGGTACGGTATCCGCATTGGTCAGCTTTAGATTCGTTTTGAACTTTCTTCCTGCTAGTTTGGTATTTATGTCCCTGTGTTCTTGATCTTGGCTTCGTATTAAAATGCTGCCCTCCTGAACCTTATTCACACATTTAAAGTGATTGTCAAGTCTTGTTTAAAAAAAAAAAAAAAATGTTATACTTAACTCCTCTGTGCAGTTGGTTTTGCACTGAGCAGCCCAGGATCATCCTCTTCTCAGGTCCCTCTTTGCTGCTCCTGGCCCCGCCCTCCTATCGAGTGCCCCCACAGCTTTCTATGGGGGCACCAGAGCCGAGTCAGCGCTCCATGTATCCATTCAGACACTGAGCCCCGGCCCCGCCTCCTCTCTCCCCTTATTGACTGCGCTCCACGGGAACCACTGTGAAGCGCAGAACCGGAAGTGATGTCACGGCGGGGGACAGGCTTGTATTCAAGGTAACATGTTCGGAGAGGGCCAATAGGCATTCCACGGTGGTTCCTGACTTCCTGCCTTGGTTGACAAGTGGCTTCCTGGCCTTTCCATCCATGCCGGCTGCTACTGCTGATGTGCCTCCTTTTGGGTGAACGATCCCTGTAACAGCTACCACTTTACTGACCAGCGATTCTATTCAAACCTAGTCACTGTACATTCTGTTCTGGACCTGAAATCCCTCAACATATACCTGTGAATTCCAAAATTTTGGCTTGGAATCAGCAGGTCCAGTTATTGCCCCTGTGAGACCAGGGGAATACCTGGCATCTGCAGACATCCAAGATGCATATATGCATATTCCCATTTATCGACCTCATCAGCCCTTTATAGCTTTGCAGTAGGAGACCATCACTTTCAGCTTCTTGCACTGCCTTTTGGCCTATCGTCTGCTCCCAGAGTATTCAGAAAGGTCCTAGCTCCTCATCTTGCCCTTCCAAGATGGGACAAAATATTTTCGGCCTCGTCGCATGTGTAGATATGTGAGTTTTTCTTCATGCATTTTGCAAGGACATAGAGAACAATTGTTTTCTCTACGTGCCCTGTTCACACCACAACACTAGTATTGCGTGCAGTTTTTTTCTGTGCAGGAATCTGCAACGTGTATGCCATTTTCTGCATGGAAAAAAACTGACATGACATTGTGGTGTGTGAACAGGGCAGAAGAGAAATCTGTGCTTAAAAAAAAAAACACGCATGAAAACTGATGTAAACTCTTGTCTCGTCTGTTTTTTCCATCAGTTTTTATGCACGTATGATATGTACGAGGCCTTGAAGTGGAGTTCCACGCAAAAGTGGAACTTCCGCTTTAAGCACTCCTCACCCCCTTACATGCCACATTTGGCATGTAATTTTTTTTGGGGGGGGGAGTGGGGGCTTCGGTGGGAGTGGGACTTCCTGTCCCACTTCCTACTTCCACCCAGGGACGGCCTAGGCGACTCCTCCTCTCGCCTTAAGTGGCCCCTCCCTGTAGGCGATCTCCTGGGACACGTGACAGGTCCCAGGAGATTGTCTGTCCGCTCCTAGAGCGAAGCGCGACTCGCGCATGCGCAGTGAGTGCCCGGCCGTGAAGCCGAAAGCTGTCACGGCCGGGTGCCCACAGTGTGAATGGAGGCGCCAGCGGAGAGGGGGGGGTAGAGGAGCGACGCTCCGGGTGGCCGCATCGCTGGACCGTGGAGCAGGTAAGTGTCTGTTTATTAAAAGTCAGCAGCTACACTTTTTGTAGCTGCTGACTTTTAATAAACATAAAAAGGCTGGAACTGCCCTTTTAACTCCAAAAAATAAAAACTGATGCAGCTGCCTTATCTACAAACTGTTAAGCTGCAATATGTTGTTTTTGTTTTTTTTGTTTTTTTTACGGCTAAAATAAAACGGTTTGCATTGATGTGTTTTAGACATTTTAAATCTTAAATGCTGTATTTTAATTGTAAAATTAGGTGTTCAGGTCCTTTTCTCTAGCTAATACAACACTGTTTGCTAATGTGAATGCTTATCATTAAGCACTAATATTTTTTGCTCTTCATGCATTCTAATTGGATTGAAGATGTACCAAGATGCATGCAAATTAATCCCTGTGTGAACAAGTCTCCAACAAATACAAAAACAAGCACACTTTACTACAAAGAAGAGTTAAAATCAGCAATATAATTTTTTGAGTGATTTAAGGCTGATCACATTCATTTTTCTACAAATTTTTGAGGCCAGGCCAGTGCTCAATAATATCTACATCTAAAATTAAATATATGCTTATCATTCACGCCATACACATAATATTTTTTACTTTACAATTTATTTATTTTTCTCTAGTGCCAAAGACTGAAATGATGGATAATCGTTTGGGTAATCTGGCGGAAGAGTTTAAGGACCTGGTGTATCCACCTGGTTATAACCCTGAAGGCAAATCTGTGAAAAGAAAACAAGGTAGGAAAAGTTTGTCCACATTGAAGTCTGGGAAATATGTTAAAGGCTTTTGGTATGCAATATCCCCATCCTAACTTTCCCTGGTTTGAAGCTACTGTAAAACAGCTGTACCTTGGATGATCTGAATATATGTATACTGTACAGTGTGGCTGATCTATAACTTGGTTACCTTTTTTTTGGGGTAATTAATGTTACCAACCAACTTTTTTTTTTTTTTTTTTATAAATGGGTAAACCATTTGTAACCACCACTAACTTTTATTTATTTTTTTGCTGACTTGATGCCTATGTCTTGGGACACTTTTTTCCACCCATTTATTTCTTAAAGCAGAACTCTACACACTCAATCAATATTGACTATTTTTACTCCTTAACCCCCTTGGCGGTATTCCCGAGTCGGGCTCGGGGTGAGTTTTTATTGCTAAGAGCGGTAACCCCGAGCCAGACTCGGGCTGCATCGCAGTATCCAGGGGAAGATACTTACCTTGTTCCCTGGATCCTGCAATGTCTCCCCGCAGTGTGTGCGAGCTGTGTCTCGCTCGATCCTCACTGCCGGGTGCCAAGCTCTGTTCCCTGCGACGGGGGGCGGAGTTCGGCGCCAAATTCAAAAAGTGAAAAAACACAGTATAGCTACAGTATACTGTAATTTTACTGATTACAGTACTGTATCAAATAATTACACACCCCCTTTGTCCCCAGTGGTCTGTCCAGTGTCCTGCATGCAGTTTTATATTATAAAAACTGTTCTTTCTGCCTGGAAACTGGAGATTGTCCATAGCAACCAAAAAGTGTCCCTTTATGTCAAGCGGTTTTAGACCAGGTAAAAAACAGCGATAATAAATTAGAATCACTTGCAGAATTGAGCGATAGCGATTTGTGGGGAAATTCATCATCAAACACTGAATCTAATGACAGCGACAATTCTGCAACTGAGCAAATTTCAATGTTTTTGATTTGATTACATTATTGAATAATTGTTGTTATAATTACTATTTGTTATAATTATTTATAGTGATTTATTATATTATAATTTATGATTTTGTGTTTTAAACGTTATCATACCCGGGATGTCTACTAGACTCTGGTTTGCTCAGGTTTAAGTAAGTAATTACTAAGAATTGCAGGCCTACAATACATAACACCAAATTTCCATGCAAAATAATTGTACCGCTTTTGGTACATAATTCCAGACAGAATCATACCGCCAGGGAGGTTAAGCCGCTAGCATTAGTAAATGGATAGGAAAGCATATCAAATTTACTTTGTTTCCTAACACTTTTTCAATTACTTCCTGGTTTCCATGCCTAGGCAAATAAATGTCATACATCCCAGAAGTCTTCAAGAGGGGAGGAGGGTTTTTTTCAGCTAAGCACACCCTCCTGCCTGCATGTCTGATCTAAAGGTAGATGGACTCCAGGAAGTAAATGCTACATGAATCATCTGCCCTTGGTCAAGATGGCCATGGCCAGAAATGCTATGGGGTGTTTTTCAAATTGATTTCTCTGCAAAATAAAGCATGCAGACATGAATGGGTGGGTGAGTTTGCTTTGAATGTCAAAAATTAATTAAATGGCATTTTTGGTTTGTAGTGCTCAGATGCAGTGTAGATCCACTTTAAATGGTGTATCATCACTGAACTTCTCCACCCAAGTGGAATAATCATTAACCCACAGCTGTACCTATACATGTATAAACAAAAAAAAAATACATATATATATGCAGCATGCTAGATCATTCCAAAGAGTAAACCAAGTTGTACTTATGATTAAAACTTCTTTAAAGAAATGCGTTGAGCACTTTGCTGTCGGTTTAACCCCAACTGTTCAGTGACTTTTGTGATATTAATCTTGCCTCTTCCTTTAATAAAATTGTACCTCCTATTACCACCGCATTGCATCATCTTTACTGTCTTTAGTTCCATCACTTTATTAGCATTTAAATCACTACCATGACAGCCCTGAACGTGACCAATACTTTTTCAGCCTAAATTCAGATCTAGGAACGCTACCTTGCTCCCACCAAATGGCTATAAAAATTATGTTGATGGAATTATCCTTCAAATAATAGAAAAAGTCTTCAAAGTGCACTTGACATCCACACCATATGATTAAAACCTCATCAATATAGCAGGCCCATAATCAAATGAAATTTATCTGTGGGTTCCAAGCATCGAGAACCCACTCCAGCTCCCAGACAGCAAGGAAGAGGTGAACATACTTGGGCACCACTGGCGTTTCCATTGCAGTATCGCTAACCAGATTGGAACCACTTGCTGTCAAAGAGAAGTAAGTTGCTGTCATTCACAGAATCCAAACATTCACAAATTTATTTTACAGTACCCCCTGGATTTACCATTCAAAATTAACACTTTTCTGATGGCTTTTATACCATCTTTGCATTGGATCTGACTGTATAAACTCATGCCATCAAACCTTATGGGTTTATCTTCCTGTAATACTAGAAAATGATCTACTCCTAGCAATATATCCTTGGTATGTTTCGAATTTGTAATGGTCTGATCTAAATAGAGAAATAATGTAAGGTACAAACTTTTGGACACCTGTTCAGTTAAAGACTGTCCTTATAGGTGTATATCTCTGAATTTTGGGCAAAAAAAAACTATACTTGTTTCAGTAGTAAGCGTAAGCTCTCCTTGTAAAGGCTCATATCTGTACTTAAAACAGGGTAGTGCGGCGCTGTGCTAGTAAATGATATCGCTAAATAAGAGTGATAATCAAACATATGGTGAAAATAAAAATGCAGTGACCATTGCATAATCAAATAAACCACAAATCAAATAAGTATAGTGTTGGTATCTCTACAAAGGGAGTCCACACACTAAAAGTACTACCGTGAACAAACACAGGTGCATATAAATAGTCCAAATAAATGAATGGTCCAAATAAATGAATGAAGTGACTTATGACTAAGGAAAGTCCATATAGTGGAAACAAAAAAGGGGGTCTTTCTGTGTGTTGAAAGTGCACCAACCTAAAGGTGAGCACAACAACTCTGAAGGTAGGATGAACTAATAAGTTGACATAATGTCCAAACACCTCAGACCCATTTCAAGGATAACTTCCCACGGAGTAAACACATGTGAAGAACCAAACTGTTGTCTGATGAATTCAAATCAATACTTGAGACAATAGACAAGTGGGGTACTCTTACCACAAATGGTGGACTCATCTACCATACGATAGTGAGTCAGACAGGCTTGAGGTCTCAAAGACCATGGATGATGGAACAGGATGCCTTGGATGTCTCGAACCGTCCAGGAAAGGGTAATCCGATGCACTGAATGGCTAGTAGAAACTCCTCCAGCATATAGGCTCCAAGGATACACAGATGAAAGAAATAAAGACAAAAAAAAGGGGGGAAGCTCCCAATGGTGCAGGTCAAAAAAAAAAACGTATCAGGTTTATTTCCATAAAATTGTCATACAGGATGTTGACAAAGGATACAAAAGTGATCACAATCTTAAAAGCAATGTGGGGTACAGCTGTACCAAAAATATTTACATAAACACAACTTTTCATGCAAGGAATATATGTACTTTGTTTTACTGAAATCTGATTACCGGTACCTCATACATATATGACATGCATAAATTTGAATAAAGTAAACAATCCTAAAAATCTCACTCCTTTTTTATGTTTTCATGCAAAAGTAATGGCCACTCATTATCAAAATGAAATGCAATCACCTTGTGAAAATTAAACAAAACCGTTTTAATTCTTCTCAAATCTTCTACTGCTAGAAAAAGAAAATTAGCACTTGCTATTACGGAATAGCATAAGATGGAGGTTGTGCAGAAGGACTTGTAGGGTGCTTTTTCTTTCAATGGGAAACAATTGATTGGGGGGGGGGGGGGATAGTGAATGTAAATGTTTTTTTGTTTTTTTTATCAGACCCTCATGGGTCCCTTGAAACCCATCCATTGACCACTTACGGTCCATGGATCCCAGGTTAAGAACCCCTATTTTAAAGTATGTTTCCATTTTTGCAGCCAAATATCGCACCTACTTTTATTTTGTTTCGTGTTAGCATAACATAAAAAAAATTTGCTGCTTAAGTTTTACTTGCCCCAAACTGAAGTTTTCCTCCGTTATGCAGAGGGAGCTGGGGAGTTAATGTTTATCATAATCATCTGTCTGTTGTATGCTGACAGATCTCATTATCATTTGTAAACTAGATTTAAACAGTGTCTATCCTAACAAACATCTAAACACTGATCTTCTGCATTCTAGGTTAGGCTCCTTTCACACTTGTGTGACTTATGCCGCGTACACACGATCATTATTCACGGCGGTTAAAAAACCGCCGTGAATAATGACAGGAAAAACGAGGGAACCGCTTGGTTCCCTACACACGGTCGTTTTTCCCGTCATTTTTTCTCTTGACGAGAAAAACGACCGTCTGTGGGCTCCGCGGCAGTGTTTCCCTATGGGAAAACTGCCGCGGAAAAAAATGCTGGAAAAACGACTAGAAAATTTAGAACATGTTCTAATTTTTCGCGTCGTTTTTTTATGCCGTTTTTCTCGACGAGAAAAACGACATAAAGCCCACAGACGATCGTTTTTCACGGCGAAAAGAAAAAATGCAGTTTTTCTCGTCGAGAAAAGCGGTCGTGTGTACGCGGCATTATGCCGCGTACACACGACCGTTTTTCATGACGAGAAAAATTACATTTTTTTATTTGGTCATTAAAAACGATCATGTGTAGGCTCCAGAGCATTTTTCGCGATGTGAAAAATGGCCATTAAAAATTTGGAACATGCTCTACTTTTTATCGTCTTTCACGTCGTCGTTTTTCTCGTCGTGAAAAACGGCCGTGTGTAGGCTTTAACGACGTGAAAAAAACATGCATGCTCAGAAGAATTTATGAGAAGGGAGCGCTCGTTCTGGTAAAACTAGCGTTCATAATGGAGATGGCACATTCGTCCCGCTGTAACCAACTGAAGAGCACGAGGCTGAAAAGCACGAATCGTCTCTCACCAAACTTTACTAACACGAGGATCAGCAAAAGCAGCCCAAAGGGTGGCGCCATCCGAATAGAACTTCCCCTTTATTGTGCCGTCGTACGTTTCGTACGTCACTGCACTTTGCTCGAGCATTTTTTTTTTTCATGATCGTGTGCGGGCAAGGAAGGCTTGAGAAGAATCACGTCAAGAAAAACTTTTTTTTTTTCAATGACATTAAAAACGGTCGTGTGTACGCGGCATTAGGATCTGACTTGTAAGACTCAGTCACAGGATATACAAAAATGCCATGTATCCCTATTAAAGCCATTCCAATTGATACTACCGAAGTCGTTGCAACTTCATAACAGGTTCTTGCGCTACTTTGAGCCGGCTTTGACACGACTTCAATGCCAAAACGTCTAAAAGTCTTATCAAAGTCACAGTGAAAATTGCGCGACTTTGGAGTCGGCTAGTGTAAAAGGAGCCTTAATGAGGGAAAACCCTGTGTGTTCGTAAATGTGGATAGATTGAGTTTACTCTCCATTCAAATTGGTAGCTTGCAGTCTGCCATGGCCTGCTTCAAGTAGAAGGGTAAATATTTTTTTATTATTATTTTTAGGTAAGCTGTGTGAATAGGAACCCATAAACGTGGTTTTCTCAAATTTGATTGCAACAATGGGGAAATAAGTTTTGAGCAGTCATTCTGTTTTGAGGAGAAAAGATGGGTTTCCTAATCACGGTTTAGTTATGATCTACATCTACATGTCTCATTAGTAATCATGTAAAATTTTCTAAATGTTAACATTGTGGATCATTTAATTTTTACAGTGTTTAAGTTTCAAGACACACTTTTTTGCTTTTTTTTAGGTGAAGGTGATGGTCAGGCTGGGAAGAAAGCTAAGGTTGAGATTTCTATGTCAGAAGATGATCTTAAGACTAGTGTGAAGAATGGAACACTGGGAAAATTAACTGTGCCTGTGTTAAAGCAACTTTGCCAGGGCTATGGTCTAAAGGGTGGGAAAAAGCAAGAATTGGTGGATGCTCTTGTGGGATACTTTAATAAAAGCTGAACATACCTCCATGTCTGTACATAATGTTTGTGCTAAAGTTCTGATTGTACAAAAAGCAGATTACTCACCTGGTGACAGAATAAGAAACAAAAGCCATCCATTGTAGAGATGACATTCACATGGGACTTGTATTAGGAAATATAACAGATTTTTATGTACAGCAGTGGTTTTATACGGCTTTCTGTATGATGATTTGTAGCTGTTTGGAGAACTCATTTAAGACAACATGGATCACGAAGTTCATAAAATCTGCCCAACAGGGGCCTGACAATGAATTACGCAACCATGACAGTGCAGCACTGCCTAATTTATACATTATTTGCTGTAAAGGCATTGGGGTTGATTTACTAAAACTGGAGAGTGAAAAATCTGGTGCAGCTGTGTATGATAGCCGGTCAGCTTCTAACTTCAGCTTCTTCAATTAAGTTTTGACGAAATAAATAATAAAAGCGGATTGGTTTTTATGCATATCTGCACAGATTTTGTACTCTCCAGTTTTAGGAAATCAACCCCATTCTGTCATAAAAGAAATGTGGAAGCTTTGTTGTTTTTAACTGTTCCAGGGCTTACATCCTTTTTCTTGCATCTTAGTAAATAGCTGACTCAAGCTGAGCAAATATGGAGCATGTGAATTTAGAGATCTAGACCCAGCACGCTTGTTTAGGCCAGTGACTAATGAGGATATAAAGCCAGGATCAAAATGAGAGCTCCAAAGCCTGCAATCTTTAAAAACATGTTGGCAGCTGCAAAACCTATCCTGACAGATTCCCGTAAAAAAAAAAAAAAAAAAAAAAAACATTCCATGTGGCCATATCAGGTTCCACACACAGAGATTTAATATTGTTAAATATTAAACTGGAACGCCCAACCTTATCTTTTTCCTTCCCATACTTGTAGCAAGTCCTCTTCTGTGCTGAAACTGATTACTCTCAATTCCCTGCAAACTTATATCTCCGTAATATAACCTTTTCAAGCTGCAGCAGTTATTTTGGACCCACCTTTTTTCTGTCTGAATGGCTTCAATTCATCAATCACTATCCCTTCTGATCTATACTGTTGCCTGCCTTTCACAGCTATTGTTTTTTCTATCCCAGTCATTTTATAAAAACCCATTAATCATGGGTTCACACTTTGCACTCCTGTATTCCTGTGCAAATCACATGCAATGTCTGTGAGGTGCGATTTGAGCCATTAATTTTGTATGGCTCAAATCGCATTGCATCTGTTCAAAATTGGTGACGGACCTTTTTTTTCCACACCTGAATCAGATTGCAAGGGTGTTCACATTAATGCGATCTGATTCTGGTAATCGCACTGCAATTTGCAAGCTGTTTCGGGGTCAATTTAATATTGACACCTGCAGCAGATCGCATGAACGCCGTGCGATTGCGGTGCGGGAAATGAACAGGATTCACTGTGTTTCCCGCATCGCATCAGTGTGAACCCAGATTAATGGTTCCCTTTAGACCACATTTTTCCTGGTGGTACAAACTTTAGCTGTCCAATCTGCTGATATGTTGCATGATTATAAATCAAGAGAATCAAGTTATTTGGACAGGAAATGGCGGATTTACAAATCAAGCAGCTGATCAGCAATTTTCACAAACATGTCTAAAAATGTATTTCTTGAAAACAAACTGCTTTGATTAAAAAAATATACTAGATGTGGGGGCATTAGTGGAAGATATCTTATGCATACGTTACACTTCAGCTTTAAACAACCACTATACTCCAAAGAAAAAAACCTTTCCATTATATGAGTTAGGTGATTTACTTTAATAGCATGTACAAATAAAAATAGGTTGAAGAATACCTATAGCTATAAATATAAATATACACTGCTCAAAGAAATTGAGAAATTGAAGGAACACTTTGAAAACACATCAGATCTCAATGGGGAAAAGTTTTATGCTGGTTATCTATACTGATATGGACTGGGTAATGTGTTTGGAACAAAAGGATTCCACATCGTTTGATGGAAATGAAAATCATCACCCTACAGAGGGCTGAATTCAAAGCCCCCCCCCCCCCGAAAATCAAAGTGAAAAAATTATGCAGCAGGCTAGTCCATTTTGCTGAAATTTCATTGCAGTTTCATTGCAATTTCATTGCAGCAACTCAAAATGGTAGTTAGTATGGCCCCCACGTTCTTGTATGCATGCATGATAACGTTGGGGGCATGCTCCGAATGAGACAACGGGTGGTGTCCTGGGGTATTTCTTCCTAGATATGGACCAGGGCATCACTGAGCTGAACAGACTGAGGTGCAACCTGGTGCCGTCGGATGGACCGAAACATAATGTCCCAGAGGTGTTCTACTGGATTTAGGTCAGTTGAGCGTGGGGGCCATTCAATGGTATCAATTTTTTCATCCTCCAGGAACTGGCTGCATACTCTCGCCACATGAGGCCGGGCATTTTTGTGCACCAGGAGGAACCCAGGATGCACTTAAGCAGCATAGGGTCTGACAATGGGTCCAAGGATTTCATCCCGACACCTAATGGCAGTCAGGGTGCCCTTGTCTAGCCTGTAGAGCAGGGATATGCAATTAGCGGACCTCCAGCTGTTGCAAAACTACAAGTCCCTTCATGCCTCTGCCTCTGGGTGTCATGCTTGCTGCTGTCAGAGTCTCGCTATGCCTCATGGGACTTGTAGTTTGGCAACAGCTGGAGGTCCGCTAATTGCATATCCCTGCTGTAGAGGTATGCCTCCACAGACCCTTACTGACCGACGGTCATGCTGAACAATGTTACAGGCAGCATAACATTTTCCATGGCTTCTCCAGACCCTTTCACATCTGTAACATGTGCTCAGGGTGAACCTGCACTCATCTGTGGAAAGCACAGGGGTCCAGTGGCGGACCTGCCAATTCTGGCATTCAATGGCAAATTCCAATCGAGCTCCACGGGGCCAGGAAGTGAGCACAGGGCACACTAGAGGATGTCTGGCCCTCAGGAAGTCTGTTTCTGATTGTTTGGTCAGAGACATTCACACCAGTGGCCTGCTGGAGATCATTTTGTAGGGCTCTGGCAGTACTCATTCTGTCCCTCCTTGCACAAGAGGGCAGATACCGGTCCTGCTGATGGGTTAAGGACCTTCTACAGCCCTGTTCAGCTCTCCTAGAGTAACTGCCTGTCTCCTGGAATCTCCTCCATGCTCTTGAGACTGTGCTGGGAGACACAGCAACAAACCTTCTGGCAATGGCACGTATTGATGTGCCGCTTTGGAGGAGTTGGACTGCCTGTGCAACGTCTATAGGGTCCAGGTATCGCCTCATGCTACCAGTAGTGACACTGACTCTAGCCAAATGAAAAACGGTCAGAAAAGATGAGTAGGAAAAAAATGTCAGTGGCCTCCACCTGTAAAACCATTCTCATTGTTTCCCATTTATTGCACCTGTTGTTAATTTCATTAACCCCAAAGCAGCTGAAACTACCCCTTTTGCTACTTAACTGACCAGATCAATATCCCAGGACTTTAATTGACTTGATGCTATACTCTGATTAAAAAGTGTTTCTTTAATTTTTTTGAGCAGTGTATTAATCTTAACTGCCCTACCTAAAACTCTAAATGCCATTAAGGGCACCCAATATAAATCTCAGATCAGCAGACAACTTGGGCCAAAAGCTGTCATCTCTGCCAGATGGTGTTTCCCTTTCTTTCACTTAGCCAGCAAGCTGTGCTACCTTTTCTTCTTAGACTCTTTACTAGTTTCTTTATAAAGGGACTATGGAGAAAATGCAGTGTATGTGTTGTGTAGTTTTGTGGAAGATGGGAGCACTGCCTGACCTGGGCTAGCTGCTTGTCCAGGTTGCCTACTGATCTTGGAATAAAAGGTTGTTCTAACTGCAAGGTTGTACGTGATCTCTATTACTTTCTATCCAACAGCTGTACTGCTAATACTCTTTCTAGGCTGGATAAAAATGTTTAATTTAGCAATTTGTGTCTAAACCTTTCAGTGTGCCCAGACTGAGTGTGACTGCACTTAAAATTCAATACTTTAGAGTTCTTGTCTGTATGTTTGAGTTCAATAAAGTTTGCTGGAAAAATTTTCTTATGAACATTCATTTAATATTTAAGAGCCACCGTCAAATAAGGGTTGGACATAAACCCACATTGGTGTGATAAACCATAAGATCAGGCAATGGTGATTTGAGAGGAGTAAAAGAAGATGAGTAAAAGAAGTAGCAAAGAAGATCTCCACAATCCTGAAGTTCATATGAAGTGCTAGTAGGGGTTCCAACTGCGCTCAGGCACCTTCCACAATGGAATATCATTCTTAACCACTTCAATACAGGGCATTTTCACCCCCTTCCTGCCCAGACCAATTTTTAGTTTTCAGCGCTGTCGCACTATGAATGACAATTGCGCGGTCATGCAACACTGTACCCAAATGAAATGTTTATATTTTTTCCCTACAAATAGAGCTTTCTTTTGGTGGTATTTGATCACCTCTGCGGTTTTTATTTTTGCGCTATAAACAAAAGAGCGACAATTTAAAAAAAAAAAAAAATTTTTTACTTCTTGCTATAATAAATATCACAAATTAAAAAAAAGTTTCCTCAGTTTAGGCCAATATGTATTCTTCTACATATTTTTGGTAAAAAAAATCGCAATAAGGGTATATTGATTGGTTTGCGCAAAAGTTATAGCGTCTACAAAATAGGGGATAGAATTATGGCAGTTTAATTTTTTTTACTAGTAATGGCGGCGATCTGCGATTTTTGTGACTGACATTACGGTGGACACATCGGACACTTGACAAATTTTTGGGACCATTCGCATTTATACAGCGATCAGTGCTATATAAATGCATTGATTACTGTATAATGTGACTGGCAGAGAAGGGGTTAACACTAGGGGGTGTCTAAGGGGTTAAATGTGTATCCTAGGGAGTGATTCTAACTGTAGGGGGCGGGGACTCACAAGGGGAGTCACCTCTGACAGGACGTGGATCTGTGTGTTTACACACACAGATCTACGGTCCTGCTGTGTTCACGGGCAAAAGGGGGTGCCCGGCACGCACGCCTCTCCTAGACGGCCGGGAAGCCCAGGACGTTATATGACGTCCACCCAGGATGGGAGATCCCTCCTGCAGACGTCATATTACTATGGGCGGGTATTGAAGTGATTAAAGAGGAAGTAAACCCAGATGGGTTTTACTTCCTCTTTTTCTCTGTGCAAACCCTGCAAATTAAATGCATAATGGGCTAGTATGCCTCGCATACTAGCCCATTATGTGACACCTGCAAACGAAGCCCGCGCTGTCCCGTGCAGGCTGCGTCCATCTTTGCCCCTCTTCCTTCCGGGGCCGTGGACTCTAGCTCTGTGACTCTCCAGAGCCACGTGGCATCATGCACGCAGGAGCTTCAGCCATGGCACACACTTGGGAAGAAACTGCACGGAGGTACGTTTCGTCACAACGCATGTGCCGATGACGACATTGGTGCACTACAAGGGAAATATCTCCTAAACGGCACACGTTTAGGAGATATTTCCACTACTTATAGGTAAGCCTTAATATAATATATAATATAGGCTTGCCTATAAATAAAAGTAAGACCAAAGGGTTTACAACCACTTTAACCTAGTGGTATTCCACCACCAAGTGTGCCTGACTCCTCTATCGCTATCACTGATTCAGACTTGGAGCCTTCACAGCCTTTTTGCTAAAGAGCCTGTATTTCTGTTCAAAGTTTTTTATTAAACATAATCACAGAATAATCATCAAATAATCTCGATTAGAGAACAAAACTTACAGTACATCTCTTGTGAAGTTTGTACAGTAAAAGCGACGGAAAATATATTAAAAGCGACGGAAAATATTAAACAAAGACATTGTACAGTATAACGGTTCAGAGTATAGTGAAATTAGGGAACTGTAATCACAATTTAAAGCTACATGGAGGCTGACATTGAAGAAGGAAAAAGTCCCAATTAGATTACGGAATGGAACAAAAACTTTCCTCTGCGGGTAAGCGAGTCAGAGACCGTAAGATTGGTCCAGTCAGTAAAACATAACACTGTTGTAGAGATTATGGATAGGACATTTAGGTAAAGATAAGGTAGGAGGAATCAGGAAGAGAGAAAGAATAAGCGCGGTCGGCAGGATCGTACAGATCCCCAGAGGGTTGTAATAAAAAAACTAAAGTGTCAATTGGAGTGTTACGGTTCGAGCAAATGAGTGTCAAAATCTGAGGGAAGAAAATGTTCCACCCAGGGTGTCCAGGTTTTGCGGTATTGGGGGATTCGGTCCAGAATAGTAGCTTCAATCTTGCTATGAATCATAGCTTGGGTAACTCTATTTCTCTTACGTTCACTGACTGACACAGTTCCTTTACTTTAGACCATCTGGTTGTTACGCCACCTTCAGGAGAGGACTAGGCAGAACATGTTAACATGTACAAAAAAACAGAACTTTCTAGTTCCGCCCGAGTTTTTTTCTGCCTAGTGAAGGAGAAGATAATAAATAAAGTGTGGCGCTATGTGCAAACAGAAAAATATATATATATAAAATGTCTGGTTGACAATTGGTCTATATAAAGACCCGTATATCGTGTTGAACCTGATAGTGGTTCTGTACACTTATGTAAAAAAGTGCATATACCCTGCAAAAATTCAATATGTGCAATGGCGTGAAATATATAAATTAATTTAAATAGGTAAATTAACCTAACACTGAAAAAATATAAAATGACATGAATATCATATGTGAAAGTGATCCACAATATATATTAGTGTCCAATTTTCTGTGAGAAAAAAAGGAAGAAAGTCTCTCGGTGAATGTGTGATCTGATGCCAACATCAACACTGCATCAACACCACGTCAGGTGTGTAATGAATGGTAGGTACAGTCCAGACCAGTTCCTTGGATTTATGCGTTTTCTATGTTGCAACACTTAAAGGTGATATATGCCATTGGAAAGTGAGTAAAAGGGTGTATACTCTTACCGGATGTTGTAGATCCAACTCGCCGTACGGCGGTGGATCAATCGAGCTTGTGTCCACACCCGGGACTGATAGATGTATATCCTGGGGACAGTCTTTCCTCAGCGTCCTTACGACGTTCCAGAGAGTATATCCCGAGGCTTTCCAACGTAACTCTCACTTCCAATGCGATAAGTCAAAGTATGACACCAGAATTTCACCATATGCATAGTGTCACCATGCAACAAATGAGAAAAGAATTCTCCACATAGTGTAAATCCAAGATGGGATTTTATTTATCAAAGAATAAAAACACCCAATAAAAGGTCTCACTGAACAATTAAACAGTCCAAAGCAAACTCCTTTAAAACTTTGAAACTTCTCAGGGAAAAAAACCAAAACAAACAAACCAACAAATCCCAAAAATATATCAGCAGCTCTGTATTACAAAAATGCGTGGAGTGAGCACCAAGGCTGGCATGTAAACCCGACGCGTTTCGTCTGAGACATCAACTGGTGAAATTCTGGTGTCATACTTTGACTTATCGCATTGGAAGTGAGAGTTACGTTGGAAAGCCTCGGGATATACTCTCTGGAACATCGTAAGGACGCTGAGGAAAGACTGTCCCCAGGATATACATCTATCAGTCCCGGGCGTGGACACAAGCTCGATTGATCCACCGCCGTACGGCGAGTTGGATCTACAACATCCGGTAAGAGTATACACCCTTTTACTCACTTTCCAATGGCATATATCACCTTTAAGTGTTGCAACATAGAAAACGCATAAATCCAAGGAACTGGTCTGGACTGTACCTACCATTCATTACACACCTGACGTGGTGTTGATGCAGTATTGATGTTGGCATCAGATCACACATTCACCGAGAGACTTTCTTCCTTTTTTTCTCACAGAAAATTGGACACTAATATATATTGTGGATCACTTTCACATATGATATTCATGTCATTTTATATTTTTTCAGTGTTAGGTTAATTTACCTATTTAAATTAATTTATATATTTCACGCCATTGCACATATTGAATTTTTGCAGGGTATATGCACTTTTTTACATAAGTGTACAGAACCACTATCAGGTTCAACACGATATACGGGTCTTTATATAGACCAATTGTCAACCAGACATTTTATATATATATATATATTTTTCTGTTTGCACATAGCGCCACACTTTATTTATTATTTTTCCTTTACACTATTGTCAGTTGTTGTGTAGGCTGCTAGAAATTTGAAGGTTGGCGCAGTATTTTTCCTATTTTATAGTGAAGGAGAAGAACCTAGGAACCCTACGGGCCCATTGGTCCGTGGATTTTTTCTGCAGCAGTTTGCCTTTTGCGCAAGAATAAGATCCTGGGATCTGCTATCAACAGCCGGCTGGGTGACAGGCTGGATACCCTTATCCTTGTAGTCTCCCCAGCCTGGCCAGCGAGCATGTGCAGACCAGAGCTCCACGCTGGCGACATGCCCCTCAGGCTCCAGGGGTGGCCGGTGAGCGCAATGTTCCGGGGAACACATATGACCGGGCTACTGATGTCCGAGTCCCAGTGTGCCGGGCCAGCAGCCACCCATACTTATCAGAGAGTGGGTCTGTGATGGAATGTTCCCAGCTCACCCAGAATGGTAAGTACAGCTCTCCCTGTCTCGGTGGGGCTAGGCAGCTGAGGAATTCCCTGGGAGGTCGATTCGGGGGTCCCTCTACTCCCTCTCTTCTCTCCCTGTCCCTCCCTGTGGGGGATGCTGCATGGGCTGCTGAGCGGTGTGTGTGCCACATGGACAGGGGCCCCCTGGGGGGGCTCTCACCTTGGGTGGGGGGCTGCGCTTGGTGGCTGTGCCGTGGGTGTGTCTGTTGTCTCTCCCTTGGGTGTCTGGAGGTCTAATATGCTGATCGCTGTAGCGCTGTCTGCCGCCATTTCCTCTGCCTTTTTTCACTGTCTCTCTGCTTACAGTTGTTTTGGCGGCCATTTTTGGTGTGACCAGGGAGAAGCATGGTCAGGAACCATTTTCCTGTAGTTCGACATAATCACAGGAACCATTTTCCCTGTGATTATGTCCTTTATACTGGACGCTCGGCGGCCATTTTATTGTAGCCTATCACATATTTTATGCCCAGCGCCGATGCATGAGGCTGAGAACGGCGCGGTTTCCTCTCAGACACCTGGGAGCGGGGACGCAGGACACAGGCACACCTAGCTGGACGGCGCAGAACTCGGTCAGGGTGGCGAGTCCTGCGGTGGGGGCCCCTCAGCCTGCAGCAGTTAGGAGGGTGGGACCATTCACTGTCCTAAGTCCCCAACAGGCGGCAGACAGGGTGGGTCAGCATGGCTTCAGAAACTGGTGTTTCTTCCCCCGAAATCCAGGCAATTGCAACCGGTTCGCCTGCAGACAGTGCAGTGCCTCTGGACACTTTGTCGGCGGTCCTTTACTCGTTCGTTGCCGAGATGGAGACGGTGCGTGGGCGCAAAGGTGGTAAAAAGCGGCCTCCACCCCCCCCTGTCCTACGGGTAGAGCTCTGACGCAGACTCGGGCCCCGCTGAGGCTGGTGACCCCTGCTCTGTCGTTTCAGATGACGCTGACCAGGACCGATCGGACAGTGAGGATGAGTCCGGGTCCGTGCGCGACAAAGCGCTAGTTGGAGCACTTATCACAGCTGTGCGTGATATCCTGAAGATTCAGGATACAGCAGATTCCTCTGCTGAAGTAGTGGTCCCTTTTGGGTCCCGTAAGCCAGCCTGTACACCTAAGGTGTTTCCGTATCTGACTAATTTAGATAAGTTCATATACAAGGAATGGGGGCGACTGCAACGGACCTTTTCGGTCCCAAAATATGTGGCGGTGCGTTACCCTTTTGAGGAGAGCCTTCTTAAAAAATGGTCAGGTCAGGTTAAATAACGTAACCACGATTCCGGTAGAGGGGACTCCTGCCTTTTAGGGTCCCCACGAACAGGAAGGCTGAGGCAGTGGCCCGTTCCTTATTTACGGTTGTGGGGTCAGCAATGTGACCAGTACTGGCCTCCGCGCTTGTGTCACAGACACTGACCAAGTGGGCAAAACTTTTGTACCGCGAATTGGCGGAACAGGCTTCTCCTGTCTGCGTGGACCTAGCAGACCAGTTAGTGCAAGGCCTTAAGTACATTTGTGACGTGACCCTGGATACCCTCCCTCTGTTATCCAGGGCTTCTGTGTCAGCAGTGGTGCTGAGGCGCCTGATTTGGCTAAAATGCTGGTCTGCGGAACAGGCATCTAAAAAAGCCTTGACGGATCTACCCTTCCTTGGCGAAACAGCTCTTTGGAGCCTCGTTGGATGACATCATTAAGAATGCCACCGGCGGGAAGAGTACCTTACTCCCACAGGCCAGTTAGGCTAAGGAGCCATGCCATAGGCAAGGGCCCTCTTTTTCCGCTCACAAACTGCTTTTTCGTTCCCCTGGGGCTTCAGCTAAACGTCCCCAGCCCGACAGGACGACCTCTGAAGGACAAGTGTGTCCCTGGAACCGCAAGCCTAACAAGCCTGCGAGCAAAAGCGCTACCGCCTGAAGGTTTGCCCCCGCCCGCCTCACGGGTGGGCGGTCGCCTTCGGTAGTTTGCAGCCCGGTGGGCCTCTCGGCTGTCCGACCAATGGGTCTGTGAACTGATTTCCTCTGCCTACAAGATAGAGTTCTTCTCTTCGCCACCAAACAGATTCTTCCCCCCCAGCATACCCGTACTCCCGGCTCGCCGGGAGGCCCTCATGGGGGCGGTAAGGGACCTGCTGAGCCACGGGGTGATAGTACCTGTTCCGGAGCCGGAAAAATTCCAGAGGTTCTACTTCAATCTGTAGTTCCCAAAAAGGAAGGGGGAACGTCTAATCTTGGACCTAAAAGCCCTCAATTGCTTTGTAAAAGTACAGAGGTTCAGAATGGAATTAGTTCGCTCAGTAGTCGCTGCACTCCATCAAGGGGACTTCCTGGCGTCCTTGGACATCCAGGATGCCTGCACATACCCATATGGCTTCGGCATCAGAAGTTTCTGCGATTTGCAGTTGGGGGCGCCCACTATCAGTTTGTGGTTCTCCCCTTTTGGCTTGGCATCAACCCCCCCGAGTCTTTACCAAGGTATTGGCTCCAGTTCTGGCGTTGCTGCGAAAACGTGGGATCGCGATCGTAGGCTACCTAGATGATCTCCTCCTGAGAGCATCTTCCTCCCCAGAATTAAAGGAGGATGTGGCGATCACCATGCAGACCCTGCAGGATTTTGGGTGGCTGTTGAACCTCAAAAAGTCGGTGCTCTTACCGACTCAGTGTTTGGAGTACCTAGGCTTACTGCTAGACTCCGTGGAAGCAAGAGTTTTTCTCCCTCCAGACAAGCTACAGACTCTGAGCCGCGGTAAAACTGTTGAACTGCAGGTGGTCGTCGCTACGCTTCTGCATGCGAGTCCTGGGGCTCATGGTGGCCTCCTTCGAGGCAGTGCCGTATGCCCAGTTTCACACCAGAGTCTTGCAGAAGGAGATCTTGACGAAATGGGACAAAACTCCGTTCTCCCTGGATCGGCAGATTCAGGTGAGCCAGTCAGTCAGGGACTCCCTGCTCTGGTGGCTGAGATCCCCGGCACTTCGGTCCGGAAAGTCGTTCCTACCTCTACATTGGTCAGTGATCACAACGGACGCCAGCCTGACCGGCTGGGGTGGAGTACTGGGAGTACAGTCGTCCCAGGGCCTCTGCTCGGAGGAGGAATCCAGGTTGCCGATCAATGTGCTCGAGCTACGTGCGATCAGGCTATGCCTCTCCACATTGGTCAATGAGACTTCGAGGACGTCCAATCAGGATCCAGTCTGAAAATGCCACGGCAGTGGCATATGTCAATCATCAAGGAGGAACAAGAAGCTCGGCCGCCGCATGGGAGGTCGCTCACATCCTTCAGTGGGCAGAGCGACATGTATCGGCCCTATCGGCCATTTACATCCCGGGAGTGGAGAACTGGCAGGCAGACTACCTAAGTCGCCAGATGCTGGACCCAGGAGAATGGGCGCTGCATCCGGATGTGTTCAGGCTACTGTGCCTGCGATGGGGCACACCAGACGTGAATCTCCTGGCTCCCCGTCTCAATCGGAAGGTGCCGAGGTTCGTGTCCAGGACAAGCGATCCTTGGGCAGACGCGTCAGACACGCTGGTGGCTCCGTGGAGTCAGTACCAACTGATCTATGCCTTTCCTCCGCTCAAGCTACTACCACGTCTGCTCCGCAGAGTGGAGGCTGAGGGGATTCCAGTAATTCTGATTGCCCCAGATTGGCCTCAGAGTCCCTGGTACGCAGGCCTAGTGCGCCTGGTGACGGACGCCCACTGGTGTCTGCCGTTACGAGAGGACATTTTGTCTCAAGGTCCGATTCTCCATCCTGCTTTACCATCGCTGGGTTTAACGGCATGGCTGTTGAGAGCCAGGTGCTAAGGAACCGGAATGTTGAGAGCACGGAAATCTTCTCGGAAGATATATCATCGTACCTGGAAGGCCTACATCTCTGTGTGAGGAGAAAGGATGGCGTCCGCGCTCCTATTCCATATATAGGGTCCTGCTGTTTCTGCAGCGAGGAGTAGACCAGAAATTGGCTTTAAGCACCATTAAAAGACAAATATCGGCCTTGGCTGTCTTTTTTTTTTTCAGCGACCCCTGGCGTCTCACTCTCTAGTGAGCACCTTTTGTTCAGGGGGTTTGGCATGTAGTTCCTCCGGTGCGTCCACTGTTACCCCCGTGGGATCTGAACCTGGTGTTGTCGGCGCTTCAAAAGCCGCCGTTTGAGAATATCAGAGAGATTCCCTTGTTGACTCTTTCCCAGAAAGTCGTCTTTCTAGTGGCCATTACATCGGCCAGGAGAGTTTCGGAACTGGCGGTCTTGTCTTGCAAGTCACCTTATCTGGTTATCCATAAGGATAAAGGTGGTGTTGCGTCCGCAACCTCCTTTTCTGCCGAAGGTGGTTTCGAAGTTCCACATCAATGAAGACATTGTATTACCAACTCTGTGCCCTAAACCGACACATCCTAAGGAGGTAGCCCTCCATTCCCTGGACGTGGTCCGAGCTTTAAGGGTATATTTGTCTGCCACGGCTCCCTTTCGGAAGTCAGACTCTTTCGGTAGCTGGTCCGAAAAAAGGCATGACGGTCTCGTCGGCCTCCATTTCCAGGTGGATCAGACAGAATGTGGTTCAGGCCTACGCCTTGAAGGGGCAGGTAAAAGCAGCGACTTGGTCGTCTGTTCACTTCTTTACAAAATTCTACAAAGTAGATGTCAGTGCATGGGCTGATGCCTGTTTTGGCTGCAAAGTTTTGCAGGCGGCCGTGTAATTTGCTATTGCACTTAATTTTTTTCTGTTTTTTTGACAAGAAACACAGTTACTGTTAAGTAAATGCACTGTTGCATTGTTACCGCAAGTTCTGAGGCGGTTAGATAAGGTGGTGGCTCCCCTGTTAGGGAGAACTTTTGTTTTTGTGGGTGAAGTTTTTATGCTGTTTCCCACCCCTCGTTTTGACACTGCTTGGGGACGTCCCGATGGTCTAAAGTAAAAGAGCTGTGTTAGTGAACGTAAGAGAAAATAGGATTTTTGTACTCACCATAAAATCCTTTTCTCTGTAGTTCACTGACTGACACAGCACCCTCCCCTCCTATTTTTTATGTTATACTGCTTGTTGACGTACTGAGGATGCAGGCTGGGGGGTTGTTACTGAAGGGACCGTCCCTTGTGCGGAACTAGAAAGTTCTGTTTTTTTGTACATGTTAACATGTTCTGCCTAGTCCTCTCCTGAAGGTGGCGTAACAACCCGATGGTCTAAAGTAAAGGAGCTGTGTCAGTCAGTGAACTACAGAGAAAAGGATTTTACGGTGAGTACAAAAATCCTATTTTTTCATTTCCGCTATATGTAAGTTCAGGGTTTTCCAGGCTCTGGCTATCGTCTGTTTAGCCGCTGTGGTTAGTTGAAGGAGGAGACGAAGTTGGGCCTTTGTATAGTCCCCCTGCACATGATTTAACAGTGCCAGGGATGGGTCAAGGTCTAGGGCACAGGTGTCTAACACAAGGCCTGTGGGCTGAATCCGGCATTCCAGGCCAATTCATGTGGCCCTCGCACCTCTCCTGCAGCTGCAGGAGAGCTCCAGCCCTCCTCTGGTCCTCCTCAAGAGCCCTACTTTCTGCTTTCAAGCAATGCATCCAGCTTCTTCCCAGCAGCAGCATAAGGAAAGGGGGGTTCACTGTGATGTAAGGGAAAGTAGGGGACTCAACTTCTGATGGTGGGGTGGCTCTTGACATCTAATGTAAGGGGAGGGGATGCGCTGGACATCTAATATTACAAATACAACAGGCCCTTTTGAGGTATGTAAAATATCAGATGAACCACCTAAGTGTATCTGATCCATGCGCTCAAACAGACCTATATGAACATGTAACCTGTCTCTTAGCTGCTGTTATAAAATAATAGACAAATAAAAAAATATGTTCCAATGAATTAAAATTAAGACATTTAAACATTAACAGCGCTTGTATAGAAACAACACATTTGCTTCTCCTGATAAAATTAATTATCTGACAGAAAATGAATGCATGTAGTAAAAGCAACCCAAAAAAAATTACTTAAAGGGGTTGCTCCACCGGGAAAAAAAATATTAAAAGCCAGCAGCTACAGCTACAGCAGCTGCTGGCTTTTAATATTTGGACACTTACCTGTCCTGGGGTCCAGCGATGTCCGCAGCAGAGGACGAGCGACCGCTCGTCGCTCTGCTGCTCCCTCCGCCATCCTCGCTGAGGGAACCAGGAAGTGAAGCCCTGCGGCTTCATGCCCGGTTCCCTACGGCGCATGCGCGAGTCGCGCTGCACCGTTCTGATTGGTGCTCCTGTGTTCTGGGAGCCGAGTGTCTCCCAGAACACCAGGGGAAGTCTGCGGGAAGTGACGTAACTCCCGCAGATTCCCGGAGACAGGACTCCCGGATGTGGGTGAAAATACCTGTCTTAGACAGGTATCTTCACCCCCCTCCCCCCTGAAAGGTGTCAATTGTGACACCGGAGGGGGGGAGGGTTCCAAATAGCAAAAGTTGCTATTTAGGGTGGAGCTCCAGTTTAAAGGGTGAAAGAGAGTGACCTGCACTCAAAATCCAAGAGTCTTTTAAAAGGTCAAACAATCTGAGTCCAAACTTTCACTGCCACAGTGGTGTGGTTAGATTCTTTCCAAAAGGAAAAGACAGGGGTGAAATAATATAGTTGACACTTCCTTGGCTCAATACTACTGATTCAATATCCAATGATTGGTGATGCATCAAAATAGCCCACTTCACACTAGACAGCTGTAATAATAAATCATACCTTCATCCCTGTCATGGTGAAATACGTTCCCCCTAGGTATTGTACTCACCAGACAGCGGATGGTATTGTGCCTGTCAGCTACTCCTCAGAAGTTATTTCTGCTTCACTTCATGTAGTTCAGCCAGCGAATGGTGTTGTACTCATCAACTCCTCTCCAGGGGCACTGTCAGCTCACCTCATGAGATCCTATGGTCCCAGGTAGCATGAATGTGCATGTAGCAGTGCGGGCATGAAAGGTAAAAGAAGCTTGATAGTGTAAAAACCCTTTTATTAAATATAAAAGACCCCACATATACAAGTCTGCTTACAAGAATAAAATATAAATCAAAGCATATCACCGCGGTCAGTCCGTCTATTCACTCTGGTCATGAAGTGCTGTACATTCAAATCAGTCGTGAATCTGATTGAATGTACAGCACTTCATGACCAGAGTGAATAGACGGACTGACCGCGGTGATATGCTTTGATTTATATTTTATTCTTGTAAGCAGACTTGTATATGTGGGGTCTTTTATATTTAATAAAAGGGTTTTTACACTATCAAGCTTCTTTTACCTTTCATGCCCGCACTGCTACATGCACATTCATGCTACCTGGGACCATAGGATCTCATGAGGTGAGCTGACAGTGCCCCTGGAGAGGAGTTGATGAGTACAACACCATTCGCTGGCTGAACTACATGAAGTGAAGCAGAAATAACTTCTGAGGAGTAGCTGACAGGCACAATACCATCCGCGGTCTGGTGAGTACAATACCTAGGGGGAACGTATTTCACCATGACAGGGATGAAGGTATGATTTATTATTACAGCTGTCTAGTGTGAAGTGGGCTATTTTGATGCATCACCAATCATTGGATATTGAATCAGTAGTATTGAGCCAAGGAAGTGTCAACTATATTATTTCACCCCTGTCTTTTCCTTTTGGAAAGAATCTAACCACACCACTGTGGCAGTGAAAGTTTGGACTCAGATTGTTTGACCTTTTAAAAGACTCTTGGATTTTGAGTGCAGGTCACTCTCTTTCACCCTTTAAGTAATTTTTTTTGGGTTGCTTTTACTACATGCATTCATTTTCTGTCAGATAATTAATTTTATCAGGAGAAGCAAATGTGTTGTTTCTATACAAGCGCTGTTAATGTTTAAATGTCTTAATTTTAATTCATTGGAACATATTTTTTTAAGGCCCTTTTGAGGACAATCATAATGCTGATGCGGCCCACAATGAAATTGAGTTTGACACCCCTGGTCTAGGGTATCACAAAGTAATGTAGAGGCCATGTGAAATATTTTTGTTCAAAATTGTTGCACAATAGGGCATGACCACCAGATATGGACATGCGTACCCCTCTCTCAACAGCCTCGGAAACATATGGATGGGTAGGTTGGTAGAAATGTAGAAATCCTCGCTGGGACAAGATACCACCACATGAGGAACTTATAGTTTGCCTCTAGCGCTACAACGTTATGTGATGAAGATTTTGTGTTGGCCCATGTGCTTGCCCAATCGTCAGCATCCAGCTCTATCTGTAGGTCCTTGGACCACTGTGCGGCATAAGGGAAGGTCAGTTGGTGGGGAGGTGAGGTGATTGTAGATACGTGATATGATCCCTGGAGCATGTGGGTCTGAGTTAGATACCTTCATAAAATGATAGACTGTCTAAAGAGGTGCAAGAGCCTATTACTGTTTGGGCAAAGTGGGCAATTTGGAGGTAGCGGAAGCATTCATTAGGAGGACGTTTTGGCTTGGGATTGGAGAGCAGGAAATGTTTTAAGAGCGGTATCATTGACCAGGTCACAGATTCGACTCAACCCTGCTTGGGACCAGAGCCGAAAAGAACTTGGTTCGGTAAAGGCAGGATAAAAAAGTGGGTGCCCTAGGAAAGAGAGTAATGGGGAGTGGGGAGAAACTAACTTAAAAGGGCCACGTAGACTGTCCCAAAGCCTAAGAGAGTGGCGTGTGACAGGATTCGTTTTATAGGGCCTCGGGTTGAGGGGGGGCAACCATAAAAAGTTAGACACCACAAAGGGGGAAGTTCCATCGCTTCCAGGCTAACCCATAATGGAATTTCAATAGTTACATGAAGTAGGGTTATTTGGCCAGCTGGGCGGCATGATAGTAATGGGCAAAGTTAGGGAGTCCTAAGCCTCCACTAAGTTTATTGTGGAGGAGGATGGATCTAGTCACCCTAGGTTTTATGGGGCCCCATATGTATTTAAATACCCAGGTCTGAATGATTCGATGAAAATAGGGGATTGCAATCAGAAGAACTCTGTAAAGATACAAAAGTTTAGGGAGCAAAGACATTTTAACAGCCATGACCCGTCCAAGCCACAAGACACATAGTGGTCGCCAGGCGTCTAGCAGAGAGGACAAGTGTGACAGCATAGAGAGATAATTGGCCTGATAAAGAGAAGTGGGGTTGCTGGTTAACTTTATTCCGAGGTATGGTATTGATGATGTGGACCAGAGAAAAGGAAAGTGGTCTTGTAGGTGAGTGAGTTCCTGTTGTGGGAGAGACACATTGAGAGCTCTAGACTTGGATTGATTGACTTCTAAACCCGTTATACTAGCAAATTTGTCTAAGGCCCGAATGAGGTTTGTTAGAGTCGTACGGGGAGAGGTTACAAACAGGAGTGCATCAGCGAATAGGCAGATTTTATGAGATGTAGATGCAATTTCCAATCCTTTAATATCTGGACTTGCCCTAATCAAAGCTACTAGGGGCTCAATCACTAGAGCAAAAATTAGGAGAGAAAGGGGGCATCCCTGTCTAGTCCCCCTTTTGTATTTGGAAGCTATCTGAACGGAACTCTGAGTACTTGACATAAGCTCGTGGCTGATTATAAAGGAAACTAACCCATTGTAAAAAATGCGGGCCGAAGCCCCAGCGACGGAGCATAAAGTGCAGGTAGAGCCAGGAAACCATATCAAACGCTTTCCTTATGTCCAAGGACAAAAGGTGCATTGGTATTTTACGAGCTTGTGCTAGATGTTGAAGTAGGATAACCCGTCGGATATTGTCGCTGGCTTGTTGTCGTAGTATAAAACCCACTTGGTCTTTATTAGTCCCCCAACAATTGGGTTAAGACGTAGCGCCATAATTTTGGCCAGGATCTTGATGTCCAGATTAAGTAGAGAAATGGGCCTGAAGTTGGACCAGAGGGAGTTATCCGTATTGGGCTTAGGTATCATGGCTATTATAGCTGTCAACGTGTCTCCGACCAAAGGAATGATGTTGAAAAGAGCTAGAAAGAAGAGGGGCTAAAGTAGCAACACATTTTTTAAAGTAGGTGCGGGAGAGTTCGTCAGGACCAGGTCGTTTATGGGATTTAAGTGTTTTGATAGCTAAGAGGACCTCTTCAGTCGTTACGGGTCTCTCCAGGGTCTCGCGATTAGTGTTTGACAACGTGGGTAGAGGAATATCCCGGAACAACGCCTCAGCTTGTGTGAGGGGGAAGGAGGGTTTTGCTTTATACAGTTCCTCTAGCGAAACTCGGAGAGTACCTTAACAGGGTTGCTAGTGTGGGTGTTTTTATCGATTCTGAGCCTAATGGGAACGTGAGCCCGTTCCGGGGAGCGGAGGCGCATACCTAGCCAGGAAGGTGTCCGGCTTGTTGGCCTTTGTGTAAATGGTATGATTGGACCTGCGGATGGCCTTATCAGCCGATTCAGCCAGCAGCAAGTACAATTCAGCTTTAGCCTTCTCTAAGGCTATTCTATGGGGTTCAGTAGGAGAGGACTGGAATTGAAGGACACATTGGTGAAAATCTGCTTCCAGTTTGTTTAATTTAAGTTTTTTTTTCCTCATGTTTAAGATGGGTGGACACTGAGATGTGCCCTGGATTACCGGTTTGTGTGCTTCCCACAGAAGGACGGGAGAGATGCTGGGGGTGGAGTTATGTAATAAGTAGTCTTTAAGGGCAATTTGGATATCTAGACAGTACGACTGATTAGTGAGGTGTGCCTCGTTTTTGCACCAAGTGCGGTCTCTGGATTGTGGGATCAAGGATGAGATTGTGGTGATTACTGCACAGTGGTCTGACCAGGTGATAGTTTGGATAATAGAGCCGAGCAGTATCGGAGAAGATGCAACCGAAACAAAAATATGGTCGATCCTGGAAAAGGATTTGTGGGGGTAAGAGTAAAATGTATGGTTTTTCTTAGACGGGTTGCATTCTCGCCAGGTGTCGAGCAAAGAGGCTTTTTGAGTAGTTTCCGAAAACATATGGAGGGAGAGTACTGCTCAGGGGCGTATGGAGATTTGTCTAGGTGTGGTTGTAACACTAGGTTAGAGTCTCCACACAAAATTAGTACGTATCACGGAACAAATGTGAAAAAAGGGGTTTGGATTAGTCGGGGCATAATAGGAAGCAAGAGTGGTTTCTACATCTTGTAGTAGACCCACCAGTATAATATGCTGCCTCCTCTGGATCCTTAATCTCAGACAATACAGAGAAGGGGAGAGTGTGATTTAGGGGCTATTAAAACGCCTCGCTGTTTCGTAGTGGCAGAGGCAGTGAACAGCTGGGGGTATCGCGGGCCAAAATATTTTGGAGTCGCACGGACCAAAAAGTGGGTTTCCTGTAGGGCCACTATGCCTGCTTTCAGGGACGCGAATGATTGGAAGGCCTTGACCCTTTTGTTGGGAGAGTTGAGGCCCTTAACATTTAAAGAGAGTATGTTCAAAGGGGCTATCTGAGGGCATATGGAAAAATATTAGGAGGTGCTCCTGGGGCCATGCGATCCGACCGACCAGAAATAAGAGGAAGGAAGAAGAAAGCAGGAGAGGAGTATTGTAGGGCAAGCAAATGGTCATGAAAAGGCAGAGAATAGGGACTCTGTCACCGGACCAAATAGTGCACAGACTCACTAGCAGGCCAGCCAGCCGGAGAGTGAGTGCACCGTAGTAGGGGGGAGCAGTGACAGCTCCCCTCGGCAAACGGGAGATAATAAACCTAACCATGCATGTAAATTCTAAGGAAAATAGCAATCTACATAATCTTTCAGCTGAAATTTAACCCATAAAAAACAGAGTTAAGAGGCTGTATTTCAACAAGTTTCATATGTCTCTACCTTACAAGGTGTCCTTAATACTCTGGCAGTATATTTCATCCTGAAATTGGAGGGATAAGCCTGTTCCAGGCATTCGGTCTATGGAGCCAATGCTTCCTGAGATTTTTTCTTTGCACTCGTTATGTAAATCCTTCCTTTGAGGACTGGGAGCAACCTGTGAAGTCATTGATTCCTCCTGAAAATGTAAAGGCGTGTTTTCCCTTTGAAAGGGGAGTGAATGGCAGATGGTCTTTGCCCATTTTAGATGCTCCAGTCATTCAGATCAACAAAAATATATCAAAGAGGTGGAGAACATCAGATTCCCTTCATGCCCGAGTTTGAATTATCATTTATAACTGCCCATCCCTTACTGGCAATGACTCCGATTTGGAAATCCTATATCAGTACAGATCAATTCTCCTAAATGATACCACTACATCCCAAGGTTAAATCCTTGCATCCTTGAGCTTTTGGGTCAGTTGTCAGGAAGGCTTTGGTTCAGATATGATGATCTCTTGCAGTCATCTAAGCTGGTGTCTTGCATGAGCATTTTGTCTTATTAGATGTAAAGCGCACTTTGGCATCATGCCTGTCTTGCTGAGAGAATGCATAAGGAACATTTGATCTACTCATTTCTTTAAAGGTACGTTCCTTTTTGGTTCTGCCCTTGACATCTAGATTCTTCTACTATTATAGTAGTACCTCAGAGACCATCCATCTGTCTCCCACTCAGACTGCAGATCTTAAGACCAAAAGTTATCTGGTTCACCTGTTCAGTCTTCATAAAATTTGCCTATCCACTTTCACATGTAATAGTTTGTACTGCTGGATCACAACTTCCCCATTGTGAAATGTCTTAATGCACCAAAGCTTCAGTGGCCTAGCATTGCAACTGAGGGGTGTGCAAGACAGTAACAAATGTTAACAGGCCCACAAAAAAACAAACGGGCAAAACAGAAGCATTGAAAGCTCAGAGAGCAGGCTGCAGCATCTTACCCTAAAACTGGCATCAAAGACACTTGATTGTCCACTGCTAAAACCTAAACGTATGAAGAAAAGACCTGCAAATTGGGGAAACAGATGCCGAATGCTGAAAAGCCCATGAAGAGCCGACATATCTGGTAGTATGCCCAGGAGGAAAGAGACGAATCTTCAGGCTGTAAGTTTGGATGATAACTTGTCTAATCCACCTGGCACCTAAGGTGTAAGAAGTAAATCACCTTGGGAAGAAAAGAGACTTTAGGCTGAAAATGAACTTATTATTATACAGGATTTATATAGCGCCAACAGTTTGCACAGCGCTTTACAACATCAGGGAAGACCGTACAATTACAATACAATACAGGAGGAATCAGAGGGCCCTGCTCGTTAGAGCTTACAATCTAGAAAGGAGGGTCAAGTGGAACAAAGGGTAGTAGCTGTGAGGGATGATCAGATGGACAAGATGAAAATACAGTTGTTAGGTGTGGGTAGGATAGGCTTCTCTGAAGAGAAGGGTTTTCAGGGATTGTCTAAAAGCTAATAGAGTAGGAGATAAACGGACAGATTGGGGTAAAGAGTTCCATAGGCTTGGAGAGGCTCTGGAAAAGTCCTGGAGGCTAGTGTGGGAGGGGGAGAGAGCAGGGGGTCTTGCGAAGAATGAAGAGAACGATTGGGTTGGTATGTTGAGACTAGGTCAGTAATGTAGCTGGGGGCAGAGTTGTGGATGGCTTTGTAGGTAGTCGTTAGTATTTTCAATTACATTTGTTGGGTGAGCGGAAGCCAGTGGAGGGATTGACAGAGAGGAGTAGCAGACACAGAGAGATTAGTAAGGTGGATGAGTCTGGCAGCAGCATTCATAAATGGATTGAAGGGGGGATAGAGTATGTAGGGGTAAGCCAATGAGGGAGTTGCAGTAATCGAGGCGAGAGATGACTAGAGAGTGAATTAAGAGCTTTGTGATGTCATTGGTTAGAAAGGGGAGTATTTTGCGGAGGTTGAGGCGACAAGATTTGGACAGTGATTGGACGGGAGGCTTAAAGGAGAGTTCAGAGTCCAGGAATACTCCTAGGACCTTGGCATGCGGGGATGGGCTGATAGTTGTGCCATCGATTTTGACAGAGATCAGGGGGAGAGGCACGTGGGGGAGAAAAAATTATAAGTTTGGTTTTGGATAAATTAAGTTTGAGGAAGTGGTGTGACATCCAGACTGATATATCTGATAGTAAATTAGTGATACGTGGGGAGAATGATGGAGTGGGTTGAGGGGTAGAGAAATAGATTTGAGTGTCGTCAGCGTAGAGATGGTATTGAAGCCATGGGAGGCTATCAGCTGATCCAGGGAGGAGTTGTTGATTGAAAATAGGAGAGGGTCCAAGAACAGAACCTTGGGGGACTCCAACAGAGAAAGAAAGAGGAGAGGAGGAAGTAGAATTGTAAGTAACACTAAAAGTGCAGATGGATAAGTAGGTAGAGAACCAGCAAAGAGTACAGTCACGGAGACCAAAGGTGTGGAGTTTTTTGAGAAGGAGGGGGTGGTCAACCGTATCAAAGGCAGCAGAGAGGTCCAGGAGTAGGAGTACAGAACAGGGTCTGTTAGTTTTAGCCCTTAATAGATTGTTAGTTTTAGGAGAGCAGTTTCTGTGGAGTGTTGAGGACGAAATCCAGACTGAAGGGGATCAAGAAGGCCATTATCGGCAAGTTGGACGCTCAGTCTGTTGTAGACTAGACTTTCAAGGGGTTTGGATAAAAAGGGGAGCAAGGAGATGGGGCCTAGGTTGTTAAAGAGGAAGTAAACCCTCTTTTTTTTTTTTTAAACCCTGCAAGAGAAAGGCATAATGAGCTAGTATGCATAGCATACTAGCTCATTATGAATGACTTACCTGAGATCGAAGCGCTCTTCATTCCCCTCCGCTGCCGCAATCTTGCCTTCGAGTCCCTTCCGTGTATCGCCGCTGCGCCGTAGACATCAGTGCAATGTTTTCTGCAAATGTCTCCTTAACCGTGTAGGTTAAGTTGATATTTCTTGCACCTACAGGTAAGCCTCAATCTAGGCTTACCTGTAGGTGCAAGTTGTCAGAGTGGGTGTACAATCACTTTAAAGTTGGATGGGTCCAGAGAGGGCTTTTTTTAAGTATGGGGCTGACAAGTGCATGTTTTAGAGTTGGGGAAGGTGTCAGAAGAGAGGGAGAGATTAAAGATGTGGGTTAGAGCAGTGTTTCTCAACTCCAGTCCTCAAGGCACCCCAACAAATCATGTTTTCAGGCTCTCCATTGTTTTGCACAGGTTATTTGATCAGTTTAACTGCTTTAGTAATTCCCACAGCTGTTTCATCTGAGGGAAATCCTGAAAACATGACCTGTTGGGGCGCCTTGAGGACTGGAGTTGAGAAACACTGGGTTAGAGAGTGTAGAATAGAGCCAGAGGGTGAACGTAGCATTTGCGAGGGAACAGGATCCAGAGGGCAGGTAGTAAGATGGACGTTGGCAAGTAATTTAGCAACCTATAGTGGTGGGGTTAAAAGAGGGGAGTAATGATTGTACCTGTGGACATGAGGTGTAAAATAGATATTTATTATAGCAAAAAGGAAAAAATATTGTGTTTTTTTTCAAACTTGTCCCTCTTCTTTTGTTTATAGCGCAAGAAATAAAAACCGCAGAGGTGATCAAATACCACCAAAAGAAAGCTCTATTTGTGGGGGAAAATGATAAACTTTTCATTTGGGTACAGTGTTGCATGACCGTGCAATTGTCATTCAAAGTGTGACAGCGCTGAAAGCTGAAAAATGGCTTGGGTAGGAAGGGGGTGAAAGTGCCCTGTATTGAAGTGGTTAAAGACCAGAGGTCTTTTTACAATTTGGCACTGTGCTAATTTAACTGGTAATGGCGCGGTCATGCAATGTTGTACCCAAACAAAATTTGCGTCCTTTTTTTCCCCACAAATAGAGCTTTATTTTGATGGTATTTGATTGTGTCTGCGATTTTTATTTTTTGCGATATAAACGAAAATGAAAAAAAAAAAAATAATTTTGAAAAAAAAATTATATTTTCAAATTTTTGTTATAATAAAACTCTAATAAACTAAATTTTAGTCATACATTTAGGCCAAAATGTATTCAGCCACATGTCTTTTGTAAAAAAAAAGGTCAATAAGCATATATTTATTGGTTTGCGCAAAAGTTATAGTGTCTACAAACTAGGGTACATTTTCTGGAATTTACACAGCTTTTAGTTTGACTGCCTCATTTCTTGAGGTGCTAAAATGTCAGGACAGTACAAACCTGTGACAGATCTAGCAAGGGGCTCGTTACAAACCCCCCCCCCCCCAAATGGCCCAATTTTGGAAAGTAGACACCCCAAGGAAAATGCTGAGAGGCATGTTGAGCCCATTAAATATTAATTTTTTTTGTCCCAAGTGATTGAATAATGATAAAAAAATAAATATTTTTTTTTACAAAAAGTTGTCACTAAATGATATATTGCTCACACATGCCATGGTTATATGTGGAATTGCACCCCAAAATAAATTTTGCTGCTTCTCCTGAGTACGGTAATACCACATGTGTGGGACTTTTTGGGAGCCTAGCCGTGCACGGGGCCCTGAAAACCAAGCACCGCCTTCAGGATTTCTAAGGACGCAAATGTTTGATTTAACTCCTCACTACCTATCACAGTTTTGAAGGCCATAAAATCTCAAAATGGCACAAAACTTCCCCAAATTAACCCATTTTGGAAAGTGGACACCCCAAGCTGTTTGCTGAGAGGCATGTTGAGTCCATGGAATATTTTATATTTTGCCACAAGTTGCGGGAATATGACCAACTTTTTTTCTTTTTTTTTTTGCACAAAGTTGTCATTAAATGATATATTGCTCAAACATGCCATGGGCATATGTGGAATTACACCCCAAATACATTCTGCTGCTTCTCCTGAGTACGGGATACCTCATGTGTAGAACTTTTTGGGAGCCTAGCCACGTACGGGGCCCCGAAAGCCAAGCACCGCCTTCAGCATTTCTAAGGGCGTAAATTTTTGATTTCACTCCTCACTACCTATCACAGTTTTGAAGGCCATAAAATGCCAAGATGGCACAAAACCCCCCAAATGACCCCATTTTGGAAAGTAGACACCCAAAGCTATTTGCTCAGAGGCATGGTGAGTATTTCTCTTTCATTCATGGACGGACACAGCCTTAATCTTGACAAAGTGGGTATTAGCCTTCATTCAGTAGTGACTAGGCAGAATGTGTTCACTTCAAAGCTGAACAGCCCTGCCCAGGGGGCGGTCCTACTGGCTATATCCCCCCAGCCTGCACTAAGCAGCTCAGTTTTTTTCTGCCTAGCTAAGGAGAAGACATGGCTCCCTTCGGGCCCATAGGCCTGGAGGTTTATTTCAAATTGAAATTTTATTTATTTTTTAATGTTTTGTTCCTGTGATCTTCGATCAATTGCCGACTGAGCGACAGGCTGGATCCCAGATCCTTGTAGTCTCCCCAGTTTTGGCCATTGAGCGTGTGCCGACCGTAGCTATGCGCTGGGTCGTCCACGACATGCCCGTCGCTCTACGGGTGGCCGGTGAGCTATACGCTCCAGGGCATGCATATGACCGGTCTATAGGTCTGAGTCGCATCAGCCGGGCCGACAGTCACCTCCGTCACCATGCGGAAGATGGTCTGTCTGGGATGCTTCCAGCACAATCCGCCAGGAAGGGTAAGTAGTAATCCCCTGCTTCGGCAGGAAGACATAGCTGGGCATTCCTGGAGAGGTGAGTAAGGGGTTCTATCCTTTCCTCCCTCCCTTCCTTCCCTCCTCCCTAGGCTCTCTGAGCTAGGCTGGCTGCTGGGGCGGGGTTCACCTGGGGGGGGGCTCCACCTGTGGGAACTGTGCATGTACGTTCGCTAAACAAATGTTATGAGCTGCCATGAAAAGTTTACTTACCTGTGTGTTCTGCTCCATGCTGTCGGCGGCCATTTTGCTGGTGATCCATGCTGTGTTTGGCCTCTATCTGCACTCGGTGGCCATGTTTTTGTGGTCCTTGCTGTGTTGGCCTCTATCTGCCGCTCAGTGGCCATTTTGCATGTGATTCACATGGTGTTTGGCCTTTATCTATGCTCGGCGGCCATTTTGCCTGTGATTCACATTGTGTTTGGCCTTTATCTACGCTCTGTGGCCATGTTTTTGTGGTCCGCGCTGAGTTGGCCTCTATCTACCACTCGGCGGCCATTTTTCTTGTGATCCACGCTGTGTTGGCCTCTATCCGCCGCTCGGCGGCCATGTTCTTGTGGCCTGCTGCGTTTTTGGCCTCTGCCGCACGGCGGCCATTTTCTCACGGTCCACGCCGATCAAACAGCATTTAAATGGCACAAGCTTGCAGACACACGCTGAAGAGGGGTCAGACTGACATAGCTGACAAGGAAGCAGCTCTACTAGGAAGCGGACGGCAGACGTTCGACTGTTGAAGGGTGGTGAGTCCTCTGGGGGGAACCCCTCATCTCTGTGACAGCTAGGAGGGTGGGCTGTTGGTACCTTGACTGGAGTCCTTGTGTCAGGTGCGTGGGTCAGCATGGCATCAGAAGCAGTCGCTTCTCCCCCTGATACACCTGAATTGGCATCTGGTGCTCCTGCACCCGCTGTGTCAGTAGACGCTATGTCGGCTTCATGGTTTGTTGCCATGGTAGAAGCGGCGCATGGGAACACGGGGGGTAAAAAGTGCCCCCTCCCCCGCCATCTTCTGGGGACAACTCTGATGCGGAGCTGGGCCCAGCTACGGCTCATGGCCCTGGTTCTGACATATCGGAGGATGCAGACCGTGACCAGTCGGACAGTGAGGATGACTCCGGGTCCAGGTCAGCACGCGATAAGGCTCTGATAGGTGACCTCATCACCGCAGTGCGGAATACTCTAAGAGATAGAGGAAGCCTGCAGAAACGCCAGAGGCGTCGGCCCCTTTTGGGTTTCGTACAGCCGACCCGCACTGCTAAGGTGTTTCCTTGTGCGTCTTATCTAGACAAGCTTTTATACAAGGAGTGGGACAAACCACAGAAGGTTTTCGGTCCCCAAAAAAGTTTGGCAGTGCGTTTCCCTTTTGAGGAGAGTTTCCTTAAAAAAATTACCTCTCCTCCAATAGTGGACCCTCAGGTGTCCAGATTAAACAGGGTAACCACAATTCCGGTGGAAGGGGCTCCTACTTTCAAGGACCCTGCGGACAGGAAGGCTGAAGCGGTCACCCGCTACCTATACACAGTGATGGGCTCGGCTGTGCACCCAATGGTGGTTGGGGCCCTGGTGTCTCAGACACTCATTGAAGGGGCAAAAATGCTGCTCCATGGGTTTTAAAGCACATGAGGCTCCCTCGGACAAGGTGGCTATGGCCGACCAGTTGATACAGGGCCTTAAAATTGTCAGCCTTGGACAGTATTCCTCTGCTATCCAGAGCCTCAAGCTATGCGGTGGTATTACGCCGTCTGCTCTGGCTAAAAGCTTGGTCGGCGGACCAATCTTCCAAGAAGACCCTGATGGATTTGCCCTTTAAGGGCGACAGACTTTTTAGAGCATCCCTGGATGACATTATTAATGATGCCACAGGAGGTAAAAGCACGCTGCTCCCACAATCCAAAAGGGATAAGGAGCCATGCCGTAGGCAAGGACCCTCCTTCACCGCGCACAAGCGGTTTTTACGTCCGCCTAGTGCGGCAAGTAAACAATCCCAGGCCGATAAAGCTGAGGGACAGAAGCTTCCCTGGTTTTGCAAGCCCAACAAGCCTGCAAACAAATCTATGTCCGCATGAAGGTCTGTCCCCACCCATCTCTCGGGTAGGGGGGACGTCTTCACGAATTCGCGACCTGGTGGACATCTCAGATCTCCAACCGGTGGGTTTGCAAAGCAGTTTCCTCAGGGAAAACGATAGAGTTCTCTCTTGCCCACCGAACAGATTTTTTTCCCCTCCAACCGCCAGCTTCAGCCGACTCGTCGGAAAGCCCTGTATGGGGCGGTTCAAGACCTGCTGATACGCAGGGTGATCATTCCTTTTTCAGTACAGGAACAGTTTCAGGGGTTTTACTCAAATCTGTTCATAGTACCAAAGAAGGAGGGTGTTCGTCCAATCCTGGACCTCAGGGCCCTCAATTGCTTTGTGAAGGTACAAGGATTCTGGATGGAATCTGTTCGCTCTGTCATCACTGGCCTCCAGCCGGGGGACTTTCTGGCATCCTTGGACATCAAGGACACATACTTGCATGTCCCCATATGCACCAGGCATCAGATGTCTGCGCTTTGCGGCCGGGTAAGACCACTACCAATTTGTGGCTCTCTCCTTTGGCCTGGCATCGGCACCGAGGGTGTTCACCAAGGTTGCTTGCCCCCATTCTGGCCCTACTAAGACTACTATCATGGGCTACTTGGATGATCTTCTTCTTCTGAGGGCCACTTCAGGCTCAGAATTAGAGGTGAGCGTGTCTATAACCTGTCAGACACTCCGATACTTTGGTTGGGTGCTGAACACTCAGAAGTAAGTATTGGTACCGACTCAACTCCTAGTGTATCTGGGGTTAATTTTGGACTCCTCAGAGGCAAAAGTTTTTCTCCCTATGGGAAAGTTGCAGACCCTTCGGGCTGCGGTGCGGCAGTTGACATCCCCAAGATCGTCAGGTCGCTTTGGCATGCGAGTCCTGGGCCTCATGGTAGTCTCCTTTTGAGGCGGGTACCGTATGCGCAATTTCACACGCGAGTGTTACAGAAGGTAATTCTGTCCAGAAGAGACAAGTGCCCTTCATCTCTGGATTGTCAAATCCAGATGAGCCACCTAGTCAGGACCTCCTTAGTTTGGTGGCTGACATCACCGGCACTTCTGTCCGAGAAGTCGTTCCTTCCTTTTTACTGGATGGTGTTCACGACAGACGCCAGCCTTACCAGTTGAGTGGGAGTCTGGGGGGCTCAGTCGACCAGGGTCGCTGGACTCCAGAGGAATCTCACTTGCCGATCAATGTCCTGGAACTCTGGGCGATCACGCTCTGCCTCTCAAAATGGTCTCAGAGGCTACAGGGGCATCCAGTCAGGATCCAGACGGACAACGCCACGGCGGTGGCGTATGTCAACCATCAAGGAGGAACGAGAAACTCAGTGCAGCATCGGAGGTCGCTCACATCCTAAGGTGGGCAGAAAGGAGCGTACCGGCCCTGTCGGACGTATACATTCCGGGCGTAGAAAACTAGCAGGCGGAGTCGCCAGATGCTGGACCAAGGAGAACGGTCTCTACACCCGGAGGCGTTTCAGCTCCTTTGCCGAAGGAGGGGCATGCCAGACGTAGATCTCATGGCTTCTCGACTCAATCGGAAGGTATTGAGGTTTGTGGCCAGGTCAAGAGACCCATGGGCAGAAGCGACAGATGCCTTGGTGGCACCGTGGAGTCAGTACCGGCTAATCTATGCCTTCCCTCCTCTGAAGCTCCTTCCTCATCTGCTTCGCAGACTGGAGGCAGAGAGGATTCCAATGATCCCTATTGCTCCGGATTGGCCTCGGCGTCCTTGGTACGCCGATCTAGTGCGTCTGATAGCAGACGCCTCTTGGCGTCTACCGCTAAGAAAGGACCTCCTGTCGCAAGGTCCCATACGCCATCCTGTTTTACAGTCGCTGGCTTTAACGGCATGGCTATTGAGAGCCAGGTGCTAAGAGACCGGGGCCTGTCAGACTCGGTGATCTCTACCATGAGGAGTGCTCAGAAATCATCCTTTAGGAAGATTTACCATCGCACTTGAAGACCTACATATCCATTTGTGAGGAAATGAGGTGGCATCCGCGTACCTATTTGATTCCAGAGTCCTGCTGTTCTTACAGCGTGGGGCGGGCCAAAAAATTTTCTTTAAGTACAATTAAGGGGAAGATATCTGCCCTGCCTGTCTTTTTTTTCCCAAAGACCCCTGGTGGCTCACTCTCTAGTGAGAACGTTTGTACAGGGGGTTCTGCATGCGGCCCCTCCGGTCCGCCCTCAACTACCTCCGTGGGGCTTGTATAGCAGATGTCCCTTGGCGTCTAAAGCTACGAGAGGACCTGCTGTCGCAAGGTCCCATACGCCATCCAGCTTACAGTCGCTGGCTTTAACGGCATGGCCTCTCGGTGCTTTAGAAACCACCATTTAAGAACATCAACTTGTGCCATCTGGGCATTCCATGGCCTCCAAAACTTTGATAGGCAGTGAAATCAAAAATTTACACCCTTAGAAAGTCTGAAGGCGGTGCTTGGTTTTTGGGGTCCCCTACGCGGCTAGGCTCCCAAAAAGTCTCACACATGCTCAGGAGAAGTAACAGAATGTATTTCCACATATGCCTGTGGCATGTTTGAGCAATATATCATTTAGTTACAACTTTGTGCAAAAAACTATAAAAAATTTGTCTCTTTCCCGCAACTTGTGTCAAAATATAAAATATTCCATGGACTCGACATGCCCCTCAGCAAATAGCTTGGGGTGTCTACTTTCCAAAATAGGGTCATTTGGTGGGGGGGGGGGGGGTTTAAACTGTCCTGGCCTTTTTTGCACAACATTTAGAAGCTTATGTCACACATCACCACCCATTAGACCACCCAATGTTAATGAGGAGGTGGAGGCTCAGCTCCTTGCACAGATGGAAATGGCTTCAAGGGCTGGGACAGTGATAATAATGGGGGATTTTAACTATCCAGAAATTGACTGGAGTAATGTCACTGCTGGGACAGTTAAAGGGCAAAAATTTATAAACCTATTGCAGGACAATTTTATGGTCCAGTTTATTGAGGCCTCAACTAGGAATGATGCTCTTTTGGACCTGGTAATCTCAAACCATGCAGAGCGTATTACTAATGTTCAGATAAAGGAACACCTGGGTAGCAGTGACCATAACATGATTTTATTTGATGTTGGCTATAAGCAAAAATCACATACGGGAAAGATAAAAACACTTAATTTCAAGAGAGCAAATTTTCCAAGGATGAGGGCTGCTCTCCAGGACTTAGACTGGGAGGGAATATTGGCATCAATGGGCACAGAACAGAAATGGAAATTCTTCAAAAAGACTGTTTGTGAACTCACTGCAAAGTATATTCCCATGGGCAATAAGTTTAAAAGGCTAAAAATAAAACCTATGTGGCGCACGGCCAAAGTTAAAAAAAGCTATAAACTACAAGAAAGGAGCTTTTAAAACATATAAAAATGAGGGAACACTAGTGTCATTTAAATGTTGCAAAGAATATAACAGGATATGTAAAAAGGAAATCAAGGATGCAAAAATTCAAAACGAACGACAGATTGCAAAAGATAGTAGGGCAAACCCCAAAAAAATTTTCAAATATATTAATAGTAAAAAGGTCAAGTCTGGGCATGTAGGCCCTTTACAAAATAATCTAGAGTGGGTGACTGGGGACAAAGAGAAGGCTAATTTATTAAATACTTTCTTCAGCTCTGTGTATACCAGTGGATCTCAACCTGGGGGTCAAATAACAATTTGCCAGGGGTCACCAAGTCCTGGGCTGTTACTGAAGCCCGCGCTGCCTTTTTGCGTCCACCCAGCAGGGCTATCCCTGGAGCCTGTGGCCGCCCAGATGGGCTGTTCCTGTAGCCTGTGGCCGCCCATATGGGCTGTTCCTGGAGCCCGCGGCCACCTGAGTGGGCTCTTTGCAGCCGCCCATTCAGTTCACGTCATGGCTAGGGGGCAGAGACTAGAGGTCAGACTAGAGGTCAGCTGACTGATGAGGAATGTGAAGTGGGAGGGGCTGGAGAAGACCCTGTCTCCTGATTTCGGCATAGGTGTCACTGCTACGAGACACCACAAAGTCAGAGACACAGTGAAGCTGGAGACACAGTGAAGCTGGAAACACAGTGCAGCTGGAGACACAGTGAGTAACGCAACCTGTGATTATAGTTGCCATTAAACGTCCCCACTACAGTTCTCAGATAAGCAGATGACCTTGATCAAGAGCACCTAAGTTGGCTGATCAGAACTCCCCCCAGCACTGCCACTGATCCCATTCCCCACCAGCATTGCCACTCATCCCACCCCCTCCACCAAGGAGTAAGAGAAGGAATAAAAATACAGAATACATGGAAGGGAGATGAAAAGAGGGGGAGGAACAAAGAAAAAGGGAGAGAAAGAATAAGAGAGAGAACAACAAAGATGGTTAGAGAGAGGGAATGGGGGGGGGACAAGAAATTAGCATAGAGAGAGATAAGGGAAAGAAAGGAGAACAAAGAGAAAGAGTGGCACATCCTAAAATGTACTATAAGGGGTTTTAATACTCTACGAGTGGAAGGGACTCGGGGAGCACTAAATGTCTGTGTGTTAGGGGCGCAAATTACTTGTCTTGCCTTGGGTGCTGACAACCCACGCTATGAAAATAATTTTACTGTTAGGGGTCCCCACAACTTGGGAAATTTTATCAAGGGGTCACGGCACTAGGAAGGTTGAGAACCATTGGTGTATACAAAGGAGCATGGGGGAGCGCATGTCCAAAATGGGGGTGGTAGTGACACAGCCCCAAATCCACAATAGCTCAAAAGTGATATGGTCCAGAAATATTTAGACAGAATAAAGGTGAATAAAGCACCTGGACCAGAAAGCATACACCCACGGATCCTAAAAGAATTGAGCTCTGCAATTTCAAAGCCATTGTATCTAATTTTTAGGGACTCATTAATGACAGGAATAGTACTACTGGATTGGCGGCGCAGGGCTAATGTGGTGCCTATATTTAAAAAAGGGAACAAAGACTTTACCAAGTAACTATAGACCTGTTAGTTTAACTTCTATAGTTGGGAAGATATTGGAGAGATTAATAAAAGACCACATAGATGAGTTCTTGCTGGAAAAAAATATTTTAAGCAACAGACAGCATGGATTCATGAAAGACAGAAGTTGTCAGACAAACCTGTTTTTTTAATTTTTATGAAGAGGTAAGTAAAACCTTGGACAGAGGGGTGGAGGTGGTATACTTGGATTTTGCAAAAGCGTTCGATACAGTTCCCGACACACGGCCCATGTGCAAGGTAAAGTCTACAGGATTGGAAATATCCTTTTGTAAATGGATAGAAAACTGGCTAAAAGACAGAATTCAGAGAGCCGTGGTTAATGATTCTTACTCTGAATGGTCTAAGGTTATCAGTGGTGTACCTCAAGGTTCAGTGTTGGGACCCTTACTTTTTAATATCTTTATAAATGATATTTTCTTTGGGGGGCACGTTGAGTAGGGGTACTAGGGAGGACATACGGAAAATGCCTCTCATGCAGCTGGCTTACTGCATTTGGTTGGGGATGGTGAGGTGCCAACAACTGGTCGTTGAGGTCCACCCCTCCCATATTTTGGTTATATTCGTGGACACAGAGGGGTTTCTCCACAACACCAGTCGTCGTACGAATTCGGACTGTCATGTCTGCGTGAAGGGAGGAAAGAACGAAAACATTCTTATTATCCCTCCACTTCACAGCGTGCAAATTATTACAACTTGAGCAGGCTCTCTCTCCCATGCTAATATGGGAATCTACAAGCCACTGGGGTAAGCCCTGGCGATTAGATCGCACAGTGCCACATGCGCCCATTTGCTGATCAAACAAGTGACTAAAAAGTGGCACGCTCGTGTAATAATTGTCCACATACAAATGGTACCCCTTTCCGAATAAGGGTGACACCAAGTTCCACACTATCTTGCCAGCGCTCCCTATGTAATCTGGGCAGTTCTCCGGCTCTACGTGACTATCTTTTCCCTCAAACCATAAAACTACATGTATAGCCTGTGGCCCTGTCACAGAGCTTATACATCTTGACCCCATATCTGGCACGCTTGCTGGGAAGATGCTGTTTGAAAGACAAGCGGCCAGAAAATTTAATGAGGGACCCGTGAACGCAGACAACTTGATGGGGAGTATACAAGGCTACAAAACGTTTGTTGAAGTGGTTTATGAGCCCTGGTTCAAAAAGAAAGTCTCCTATAAATGGGATCTCACAAAGTTTGGCTTTGGATACGCAGTCCCCCTGCCATGTCTTTAGCCAGAGGACGCTCTTCTTGCAGAGTTGGATAAGTCCATCCGTACTGATTTTGACGATGCATCTGCAATATAAGCAATGCCCCGGGAAGCATAGGGAACGAGGATAGAATTTGCTCTTTTGATGTTCCCTCCTCAATGTGGGCCTGTATCTGAGTCAGCCAGAACTCTACGTTTCGGGCCATTAAAGTTACTGCCATAGATGGTTTTAGGCTTGTCACCGTGGAGTCCCAAGACTTTTTTTTTTTTTTTTTTTTTAAGGAGGGAGCCCATCCTTTTGTCCATTGGGTCGGACAGAACCCCCATATCCTTGAAGGCTAGAGCCATGTGCCTTGAGACTTGAGAAAATGCTGCATCAAGTTTCGGTGTCTTATTCCAAAAGGATGCCGGATCGTCCGCAAATGGAAACCTTCTTTTCAAGGGTTTCCTTTCTGGGTCCTGCTATTCCTTCTTTATTGCTTCTACTAAGAACTCATGGGGGTTATTTACTAAGTGAAAAGTGCACTTGAAATTGCACTGAAAGTACAGTCGCTGTAGATCTGAGGGGGACATGCAAGGAAATTAAAAAACAGCATTTTAGCTTGCACATGATTGGATGATAAAATCAGCAGAGCTTCCCCTCATTTTAGATCTACCCCTCAGATTTACAGCGATTGCACTTCCAAGTGCACTTTGCACTTGTAGTGCAAAGTGGATTTGCCTTTCGTAAATAAATAACCCCCATGCACTGGAAAAGTTTTATTTTCTTGTCCTCCCAGGCCCTAATCCATTTGGTCATGTAGCGATAAGGGTTTCTTATCTGAATACCTAGAGTGGGATAAATGGCCCCCAAGAGGTTTTCCACCTCTTCAAGTGAAAGTTTGTATCGGGATCGCTTTCTGGAATCCCCATCCAGACCTTCTGTTTCTTGTGGGCCTGAGGCTGCGCTATCTGGCTCCTCCTCCTCAGCTTCTTCCCTGTAGACCCTACACTAGTGGATGGCAATAATTGTGTTTTTGGCAATGCTACCTGCTGCATTGGAAGAGTAGTCAGCCTGCGGGATCTGAAACCCTGCAAAGAAGGTTTTAAAGGATTCAAACATGTTGGAAAGCTCCTTTAGGCTGGATTCACACCTATGCATTTTTAGTGCTTTTTGCAGATTTGCACTACAGTCCATTTACCATGGTTTCCTATGGAACACGTTCTGTAGTGCAAATCTGTAAAATGCAAAAAGCACTAAAAATGCATAGGTGTGAATCCAGCCTGACTGAGACTGCTAGCTCAGTGGCATGCTCACACACTAGCTTATCAATCCATCCTTATAGTGTTTCTCCCTTCCCCCAGAGAGAGAGAGAGAGAGAGAATGAGAATATTTTACAAGAGGGGCACTTCCTCTTTAAACTATGAGAAGGGTCTAGGTTTGTATGTTGCTTTATTCTGAAGGATAAAAGACAGGCATTAATGAAAAGCTTTACATCTCCCTTCCTGCAGTTAGCTGCAGGTGCGCAGCCTCAACAGGGGCCCCATGAACTTTACCCTCTGGCACCAGGAGGGCTCCCCGGGGGGGAAGGAGTTCTGGCAAGGGGAGCTCCACCCTAGGTCCTTCTTACCTTAGAGAGGCTGGAGCATTCTGATCCCTTCCTTCTGCTTCCCACATGTTGGTGCCGCCACTGGAGCCTGTCTGTTTCCACAGCAAGCGCAGGTCCTCTCCAGTCCACACCTGGCCCCTTTTCAGCATCCCACAACCAGAAACCGTGGGTCAATCGGAAGCGCCAGCCTGCCCCCTCCACCTGATGTGACATCACCCAGCTTTCATGCGGTTCCAGAGCCCGGCGTGGCTCTCCACTGAGGATGCCTGTGTGTTCGGAACCGCTGTGTGGGGGCTGCACTTGGTAATGAAAATGCCCCCCATCATCAGAGATGCAGCAATCTTCTGTTGTGGAGAATTTTATGAAGATATATTTAATATGTATTGTCATAGTGTCACCCAGTGTTAGTACTTCCGCAACCCGCTCTAAAGAGCTGACTGGGGGCAGTCTGAGGCTGGTTGAGATAAACTTCCTGGTTTGGGGAAGGGTGTTTGCGGAGTGAGGCCTCTCTGCAAACACATTATCGGTTTAGCGGGTGTGTTCTCTTGTCATCTCTGTATGCCTGATCAGCATTTGAGGTGATGGCGTGGGCGCACACCTGCAGAGAAGCTCCCCTCATCAGGAACTGTGCTCATTTTTTATTGTATTATTATTGTATTGAATCCTTTAAGCCAGTGGTCATCAACCCTGTCCTCAGGGCCCACTAACAGGCCAGGTTTTATGTATTACCTTGAAGAGATGCAGACTAGAATACTGCAATCACTGAGCAGAAAACAATATCACCTGTGATGTATTTCAGTTATCTTGCAAACCTGTCCTGTTAGTGGGCCCTGAGGACAGGGTTGATGACCACTGCTTTAAGCTATATTTCTTGTATTCTGAGTGGAGCTCCTGTGGGCTCACTTCCTATGGAGGGTGGGTCACATGTTGTGACATCACTTCCTGCTGGGAGTTTAATAAAAAACGTTTATGGGCGTCGACTTGGCAGAGTTTGCTGGGATGCCTTGATGATAAGACCTGTCTGGTGGTGCTGCTACTTGGAATGAATGGTGAGTGAATTTTAGCCTAAAGATAGCATTATTGCAATAAGATGAAATCTGAAGTGTGTGCTTATTTAGCACAGGAAATATGGGCTGCGTGCTCTGTATACAACCTATATTTCCACGACAGTAAATGGCGACTCACGGTGGGACTAATTACGGCCTCTTTGAGCATCAGATCAGCAGCAGGGGGGGGGGGGGGGGAGAATGGATGCACGATATGATGTGTGGAGAGGCTGTACTTTGTAAAATAACGAATTTCTCGTCTTTTTGAAATAATGCTGTAAGTTTGCAGTATGAGAGATGTGTGTGGGTGGGTGTGTGTGTGTGTGTGAATGTATGGAACAAGTAAATTGCATGAATTTTGTAGTGTGTAAGAGTGTAACTAAATGAGAAATGTAGACTGTATGTCAGGGATATGCAATTAGCGGACCTCCAGCTGTTGCAGAACTACAAGTCCCATGAGGCATAGCAAGACTCTGACAGCCACAAGCATGACACCCAGAGGCAGAGGCATGATGGGACTTGTAGTTTAGCAACAGCTGGAGGTCCGCTAATTGCATATCCCTGCTGTATGTGATTAGATTGTTTTGTGCATTGTTAAAGTCTGGTCCCTGTGTGCTATGTGCTTTAGTGGGGGAGGGGCAGCCAGCATCTATCAGTTACAATGGTGAAAGTTGGTGACTCTCTGTAAATAGCATGCAGGAGTTTTGTGCTGGAAGGGCTACGCCCTGAGGGATGATAATCTGATGTTACAAGCAACAATATACTGTATGTGTGTAGTGTTTGTGATTTCTATGAAAAATAGAAATGGATAGATTGTGATTTTTGCCTTTGTATGGGACAAAGGCACATGTCCCCATAAGTGTAAAAATATTTTAAGTAAAGAGTTTGGTTTTAAGTTGAAAGCAGCTTGCTGCATTTTCAAGTGGCCAGGCATTGTTGGAAGCCAGACAATAGTATGTCTGTGCAATGGCTTGTTATGGAAGCTGATGCCACTGTGTGTGTGTGTGTGTGTGTGTGTGTGTGTGTGTGTGTGTGTGTGTCAACTTTAGGTAGAGAAAAGTGGTGTTTTAATGTTGTGCATGTAACTAACATTTTTGAATGTGCTGTTTAGTGGCCAAAGGGTCTTTAACCACTTAACGACCGCTCACTGTATATATACGTCGGCAGAATGGCACCGACTGGCACAATCACGTAGAGCATACGTGATCGCCTTTGTACAGTTGGGGGGTCCGATCGGACCCCCCTTCTATACAGTGAGCGGCCGTTAATCGTTGGGGAGCGTTCGGAGATGAGGGGGCGACCATTCGATTTCGGCCACCCCCTCGCGATCGCTCCCGGCCAATGAAAATGCTTCCTCTGCCATGTGATGAACACAGGCAGTAGGAAGTGATGTCATCTCCCTCGCGGCGGTCTTTTCGATTCCGGCGCCGAGGAGAGAGGAAGCAGGTTAGTGCACCAGCAGTCCACTGACACGTAGGTACACATAGGCACACATTTCACCCCCCAGATCACCCCCCAGCCCCCAATCACAGTGTCACTGATTGCAGTGATCATTTATTTTACTGATCACTGCTTTTAGTGTCATCTGTGATAGTAAAAAGTTGCAGGGCAGTTAGGATTAGGCCCCTTTAGGTCCAGGGTAGCCCCCTAACCCCCCCTAATAAAGGTTTAACCCCTTGATCGCCCCCCAGGTAACCCTTTCACCCCCTAACGCCAGCGTCACTAAGCGATCGTATTTTCGATCGCTGTATTTAGTGCCGGTGGTGCCCTAGATAGCCAATTAATTATTTTTAGGTTCGCCGCAGGTTTTTATTAGCGTCAGGTACCCCCATATATTTAACCCCCTGATTGCCCCTAGAGTTAACCCTTTCACCAGTGATCACCGTATAAGCGTCACTGGTGACACTGGTTACCCAGTTAGTTATTTAGGTAACCCGTCAGGTTTTTATATAGCGTCGGGTACCCCCATATTTAACCTAATAAAGGTTTTAACCCCCTGATTGCCCCTAGTTAACCCTTTCACCAGTG